>CAWUFW010017434.1:185000-262054 GCA_963921515.1 Calotriton arnoldi
CCTCCGGCAAACAATAAATGCGAAGATTGTTCCTCCTGTTTCTGTTTTCCAAATCTTCAACCTGCCGCTGCAGCAATGTAATCTGAGACTGAAGAGTATTGACCTTCTCTTGCGTGTGAGTGAAGGAAGAGACACTCTGTTCCACCGTAGTAAGACGCTCATTCATCTGATATCAATTTTCCGTTAAGAATTGTAGCTTGGTAGAGGTATCTTCCATAAAGGGGCGGAGTGCCCTTATCTCTTCCAGTAATACTTCTAAAGATACAGATGAGGAGGCTTTTGATGGAGAAGGCGGGTCTTTCTTCAGTCTTTTGGTGGTGACTTTGCTAGCCGTAGAAGTACCTGGGTTCAAAGGAGAGGAAGCCTTGGAAACAGATGCCAACGAGTCTTCCATCTTGGAGAATTCAGAGAAGATTCTAGAGTTTTTGATAAACGTATGTGTGATACGTGGCGCAGAGGAGCCCAGCTTTTTCAATCTTCCCATTAGAGAGACACAGAGATGATGTGTTGAGGCCTAGTATTACAATGCTCCAATGAAACCAAAACCACACCTTATGAAGAGGTATTATTAAGTGAGCTGTAATAAGAATCAGTTCAAGCAGCGTAATCAATAGAAAAGGTTAGGAAATGAGGAGGGTCCTGCAAATAGGCTTTCACATCCGTTCCAGCACACAAAAGATTAGGGCAGGAGCTCTTCTTCTGATGAATACCAGTGTCTAAATGATATTTATTTATAATACCTTCCTTCTGGTTTGTAGAGTGCCTAAGATGGTTTGGCGTCTTCAGTGAAAGCTTGAATAATTATAATTTTATTCTTTAAGAATATAGAAAGCCTTCATGAGGTCTGGAAAAACAGCAGCCGAACGTACTACATTTCAGACAGTCACCAGAACTAAGGTTTCCTTCATGCGCAGCGACAAGAGTAGAATGCAAGGAACACTTTCCGTAAAAAATGCACCATAAAAGATATCATCTGCAAACCCAAAGGAATTGGGTGATCCGGGTCCCGCATCAAATTAACAACCAGAATGTATCTGGACAGGAGCAAAGGAGGAAAGAACAATATTTGGCATTAAGCAGAATGTCATAGGTAAATAATAGTCCACAGAAGGCTCCATAGGTATTGGGACCTCATATTATCAAGAGCTTAAGATGTCAGAGGGAGAAGGACGCCATGAGCATAAGCGCGCCACAATTCTCTCACCGGGGTGTCTCCTCATGAAAAGGACGTTGCAGCCAAAATGGCAGTCGCGCTCAGCGCTTCAGAAACGCCAAGCGCGACACTCTGAATTCCTGGTGATACAGGCTGCCGGAGGTCACGAAAAACAGACCGTACAGGTCAGTGCATCTTCCGAGAACTAAAAACTGCTCACCAGTGATCGAAAGCGAGCCGTATGCTGTGGTTGTCTCAGCCCGTTCCGCGGAGCGTTACACGAACGCCGCCATTCGCGTCGGGCGCCAAGCCACGCCCCTTGTCTTCATATTTCTCACTTCTCATGGACTGGCATTACCTCCTCATTTGACTTCTCCTAGTACCTTTATGCCATTGGTGCACCAATATTTTCCGTTTTCGCATCATTCACACTTTAGATCCAAACTCCATTCTAAAACTGTCTATCAAGGATGCACAATCACAGGATCAATTTATCAAAATATGAATCACCTTTATTTGGGGTTCACCTAACCCACCTTTCAATACACTAATCTCTTTTCCAACTCATGTCCAACTTTCTTCTCCTTCTGCCAGAAATATTGTGGTATTATTATACAGAATTATACAGAAACATGCATCTAGCCTCCTTTATCACCACAACTAGTACCGCAGCTACATGCTAATTGATCGATATGAGAATAATCTGCACCTAACATGCAATCTAGAAGAGGGTTGAAGAACTCTGCACTAAGCGTGTATGTAGGCATCTTTGAGGATGGGATCACTTTGGCATTTTCACAGTCGCAGCCACCTTGAGAAGTGTTTTGAGATCTGGGCAGAGTGTCAGATGAGAATGGTGATGATTGGAATGTGTACTTCTGTGCAGGGCAAAGGATGTCAAAATTGGACTTTTTATTCATCTGTTAGGGTGATACTGTCAATTACAGGAAAGGGGCATTGACTACTGGGAGGAGTCACTCTTTGCTCGGGCAGTCAACAGCATAATTTAAAATACCTTCCCAGTGTCCAGTCCTTGACATAAACCTACTCTCTCAACTCAAACACATTGTCCAGGGGACTCCAGTTAGGTATGCTAATTTCAGAAGTTTTCAAGGAACATTAAGGGCCTGATTATGACTTTAGAGATACGGCGCCGGGTCCGCCCCACTGCCGCACCGCCAAAGCCTTGGTTGGGCCGTCTGCCAGATTAACAGTTTCCTCCTGTCTGGCAGACATTTTTTGAGGCATTGCCTCTAAAAATGAGCACCACAATGGGAACGCCAAAAACAGTTCCTGCACGGCATGAACAGAAAAGTCCATGCCGTGCATGAACTGGGGTGCATACACACAGGGGGGCACATGTTGCCCTGCATGCGCCCCAGGGTACAGAGGCACAAGGGGGCCCTGGAGGGCCCCCCTTGTTTCCTCTCCTCCAGGGTTTTCATGGAGGAGGAAACTCTTAATATGATTGGCGGGACCGCAGTGGTCCCACTAAGTATTGATGCCTGCTGACTGCCGCAATACCGCAGGGAACAGTGGTTCCCTGTAAGCCTGGGCAGAGCAGGTGTAGTGGCCCTACGCGAAGATGCACGGAGTTGGAAAACAACTCGAGGACGGCGAGGAGGAGGAAGGAGAGTAGCCATGGCAAGGAGAAGGCAGCCACGGCAGGTAAGTGCCTTTTTTATTACTTTTAATTACTTTGGGAGGGTGGAGGAGCCGGCTAACTACACTCTGCCACGTAGTCGTAGTTTTGCCTAAACTCCGCGTTCGCAATGGAACACGGAATAGGCAAAACTACGTAAACTACGCTGCCGGAGCATAGTTACCCACCCAGGGTTAGTTCCCTGGTGGCTGTGGCAGGGAAATGGCAGGCCAGCCGCCCACATTGTAATAGGGCGGTCAGGAGACCACCGCGCCCTTCGAGTCTGCCAGTTCGTGGACCGCCAGACTCGTAATCGGCCCCTTAGCGTGAGATACAGTGTGCTAAATATAGCTCCTCAATAATCATTGGAGGGCTTGATATCGCTGTAAAAGTGGTGAAACATAGAGTGGCAAAATGGGAGTCTGTCAAATTGATCCAAGGACATGGTCTCAATTAATAAGTATGTATTCTTTTTATTTTGTGAATAAAAGTGGTCTTCATGCAAAAGCAGGAAAATAAAAAATGTGTTAGAATATTTAAGGGCTGAAAAAGTATTAACAATAAAGTTTTTTAAAGCATTTGTAAGAGCTTAAATATTGCATCTTAGTATACCAAAATGTAAAAATGTTTAATTTATGAATGTCTGAAGGATGAACGTCTGAGTTATGCTTGTAGGAGGTAGACCAGATGGCAAATGCCAGCCCTTAACGTGCTGAGACATCTTACCATAAGGTTATTCTACAACATGAAACACACCTTTGCAAGATGGAGACAAAGTAGTTCTTCAAGATTATTGGCTCAAGCAAGTTAATTTCTCTGTGTAGCCACCAACAATTAACGGAGGTGTCTTTATTTATTCTTTCTTCTATGGTGCCACTTCACTGGAAGGCATTCAAGTGCTTTACAGAAAACTGTAGTTACATATATAAGATGCGTTTACAGAAAACAATTGAAATTCAGCAACAAACAAAGAGGAGGGTAAAAATGAAAAGTGGAGGTGAGAATGATGAAGAAAGCGGCAAGGTAGATAGGTCAATATAGATGAGGAAGGGGAGAGCAAGGAGATGGTAGAGATTAAAGAGATTTAAAGAAGAGAAGGGGCAAGAACAGCAGGAGACCAAATAGTTAAACAGCAGATGGTCAAAAAAGCTAAAGTCATACAGAGCAGGAATATCAATTTCATTCAGACTGTTGCTTAGATGTGTTTTAAACAGCAATATGCTCAGTCCCTTTTGGAAGGACAAGATGTCAGGAGCCAATCTTACTTTGGTCGGTAGAGAGTTCCTAAAGGTGGGTACAGAATAAGAGAAAGTGTTCCATTGGGCTACTGTAGATCTGAATATAGGAAATTTAAAAATAAGGGAGTCCTTGATTCGGGATGTTCTGACACCACCAGTTGTCAGAAGGTCAAAAAATAACTTGGTTTGCCTAGTCATATTGCTTTAAGTATGAGGCAACAAAGCTTGAGCTGTACCCAAGCACCTAGTGGGATCCAGTGGAGATCCTTTAAAAATGGTGTGAGACTGTTATACTTTCATTTTTCCGTAACTAATTGTGCAGTGAGTTGAATAACTGTGTTTATGGGTAAGTGAACATAGGCTGAAAGGCCAACTAGAATGGTGTTACCAGTGCAATTCTGGAGATGATGAGTGCATTTAGAGCCGATATCAGCTGTTTTGCAGAGAACAGATTCTTGTTTTTTTTCCCAGTTGGTGAAGGTGGAAGTTTGAAGCTGTTGCAACTCTGCTCACATGAGGAACTAAAGAGAGGGAACTGTCAATAAGAGATTCTAGAGATTTAACAGGGGCAGAAGAAGAAGGGGAGTAACTGTGAGCCAAGAGTCTGTTGATTTTCAAGATAATATTTGGCGTAATGGGGTGTGGTGCCTCATTCTCAGAAAAAATCTCTGACACTGCAGGTTGATGAGTGAAGGGGAATGTTGAGCTGAAATCAGATAAAATATTTTGATAAATTGCTGGTGCATCGGCCTCATTTTCCCACATCTAATAATATTGGAGTGAACTCACATTTTAGGTCAGGAGGATCAGTTTAATAATGCATCCAGACTATGGATCTGTGTTTGACCTCATGGTCATGGATTTGAATCTTGGTGGGTCCACCGAGCCTTTCATTCTTCCAAGATTGATAACATGAGTACCATTAGGTTGGGTAGCAATAAACATCTATTATGTAGTGTATAGATGTCCTTTGTGGTTTACATGCACATTGCAAATACACGATATGCTATATGTTTATAAATACCAGGAAGTAAACTTTATCCAAATGGTGATTTAATATGAGGAGTAGTGCAAGTTAAAGTAAGGTAAGTTGCCATAAAATGTTAATATATGTGTTATTTGACAGGAAAGGGATAAAGGAAAAATGCCACCATTCACACTTCCACTATTATTTGGTAGATTAGAGCCTAGTAGAGTACCTAGAGAAAATAGAGTACCCACCACTACCTGTGTGATCATGATAGGCTTTATTTGTGGATAGAGGAAGTTTTAGGAAACGAGATGGGCAATAGATCCTAGCTCTGTTGAGGATGATGAATTTACAGAAACACTTTAAAAGAAGTCCAGCGATTTTTTAAATATCAATATTGGTTCCACTCAATTGGACATAGAATAGGACTAGAAACATCTTAAATATCCATCAGAAAAATCGTGGTCCTCAACTGTGTAACTTTACACTTTTATAATTATAACCATGATTAAAGACCTTGCTCTTTTTGCCCATCCTTTCAGGTCACTCTTGTTGTTGCCCCTTTTAGTTCTCAGCTACAGGCAGCATGTATATTGTGGAAGACCTATTATCTACAATATAGTAGAGTGGGATTTGGATCAACCCCTTGCTCATGAATGGATGGCATTCTTGCCTATCTCAGTTCTATATTATTGATTTGAGGGCTTTCATCCCTGTATGTGTTTTTGGGCAACCCTTAGAGCGTAGCAGTTTTGCCATCATTTTGATTGGAATATTTGTATCTATCCACTGCTGACATCAGGGAACTCTTTTTTCATTTACACGTTAGCACTCCCTGTGAGTGCATGGCTCTAACCTCTCCTGCCCCCTTCTGCTTCCCACCACTTCACTTGTCTATTGCTCCTCCGTCCCCCCTTTTCCCTCCCGTCATTTCTTCTTTTTAATTTTTTTATACTGCTTTTCTGAGGGTTCAACAGCTGCACTTTGCTGCTGAGCCACTGGCTTCCCCACTTGTCCTTTGCTGCTACTCCACTTTTTGTCCCTGTTATATTGGTTTAAAAAAAAAATACATTGTTTTTTGGAGGTCCTGCAACTGCACACTGCTATTGGATTACTCACTTCTCTGTTTTTGCGCAGCATCTCCACACATACTTTATTTCACAATAGTCTCTTTTAATTTGGCTGTCTGCCATCTTGGAATTGTAAATTAATAATAAAGTATAATAAAATTAAAAGATAGCCACCATGTTGCCATCTTGGAATGATGTTTGTTATACTTAAAAAAATATTCCAAGATGGCCAACCTTGCATGCACAGGCGCACAGTTGAGATTTTTTTTTAAACTGTAAAAAATCATTCTAAGATGGCTGCTGATACATGCTAATAAATACAAATGCATGTGCATTCATGTTCAGTCATGGCACCACCTTGAAATAGTGTACCATGCTACAATAAATATTCAACAGCAGCCGCTTTTATGTGTACATGCGTGCACATTCATAGATTGCCATGTTTACATAGTTTTCCCCATGCCATATGCTTTATTAAGCCAGCATTGGAAAAGCCAATAGCTCTGCACCAACATATTTAAAAGGTTAGACTTATTTGCTTTGCCAATGCTTTTTATAATCTATTACAGTTGCTAGCATGGCACAGCGAAGGCATATAATTGCCCATGTTTTATATAAATTCCTTACATAAATACATCTGAATGCATCAAGTTTAAAAATACATTTGAGATGATATCTATTGAACACTTTATTTAAATGGTGTCATTTTTATCCAGTAAATAAAACACATTTTGAGACCACAAGTCCCAAATGAGTCAGTAGTTTGTTAAACTGTGACCATAAGATTTGTATTTTTGTGTTGTGGCCAAAACATATTTATTGCTACTAGTCAACAGGTTTTCGGAAGAAAGCTTGCATACAGCTGCCTATCCCTGCCCCTCCTCACAGGGTGCAAGTCAGGATACAAAATGTGACGGTTTTCACTGTTTGAAGTAAATTGATGACTCTTTATGCCACATAATTCTCTACACGTATAAAAGCAAATTTGTTATGCTGTTTATTCGCAGTCGTTCATTAAGCTTACGAGGCATATTGCAGTTCACGCACATAAATCAGCAGAGTGGACCTACAAACTGATATAAAATGGTTAACTGTGCATCGATGAGCTTTTCAAAATCATAGTTAAAAGTGTAACTATCGCTCAACGGTGCGATATAAAATTAATGACTGCAAGCAAAAACATATTGTCTGCAAATGACTATTCAAATTGTTAATTTTCAAGACGCATTGCAATTCACTGGTACAGAGAAGCCGCCATCTTAGTACTTAACAATCTGGTACAACCTGTCTTCGTAAGGTTAATTAAACACTCTTTTTAATATGCATAGGTTATGCAAGGCCGATCATAACCACTGATTATTAACATCAGATGGAGATACATTTTCTGCATATTTTCTCAAGATGGATGAGAATTGGTGTGTGTATGAAAAATCACTGTACTGTATCCGCAGTGCAGTTTTGGTTTTTGAGCAGCTGTTCAAGCACAGCAGTGGAAATATGTTGGAAAATAAGCAAATATATTTCAAGCTGCATTCATTTCTCAGCCAAATACATGCCATCTTCTAGACTGAAGGGCCAAAGCGACTTAAGAGAATGGAATCGTGCGAGGATATTGACAAACAGGAACAGTTTGCTAGTCAGATCATCACTGTAATTGGAAAAGAAGTAATAGATTGTATGTTGTATAAGTCTTCCTGAATGTATGAATTAGGAATATGGAAAGAGAGTTAGGCATGGAAAGGTCAAAAATAAGCCCCAAACTCTTTGCACGAGTTCACGAAATTTTAAAGTGATTATCAATACGCCTATCAATTCTTATAAGACTGCAAGAAGGAATGTCCGTATTGGTCCTCTCCCAGATGCCAGTGCCAAATGAAACAGATTATACCAGTCAGCGTGAATCACAAAATGTTACTAAATCAACAAAGTGCCTAGCCCTGGGTAGCTTGGCACAACAAGCATTGGAAATGCAATAGGTCTCACATTTGCTTGAGTTAGAGCTATTGGTGTTGTAAATGAGAATATATTTTATCTATGTGTTATGAAGTGTATGTATGTGGTGTCTAGTGGAATTATGTGGTTTGGATTGGAATTGTTGGATGTGGAATTGTGTGGCGTGGAATTGTGCAGGGTTGAGTGTATTTGTGTAGTGGAATTATGTGGTATGGTGTGCAGTGGAATTATGTGGATAGTAATTATGTGGTATGGAGTGGAATGGAATTATATGCAGTGGTATTGTGTGTTATGGAGTGGAGTTATGTGGAATGGTATTTTGTGTTTTGGAATTGCATGTAGTGGAGTTTAATTATGCAGTGTGCTGTTGAATTTTATGGCATGATGTGGAATTCTGTGGTGAGGATTGAATGTATGTGGTGTGTTGTGTAATTATGTTGTTGAGTTGAATTATGCGGTTTGGTGTTGAATTATGTGTGTAGATTGGAAATATGTGGAGTTGGATTGTGTGTGGTGGAACTGTGTGGATAGCTTTGCATTTTTGGTGATGAAAAAAAACAATCAGTAGGAGCTAAGCTCCAGATGTGTTTTTTTGGGTGTTTATAAAAAAAGAAAATGTGTAATAATTGTTTTTCTTTTTTGGTATAATGAGTGTCTAGATAATTATACATAATACATATAGCACAAAATTACTGCAAAAATTGTGATGATGAATTTGCAAGATTGAAAATCCGGCCTCGGAAATTCGCCTAATTTATTTTTTTCAACGCATTACAGAGGAGGGGAGGGTAGAAGGGCGAGATGGAGCAACATGGAGCATGGAGGAGGAAAGAGAAGCACAGTAGGGGGACAGCTTGAAAATATGTGCACTTTCGTGAAGTGCTTAAGACCCGTGGCTTGTGGATCCCCCTGAAGGGGTCCCAGAAATTAGTCAAAATACAGCTACATTTTGGGTTTTTTGGGAAAAATGGGGAAAAAGTGCTGCAGAAGAAAGCGTCTGGTTTTTCCCCTGCAAATGGTATCAAAAAGGGTTTGTGGTGCTGAAATCATCATCTTTCCAGATTTCAGGGACAAGCAGACTTTTGTCAGAAAAAGCAACATTTTTTACACAGTTTTGGCATTTTACTGGGACATAGCCTATTTTTGCTACTTTTTGTGCTTTCAACCTCCTTCCAGTTAGTGGTAGAAATGGGTGTAAAAGCTATAATGGATCCCGGAAAGCTATATATTTCTGAAAAGTAGACACAATTCTGAATTCAGCAAGGGGTCACTTGTGTAGATCCTTCAAGGTTTTTTTAATAGAAACAAACAGTTGAAAATAAGAAAAATTGAAAATGAGTTAAAAAACAGCCATTTGTGCCACAATTTTCACCTGTAACTTCTACTAAATATGACAGATGTTTAAAAGCAATATACCGTTACATCCGCTAGACCCTTCTGGTTGTGGGAATATATAGGACTTGTAGGTTTACCAAGAACCCGAGGAACCCAGAGCCAATAACTGAGCAACGTCTTGCAGTGGTTTTTCATTGTGTGCCGGCTATATAGCAATTAATTTAGTAAAATATAAAGAGTGAGACATAGGTATCAAAGACACCTATGTATTTCCGAAATGGGAACAAAATATAGAGTTTAGAAACAGTAGCTATTTGCACATCTCCTCTCTGAAATTGTGGTTACCCATACTAGCCTGTGAATTGTAGGACATTTTTCAAAGTGACTTCTTTTTTACACATTGTCTTACATCAGGAAGGCAGAAATGCATAGAAAGTCAATAGGTAATAACTGTTGCTCTACAATTCTGAGTTCCCCTAAGTCTCCCGATAAAAATGGTACCTCACTTGTGTGGGTAGGCCTAGTGCCCGTGACAGGAAACGGCCCAAAACGCAACGTAGACACACCACATTTTTAAAGTGAAAACTTACCCTTTTTTTGCAAAGTGCCTAGCTGTGGATTTTGAACCTTAGCTCTGCCGGCACCTAGGAAAACCTAGCAAACCTATACATTTTTGAAAACTAGAGACCCAGAGTAATCCAGGAGGGGGTGACTTTTGTGACTTTCACCAGGTTTGGTTACCCTGAATCCCTTGCAAACCTCATACTTTGTAAAAAAAAAAAAACATTTTCCTCACATTCCTGTGATGGAAAGTTCTGGAATCTGTGTGGATCCACAAAATTCCACCCACCCCGCTTTCCCCAAAGTCTTCCAATAAAAATGGTACATCACTTGTGTGGGTAGGCCTAGTGCCCACAACAGGAAACGGCCCAAAACGTAACGTGGACACACCACATTTTTACAGTTAAAACGGACCCTTTTTTGGCAAAGTGCCTAGCTGTAGATTTTGAACCCTAGCTCTACCGGCACCTAGGGAAACCTAGCAAACCTATACATTTTTGAAAACTAGACACCCACAGGAATCCAGGAAGGGGTGACTTGTGTGGCTCTCACCAGGTTCTGTTACCCAGAATCCCTTGCAAACCTCAAACTTTGTAAAACAAAACACATTTTCCTCACATTTCTGTGAGGGAAAGTTAATTGAATCTGCGTGGGTCCACAAGATGCCACACACCCCGCATTCCCCAAAGACTTCCGATACAAATGGTACCTCACTTGTGTGGGTAGGCCTAGTGCCCACGACAGGAAACGGCCCAAAAGGCAACGTGGACACACCACATTTTTACAGTTAAAACGGACCCTTTTTTGGCAAAGTGCCTAGCTGTAGATTTTGAACCCTAGCTCTACCGGCACCTAGGGAAACCTAGCAAACCTATACATTTTTGAAAACTAGACATCCAGGGGAATCCAGGAGGTGGTGACTTGTGTTGCTCTTACCAGGTCCTGTTACCCAGAATCCCCTGCAAACCTCAAACCTTGTTCAAAAAAACACATTTTCCTCACATTCCTGTGATGGAAAGTTCTAGAATTTGTGTGGATCCACAAAATTCCACCCACCCTGCGTTCCCCAAAGTCTTCCGTTAAAAATGGTACCTCACTTGTGTGGGTAGGCGTAGTGCCAGCAACAGGAAACGGCCCAAAACACATCGTGCACACACCACATTTTTACAGTGAAAACGGAACCTTTTTTGGCAAAGTCCCTAGCTGTAGATTTTGAACCCTAGCTCTGCCGGCACCTAAGGAAACCTAGCAAACCTATACATTTATTAAAACTAGACACCCAGCGGAATCCAGGAGGGGGTGACTTGTGTGGCTGTCACCAGGTTCTGTTACCCAGAATCCCCTGCAAACCTCAAACTTTATTTTAAAAAAAACACATTTTCCTCACATTTCTGTGAGGGAAAGTTCTGGAATCTGCGTGGGTCCACAAAATGCCACCCACCCTGCGTTCCCCAAAGTCTTCCGTTAAAAATGGTACCTCACTTGTGTGGGTAGGCCTAGTGCCAGCAACAGGAAACGGCCCAAAACACAACGTGCACACACCACATTTTTACAGTGAAAACGGACCCTTTATTGGCAAAGTCCCTAGCTGTAGATTTTGAACCCTAGCTCTGCCAGCACCTAAGGAAACCTAGCAAACCTATACATTTATTAAAACTAGACACCCAGCGGAATCCAGGAGGGGGTGACTTGTGTGGCTGTCACCAGGTTCTGTTACCCAGAATCCCCTGCAAACCTCAAACTTTGTAAAAAAAAAAACACATTTCCCTCACATTTCTGTGAGGGAAAGTTCTGGAATCTGCGTGGGTCCACAAAATGCCACCCACCCCGCATTCCCCAAAGTCTTCCGATACAAATGGTACCTCACTTGTGTGGGTAGGCCTAGTGCCCACAACAGGAAACGGTCCAAAACGCAACGTGGACACACCACATTTTTACTGTTAAAACGGACCCTTTTTTGGCAAAGTGCCTAGATGTAGATTTTGAACCCTAGCTCTACCGGCACCTAGGGAAACCTAGCAAACCTATACATTTTTGAAAACTAGACATCCAGGGGAATCCAGGAGGTGGTGACTTGTGTTGCTCTTACCAGGTCCTGTTACCCAGAATCCCCTGCAAACCTCAAACTTTGTCCAAAAAAACACATTTTCCTCACACTCCTGTGATGGAAAGTTCTAGAATTTGTGTGGATCCACAAAATTCCACCCACCCTGCGTTCCCCAAAGTCTTCCATTAAAAATGGTACCTCACTTGTGTGGGTAGGCCTAGTGCCAGCAACAGGAAACGGCCCAAAACACAACGTGGACACACCACGTTTTTACAGTGAAAACGGACCTTTTTTTGGCAAAGTCCCTAGCTGTAGATTTTGAACCCTAGCTCTGTCGGCACCTAAGGAAACCTAGCAAACCTATACATTTATTAAAACTAGACACCCAGCGGAATCCAGGAGGGGGTGACTTGTGTGGCTGTCCCCAGGTTCTGTTACCCAGAATCCCCTGCAAACCTCAAACTTTGAAAAAAACGCATTTTCCTCACATTTCTGTGACGGAAAGTTCTGGAATCTGCATGGATCCACAAAATTCTACACTCTCCGCATTCCCCAAAGCCTTCTGATAAAAATGGTACCTCACTTGTGTGGGTGGGCCAAGTACCCACGACAGGCAAGGGCCCAAAACCTATTGAGGAGACATCAAAATTACCTATCACAAAACGACTTGGTTTTGCAAGGGGGGTCACCTGGGTTTTTGGCCCCGGACTCAGCGGCCATCTAGGGAAACCTATCAAACCCACACATTTCTGAAAACTAGACACCTGGGGGAGTCCAGGGAGGTATGGCTTGCGTGGACACCCAATGTTTTCCTACCCAGAATCCCCTGCAAACCTCAAATTTAGCTGAAAAAAATTACTTTTTTCTCAAATTTCTGTGTGGAAACGTTGTGGGATCACTGGGCTGACACAAATTTCCTACCACCCAGCGTTCCACCAGGTCTCCCAATAAAAATGGTACCTCACTCGTGTGGGTGGCGCAAGTACCCACGACAGGCAAGGGCCCAAAACGTATTCAGGAGACATCAAAATTACCTATCACAAAACGACCTGGTTTTGCAAGGGTGGTCACCTGGGTTTTTGGCCCCGGACTCGGTGGCCATCTAGGGAAACCTACCAAACCCATACATTTCTGAAAACTAGACACCCCGGGGAGTCCAGGGAGGTATGGCTTGCATGGATCCCCCAATGTTTTCCTACCCAGAATCCCCTGCAAACCTCAAATTTAGCTGAAAAAAAACATTTTTCTCTCATTTCTGTGTGGAAAAGTTGCGGGATCACCGGGCTGACAAAAAATTTCTTACCACCCAGCGTTTCCCCAGGTATCCCGATAAAAATGATACATCACTCGTGTGGGTGGCCCAAGTACCCACGACAGGCAAGGGCCTAAAACGTATTGAGGAGACTTCAAAGTGACCTTTCACAAAACGACCTGGTTTTGCAAGGGGGCACCTGGGTTTTTGGCCCCGGGCTCGGCGGCCATCTGGGAATACCTACCAAACCCACACATTTCTGAAAAACAGACACCTGGGGGAATCCAGGGAGGTATGGCTTGCGTTGGTCCCCCAACATTTTCCTATCCAGAATCCCCTGCAAACCTCAAATTTAGCTGAAAAAAACATATTTTCCACATATGTTTGCGTAGGATCACCGTGCCAGCACAAATGTACTACCACACAGCGTTCTCCTTAGTCTCCCGAGTAAAATGATACCTCACTTGTGTGGGTGTCTAAAGCAGAATTGGCTAAAAACGTTTTTTTTAACAATGTAGCGCTTAGAATTCGCTGTGCTAGGCCCTTTAATCCCTATGTTTTTGGCTCTTCCCAGTCACAGGCCCTTGCCCCACCCACACAAGTGAGGTATCATTTTAGGTGAAAGTCTCAAACCAGTCACGAAATTCAACAGTTTTTTCCAGAAATAAGGGAAATTTTCTAACCTTCTTGGAATTGACACCGCCTTCTCTAGAAATCTGGTGTACGCATCCAGAGTATTTTGTTTTGTTTGATATATTTTGCAAAGTGGCTCAACGTTTTATAAATTGCTGTGGGAGGAGACAATCAACTCATCAGGCAGTCTGGTTTTTCCTATTTGGATCTATGCATACTATGCCATATATGTTTGCAAAATTTTCCAAGACTGTTTACTAGATGTACATCAATCTAGCCAAAGGTTAGACAGTAGATGTAGCACCACATTCAGGCCCATAACTAGTGAAAATTCGTCCAATGTTTTATTTTTGCTGTAGGGTAGACCAAGAATTAAAATTACAAAATACTACTTTTAAGAATCCTCCTATAAACTGACATCACCTCCAATATTTCCCAGCCTGTGTTCACTGTCCCCATTGGAATATTGCTCTAAAACTTTCATGATCAAACTTACTCAAAGGTACACTTTCTGGTGAAAATTACAAGCAGACTCTACTTAATTAGTGATTAAAATGCTTTTCACTTGATCACAACAAAAGTTGCCATGGCACTATGGCTTTCTTGATAATCAGATATTTGCTTCGCATTTAATCATACTAACAAAGGATTGCTTTTCTGAAGCCAGAGACTCCCTGTCAACATGCTGCTGGCAGTTGTCACTATGCTGTTCCTCTCAACTACCATTTCTGTCAACACGGCATTCAGCGAACACACTCACCTTGAGCCACAGAAAATAAATATTCATAGTAATTTAAAAAGAAAGTCAATTTACAGCACTTCACTGCTTTTATGCCTGGAAAGGGGGCAAACCCATGTTGCTCCTTTCAATGGTGGATATTTTGTGTACCACGGCGAACATGCAGGAGACGTGCTTTTGCATAGAAATTATTGCATGAGAGCATAGAGGTTTCAACAAAGAATTACTAGTCTACCATCAACTGTGTATTAAAATAAAGCAAACCTGTTTTATCCTACTTCTGCTTCTCGTTGGGATGAGTACAGCTGATTTATCTCGAGCTTATCCGCATCTTTTGCATTACAAAACCGGAAAAATCACTCTCTCCATATTTTACCGTATTTGAAAAAAACTGTAAAATAGTATGCAAGCTACTTGCTCCATATTTTGCATAGGTGCAAATACCATTTGCCTCGTTTCCAATTACAGAAAGAGCAAGCGTAGTGCAATGAATTTTCTTCTTCAGTATTGCAAATTTTCTGTGAACATTTGTTTCTTACAAAGCACATAATGTACTGCACTCTTGCCATTTCTAAGCACTGTAAATGAAAGATGTTGGTAAAAGACAATGTAATGGTATTCAATTAAAAAGTGCACTCTATTGGTCAAAAGAAAATAATTCAGACCAGCTGCCCCTAATTTTAAAAGACTTACAGGATCAAAAGGAGGCTGACAAGGACACAGAGGCCGAGCTACTAGTCGGCGAACAACAAACCGAAAAATACAAACAACAAGCATTGGCATAGCCAATAGGTCTCGCCTTTGGGACCTTATAAGTGTATAGCCATGCAACACTTGATGTTGTTGCACCAAGGATATTGTGCTGGATAACTAAACACTTATAAGGGCCCAAAGGCGAGACCTATTGGCTATGCCAATGCTTGTTTGTTATTTTATTAACCCTGGTTTAAATTTTGCTCCTAATATTATTAATATATATATTTTTTTAACTTTGGTGATGTCTCTACTTATGATATCATCAGGATCAAAAGCCACATGTCAGTACTTACTTTCTGTAATGCTATCCGGGGTTATGATATGTGATGTCACTTCCTACGAAGTCGTCACAAGTCAAAGGGAATGTGATGTCCCTTCCACTACCCCTCGCATTTTGGCAAATCGACGTCCGTGGTGATGGCTAATGCTGTTCAGCCGACAACTTTTTGTTTTGTTTAGCTAAGCAATTTTTCTACCACAAAATATCAAACCCCTGTAATATATTAAATTGTTACAGGATACTGTCACTTGGTGCACTTGAGTATTACCGGGGTAGTTTATTTAGTCTAAACATTTTCTAATGATTAAATCGAAAGTACAAGTATTAAATTACAAAAACGTAAAATAAGATGGGTGAGGTGGTCACGCCTCGCATGGACTCTCAGCAGCCCTGATAACCAACCAAGCCTTGAGACCAGCCTTTCACCACCCAGCAACCTCTACCTCAGGGTCAGAAAAGCTCCCCGACAACAAGGAGTTTAAGCGCTATACAAAAGAACAAATATAGGCAATAGACACTACAACACTTGAGGGCCGATAAAACTGGGGCCTGGATGCACGAGGGGGGGGTAAACCCTCTCTCCTGTCTAAGATGTAAAGATGAGGAGGTTGCTGCGCTGCAGTCACCCGCAGGGCGCCTTGGCGATGCTCGAAGACCATGTATAGCGCCAACCTCCCACGACACGCGCTGCATTGTAAGTGCAGCAGTGAAACGGACTGTTGTCTCACCTGGAGACCGCAGAGGCCTGTGGGTGTGAGCACACAGAGCGAGTCAGGATACGTCCCAGCGTTCCAGCCGGGAAACGGAAAATGCACTTTAATCACCTCTACAGAAAACTCCCAGGTGTGCAATTATCAAAATAGGACCGCACACCCTCAAGTGTTCCTTTCTTCTCACTTGCAGCGCCTCTTTCTGCATAAAAGAGAGCACGCACGCACCTACGCACGCAGGCGCGCATGCACCGGACTCCAAAGACCTGTCACTTTAAATGATTGACGTTGCGGATCCGGACCCAGAAATGGTACCTTTGTGTGCGGCCTGCCTTTTGAATTTAAACAGTTAGCAGCCACAGCACATATATACAGTAGCGGCTCCTTGTGGGAGTGCTACCGGGTGGTGACGTGAGGCTGGGGAGGGGCAGGGTGGGGGGTAGTAAACACCGGAATACGGATGAATGCAGGTAAGTAGACAAATCAATAAAACGAATTTCGTTGCGCGCGCTGCATCGCATTTGGCGGTGCAGCGCACGCAACGAAATTCGTTTTATTGATTTAATTGTCTACTTACCTGCATTCATCCGTATTCCGGTGTTTACTACCCACCACCCTGCCCCTCCCCGCCCCACGTCACCACCCGGTAGCACTCCCACCAGGAGCCGCTACTGCATATATATTTGCCATATTTATTGTTCTGTGTGTTTTGTTTTCTTATGTGCACTTGTATAGCGCCCATTCTGTCACTAGAATGGCCTCGTAGCGCTTTCGGTGGTCTTGGTATAAATCCATGGCGTTCCAAGGTCCCCCCCCCTGCGGAGCGTGAAAGCTCCAGCGATGAAGAGTTTGTTGGCGCACACACCTTTCACTGTTTCTTAAGATGTGTAACTCTGACTTTGTATCAGCAGCGACTACTGGTGGGAGTGCTACCGGGCGGTGACGTGGGGCGACGCTGAGGGCACCACTGAAAGGGGTTTCAGTGGCGCGTTTCCCTTGCGGGAGCGAGCAAAAGCACCATCTGTTTGCAAGTTAATTACAAACAGATGGTTTCAAAGCTCGCTCCCGCAAGGGAATCGCCAAACGTGCACGCGTTGCCATTGAAAGCAATGTAATGCGTGCACGTTTTTGGCTTCAAAACCGAACCGATTACAAGAGGTCCCCCCTAAGCAGCGCATGCGCGCTGCTAGGCGAGACCTAAAAACGAGTCGCAAGAGGAAAAGCTAGCGGTATAACGCAGGTCGCTACAGTCCCTGCCAAAGGGGCCCCACAACTCTTGAGGGGGGCTCATTCAGCTCAAGGGCAATGAATAGTGGGAGGAGAAAGACAACATTAGGTAGAGAAAATGATAGAAATGTCGAAAAAGACAGAGTCAAGGAGATGGGGAGAATAGATAGACAGACGGTGGGGCGGTCCACCTACAGGCACTCTCCTGTATGGCATGAGCAAGGAAAGCATTTCAGTTCTAAAGAAAAGTATTCTCGGAAATTATTGACGTATTTTGATTGGGCTGGAGATACACATTAAAACACAGACGTCACCTACTAAAGATGACTGCAGGGAGGAGGTGCGATATTCTAACTATAAGACAAAAAGCTCCTCTTCAAAGCTGCTGTCGCCAGCTACGGCTGAGAGACTCTCCCTGACACACAAGGCTGCCAGAGAGACACCAGAGGCAGAGCATGCTGAGAAGTGAAAAGACCTTATCTAAATTGGGCTCATTAAACTCACAGCGATCATAGTTCTCCCAGGCGGCTGCACCAGTGAGGTGTGGGACCCAGCCTTGTTTCCAAGACAGTGCGAGCACACTTGAGTGGTGAGGCAGCAGGAGGAAAAGAGATCTCCCGAAAAGCAGATAACCCATAAATTGAAAGGAAACTGTACTTGGCCAGTGCTCTTCAGCCTACAACAGAAGTGACCTATCGGTTGCACAATCCAAGTAGGAAGCAGCAAAGAAGAGCAACACTGGAGTCTGCCTATGGAAAGCAGCAGGCGGGAAAAATGTAGTTTTTTTTTATTACAGCAGGACTTGCAGACTGCTCATTTGCACTGAAGCTCGACCTAAAAATGAATTAGGAATATTGAAAGAGAGTTAGGCATGCAAAGGTCAAAAATATGCTCCAAACTCTTTGCACGAGTTCACGAAATTTGAAAGTGAATATCAATACGCCTATCAATTCTGATAAGACTGCAAGAAGGAATGTCCGTATTGGTCCTCTCCCAGATGCCAGTGCCAAATGAAACAGATTATACCAGTCAGCATGACCCATAAAAAGTCACTAAATTAACAAAGTGCCTAGCCCTGGGTAGCTTGGCACAAAAACGCAGTCAGGTTTAACTTAAAGGCAATGTGTACAGTGTTTATGCAGTAGCAATTCTGCATTCATATTTCCACCTAACGACTGGTACAAGAGAAAAACTTCCAAGTGCTAGCAATTCACTTTCTAGAAACTTGCTATGCAAATGTCGTTTTTTGCAATGCTCTACTGTTGCAAATAACGGTGCAGATTTGTATTTGTGCAAATTCACCAATCCCGAAGCACTCTATGTAATCCGGACCCTAGAACCTTGCTTCATGTCATTCACACCCATGGTACTTAGGGCTTCAAACATCCTTGACGCTGTTTATAATGGTATCATGTTTCTCCTTACTAAACCTTTAATAAGAATTACTACATGAGCCTGGTCCTTGCGCCCTAGACTTTAAAACATCTGTGTGAGAGAAGTAATTTAATACATTACCAAATCTCAGTGACCCTAGAACAGTGTTACAGCAAAAGAAGGTCTGAAGAAAAGCCCTCATGCCTTTTTATTTCACCTGGGTACTTCCTTTTAAATGGTGGAAAAAACTCATAAAAGTACAGACAGTATATTTATCTCAGCTCAGAGTGATGCAAAAAACTCAGTCACTTAGAGAAAATGCAATAAAACTAAGTCTGCTGGCAGGTAGCATTCGCTCACTGTGAGAAATGTGGTTACTGGTTGACCGGGGTGTGAGCCCTAGTCAAGCTGCAACTGCAGTCCTTGTCAGGGTAAGGTACAAGCGAACCCCAAATTAACCTATGCTCAACCCCCTGGTAGCTTATGTATGACTGGATGTACCATTACTGGCAGGATGGGAAGAAGTAGTTGGGCACAGCCCTACTAACACTTGAATAGGCTGTGTCCTGCCTCCACACAAAGGGCTACCTACCCCATGCAGTTAGTCTGGACCCAGGGAAGGCAGGGCATCTGTGCACTTCAAAGGTATGCCTCTAGAAGCTTTTCCCTTCTTCAAAGGCACAACTGAAGGACCTCAGCCACCAACTGTTCTGTCTACTCCGGCCCCCTGGATTCTCTGCCAGGAGGAATGACTGCTGTGCTGCTACAAGGAATGCTACTCTGTTGGACTGCTACTGGAAAGGAACAACTGCCCTGCTGTGCTGACATGCTGCCTGTTGCCCTCTTGCCAAGAGAAGAAGAACTGGACCTGCAACTTCATCCTGGACCCAGGACTCCAAAGTGACTCCTAGGGCTAGCCTGCTGGCCTCCTGATCTGAGCCATAAAAGGCCCATAAAAGGCTCCCCAAACAGCTCCTGAATCCAGCTGCAGCATGTTCCTGATCCCAAGTGGTGCCTCTCAGGTCCTAGACCCTTGGTGTGGTTCACGGGCTCCAAAAACAAGCTTTTAGGCTCTTCGTGACCTTAAATGGGCCCATTCACACCGAGAGCACACCGCTCACACTGCAAATCAGGGTGAGCCGCCGCCAGCCTAGCTCTTTCCACTGCAACATCAACCAGTTGTGGGGCACCACAAAGCTTCAACCCGCCCTTCCATAACGACGTTGCCTGCTGACAGCTTCCTGTGACGCCCTTCTAGCTCATTCGGCCCTCTCCAACATAAACCTTCAGCCGGACTAATCTGGGACTGTATCCGACCTGCGCTCCATTGCAGTCAGCCTGAACTCTTGACCTTGACCCAGTCCTGCATGACCAGATATCCCAAGTTGGTGCTTTGTGTTTTTGGTGCCTTTTTCACTTAAATCTTTGTCAATTCATAACTCCAGTTCTAGTGATTGGATTGTTGTCATTTTGGTGTCAAATAATTCATCAAAATGTACTCTATTTGTCTCAATTGGCTTGGATCTTTTTTCTTGTTTTGCGTTTTCACTTTATCACTGTTTGTGTACTGCATAAACACTGTACATATTGTCTTCAAGTTGCACCTGACTGCGTTTTTGTGCCAGCTTAATTTATTTACTTTTTGTGGTTCACGCTGCAAGGGATTGTGGCTGGTGCTTGACCAGGGCTCACACCGTAGTGAACCAACAACCCATTTTCTCACAATACTGATTTTATTTTAACAGAAAATATTGTTGAATAATATATTTACGAAACATGTAATGAAAAGAAATCTAATTATTTCTTAGGAACAAATATGGTAGTAATCATTACTCAAGAAATAAAGTCAAGCAAATAACCATTTGGAAATATCAGGCCATTCAGTTTTACAAATGTTTCCACCAAAGACCTTTTCCCATCACTCTACATCCATCAGGGAAGCTTCTGCTTTCCTGATGGCAAATATGTCATACCAAGCACTTGTGGGTGCCTCAACTAATAAATGAGGGGACATTTTCAAAAGTAGTCGTTTTCTTTTTTTTTTTATTGTCCTCATCACCTTGGAGCCGGTTGGCCCTCTATCATACATGCTCCAAAAACAGGCCAGTTGCATTCACTTTCCTTTGTCCAACCATTCAAACCACCCTTGCATTGGACACTCTGAATGGGCTCCCATGGGGCATACCCCGGGTCTTTTACGGTGTAATCCTTCGACATTTACCTTCACCTTGCTCCTTAATTCCTATGAGTAGATCTTATCCAACTCAAAAGTGGTAGCCAAAATTTTATTTTCATGATCTAGAGTTGTTAGATAAAAGAAACCTGTATCGAGTTGCAAAGGATTTTAAAAGAGTTTTAAAGAGATGGTTGAATCTCCTGCTGACCATTTATAGAGAGTGCATTTTGTGAAAATGAGTGTGTTCCATAAGCATTTTTTCCTGTTTAATTGTATCCCCCTAGTATTTAACTGGGGAACCCTTCAGAAAAAACAGGGGGACATCAATACTTTTATTTGGGCAAGCAAAGGGGTGAGAATAGCCTGGAAAACACTTAGACAAAGGTAAAAGAAGGGTGCTTGGGTTAGCAGATTGAAAATTGTACTGTTGTGTCGTGTAGTTCCTATAGTACCCCTGCAGGACCTGCGCGTTTGGATAACATAAACCGTGGGCTTGGTGACAGACTGATTCTGTGCACCCCCACTGCGTATGTTAGCCTGATTTGCATTAGCTAGCTCACAGTGCCACTAGAATCTCCTCTTATCGGGGAGAGATTAGTTTCTGGCAACCTTAGACCATGACAACCCAAATTCCTCAGAATCGTGGAAACAATATACTACCTTTCGCTCAGTCACTCGTGCTTACTTATTCGGTTTGTCTCAGAGAGTTACACAGAATAAACAGTCGGGCGTTTCAATAAGTATTTATTGAACAGTTGTTATTCTAGTGTAAAATATATGTGCTGTAGAAACCAGCAGACAATAGCAGAGATATATGATCAGCAGTACGATAAAAGCAAAGGGATAGAACAGTTCTACCATATTGCAATAATCATGAATACATACATGAATATAAAAGCATTATGAAAGTGTGCGTACTCCTACGATGCCTAACTAGATGTACCTGAGTGTACCTAGCATATGTGTAGGTCTAAAGACCTAAGAGCCAAGAATCCTTCTAGGATTTAGTCGAACCCCCATACCTGAATAGAGAGAGTGGGGGACACCGTCCTGGTCTCGAGTTGGACACCCCGCAAGGGCTGTGTCAGACCGCTGTCAGCTGGAGCGACTGCATGCAGGAGCCTCAGCGTCTCTAGTCAGTGTGTCAGCATGGAAGTCTCGGTTCCCTCTATCTTACCTGGGGCAAGATGTGGTGTATTTATACCCTAAAGAGTTTCGGACCTCAGTATGGTTTGTATTGGTCTGTCGTTAGACATGAGGAAGACGTCAGGGGTGAACTTTGTACATACATATTATGCAGGTGGTGTATTCCTAGAGGGCCATGCATAATTGATGAGTACAGTGTGGGCCTGTGTTTGGGAAAAACCCTGCTGTATTCAAAACCACAAGATAGATAACGTTCAGCTCTGAGAGCACGTTGTGTACTAGCAAGGGCCAATGTAGGTGAAAGATCATGCCTATATAAGGAATCATGACTATAATAGGACATGTACAGTTATGACCATAATTGGGCATATGCGGCTATGACCATAATAGGGCAAGTACGAATATGACCATATATGGGCAAATATGAATACGTACATTCTTGGGCATGTACAAATGGGTCTACATTAGGGCCTCTATACGGGACATAACACCCACTCCTCTTCCGAATTGGATAACAATGACCATACTTAAAATCTGGACAATTTAAAACTTTTTTAAAAGCAAGTAAAAACATGGTTTTAAATTTGTTAAAAATCTTCTGCCTAAAATGTTAATAATTCAGCTATTTCTAATTGGCACTAAAAGAATGTCCATTTTATTTCTCCATATAAGTTGCCTCACTCAAAGCGGAAGAAGGCCATGCTTTTCTCAAGCAAAAGTGTCAATTTAGGAAATTTTCCAATTTTGCTCGTTTGTTTTGAAACGAGTGAAGAAGCCGAATTCTTTCCCAGGATACGATGAGCCAATTCAAGATTAAGCGTCCTGGCTGGGAAGCACAATATTATCGGTGTTAGCTGCTGCAGACGACAAATGCAGGAATGCATTCATCAGAATCGGAAGCCGCTGAGGACAACGCAGAGAGTGGGCCTTTATGGGGTCCAGCATTGCATCCGTGTCCGGAGGCGCATCTGATGGAAAAGTTAGACAAAGATCCAACGTGCATTCTTCTCCGCAGAACAGGCATTGAAGAACAGGTAAGATGCAGTCTACCCAGACTGGTCTAAATGATAGAAACCAGGAGGCATTGAGTTCTCGCAGGCAAGGAATGCCCAGACGTTGTACCATGCGTTCACGGTATTTCCGCTCCAGGAGCGTGTTCGCCATTCCCTCGGGAATTGGGCCGTCCATTGCGTAGCAGTAGTATTATGAATAGGACCCCTGCAACCAGCAATAGGATAAGCGGGAATCCTCCAAATATGCTTCCCAATACAGAGTATATAAAATTTGGGATTACTCCGAGGACTGTCTGAAAGGTGCTTAACAGTCCTGACCCTATGGTCTTAAATAGGTGTACAATACCGCTCATATCAGACATATTGAATTTACGTCCCACCATTTCTACGAAATGAAAGGGGCAGTTTGTACGTATAAGCACTTGTATCTCAGTCGAGGTCCTTGCAACTTGAAGTTCATAGGTTTCTCAAGCGGAGGTTAAGGGCACGGGTTGCTGTAAAAGCATGGCTTTCAATCTGCTCAGAGTATCAAATTGTATGAAAGAACCATTCAGAGAAGGCCATAGCGGCGCATTCCTGACTGTGTTCAGTGGTGGAAACAATACATGCATACAGCAAGTAACCCTGGAGTTAACAGTGACCAGATAGGCGACGCCCGGAAGCATCCCACAGCAACCTTGATCATTTAACATTAAGTAACTCCCATTCGAGAGCAGCTGGAAAACCGGCGTGATCTTGGCCGCTGGGGTCCCTGACATGTGACAAGATAAGTTCGCTACTGAACCGCTACAGGCTCCGTGTAGAGAAATATCTTGACACATGAGAGAACCGCTTAAAGCGTTCTTGCAGTTTGTACCACTCAGATACACTTCTCGATCCCCATTCCGGCATCAATATCTATATGGTAACTCCCAAGTTTCCTTGATGTATCCCTTACCCATCTTTTCATATTTGCCTGCCTGCCTTTGCTCAAGGCAATATTGAAACTGA
This sequence comes from Calotriton arnoldi, assembly GCA_963921515.1. NCBI lineage: Eukaryota > Metazoa > Chordata > Amphibia > Caudata > Salamandridae > Calotriton > Calotriton arnoldi. The sequence goes on from CAWUFW010017434.1 coordinate 209,266, forward strand.
AACGTAGTGACCGGCAGAGTGATTTGGCCATGAATTAGCCATTCTGTTGATGGTGATTCGGCTGCAGTGAATGGTAATCTTTCCAGTTTCTCAATACGCAGCATTGTATATTTGGCTCCCCTTTGTGCCATTTCTGTCTGTTTATCAGTTAGATTGTATTCTGAAAACAGAGACGTGGTGTTTATAAAACGCCAGGGCACATAGCCTGCACGCAAAGATTGTAGCATCCAGCTTAGCATCATAATAGAACGTAGTTGAGATTGCCCGTGTTGTAACAAGGCCAGATCTTGTTCTAATATGTCGATTGCCGAAGACACAATGTTGCCTAAGGAGTAAATCCTGGAGGTCAAAGTAGTTAACCCATTATCCACTACAGCTAATGCCTTTTCTATGTTGATACGGTCTATTTCCCGTATTCTTTCTGCGGCCTCCTGTTCGGATATTTTCCAGTTTTCATTATAATAGGCATAAAGCCCAGCATATATGAAACGTTTCTGACGTGTTTTCCTTGGACCTAGTAGGAATTCCCTAAGGTCTACATCAGGTGTGAGTAAGGTCAAGTGATGTTTTACTTCTGTGAGTGTTGAGGTCTCTAGCCAATCAAGGCACAACTTCCCAACACTATAGGATGTCACTACCCCTGGGTGTTGTCTCTGTACATAGCGTGTATCTGGCCTATGGATACTAAACCCTTCGGTTGTATTCATAAATCTCTGTTGACAGATGTTCGTGTCAATGGGCCAAATCAGCCATTTCGTCCAATCAGGATCTGATCTGTTGTACTGGAGAATGTCATCTAATCCTACCCCTTGTGTAGTTGAATTCTGCCCCCCACCCATCTGTGATGGTGTTGGAAACCCCGGTGTGTTCATTTCCTTGCCTTTGGCTAAACCAAGACAGGTTGTTTGTTGCACAGTTTCATTCAGAAATAACATCTGCTGCGGAATGATGCATACTTTAAAAAGTGCTTCTATTCCCTGGACTTGCCAGTCCCTAGAACCCCAGATCGATTTTGAATCTATTTTGTCTTTCCATAGATCAAAACCCTGTTTAGACAACTGATTCAGAAGGATGCAGAGTAAATATGTTTGGTGTTTGTTAACATAATTTTCTGAGCTGAAATTTTCGCCACTTTATAATAAAATGATTTCGGGTCTGAAGTGTTGAACCCTGAAAAGTATGTGAATTTCTGTGCAAAGGTTTGTGAACTACCTTTTGGAGGAGTTGGGCAGTGTTCCCACTGGTGGTGTTCAAATACATTTCTCGGTGTTATAGATTTGTGCAAGAAATGATGACCATAATGTTGGTAACAGTACAATGTATCATAGTCTGAAGTACCTTCTAACATTTCATTGTTCGGAAATGCTGCAGTTTTTTCTAAATCAGACATCAAATTGTTTACAGTATCAGTGTCCCAATCATCAGAAAATGTACTGGAGGTAATGATATCACTTAAAGAAATTTTAAATACATGTTTTAGCTTTAAAAGTTCAGTCGGACCGAATACATCATAATCAATCGTGTCCCATACTATACCGTTCGGTATAGGAACTGCAGTGATGTTCACTGAAGACAAGTCTCTTGGTTCACGATGTGAAGACTGGTGTGGTTTTAAAATCAAATTGACTCTTTGGGCTGTAGAGCTTTGCTGGAGGTATCGTCCATTAATAAGCATACTAAAAGTTATTATTAAGCCTACCCAGAAAAGAAAAAAGAAAATCCCAGTGATATACCATAGTTCAATCCAAGGTGACACCAGGTAAGTCTTTCTAAAAAAGTTCAAAAAGTCATTGAGTTTCTGTGTGAAGGATTTTTTGGCTGGCGTCATTTCCGGCTCGCTTGGGTCCAGTGAAAAAGTATCAAAGTTCATGAAATAGCCAGAAGCAGTTCGATCAATTGTTGGAATTGCATCGGGATTTGTTGAAATCGGATTTTGCTCTTGACGAGGCACATTGACGTAGATGTCTGTAGTCGGTCTGATTGCAACTTGGTTGTTAAGTTGATTTTCATTTTGAAGATTAATTTCTTGTTGAAGTGGAACGAGTTCCATAGCATTGTTGCTTAGTCCTTCATACCGTACATGTGGCTCTTCAAACGTGATGAGTCTTTCTGTTTGGACTTCTTGGATTGTAGCGAGAGGAGGGCGTCTGCTACTGTGGAGTCCACGAGGCCTACTGTTTAGTATCGGCCACATAGTGTGGTTTGATTAAGTCGATTGAGACAAATCTTTTCTCCTTTTTTCCGGCAAGAGGCGGCAGAAGTACAATTCTTGTGCCTTGGATTGCTAGGACCGGTACAGGCTTTCTGTAGGATGGCCCAAATTCTTTCTTGTCAGCAATCTTCTCTCTGACCAGATCCCCGACTTTTGGGATCCAGACAGGTCTTGCCGTCACTGCCTTTGACTTCCTCAGTGGCTGCCTGTTCCTGGAGCACGTTACTTTGTTGTGTCCTGGATTCATTTAGATCCTGTAAAACAGCCAAACGATCATGGATATCAAATGGTTTTTCATCCGCCACTGTGCCTTCCCAATCAAGATCAGGTACCCACATTCTTGTCCCAAATAGGACCTGGTAAGTAGTGACACCCCCTAGAGAGCTTCTTGGCTGGTTGTTGATAGCGCGTTGGACCCCATAAAGGTGATCGACCCATCTACCGCCCTTGCATAATACCCTAGCTGTTAAAGATTGCTTTAAGTCCCGGTTTTTCCTCTCCACAATGGAATTTCCCTCGGGATGATATGGCGAGGAGTACCGCAATGCTACGCCCATTCCTTCCATGGCCTCTTTGTAAGCCCGAGAGCTAAACGCCAGACCACGGTCAGAATGTAACGTGCCAACTGCGTATGTGCCGATAAAGACTTGCAAATCTTTTATAACAGTTCGAGCGTCAGCCGAGCGCTGAGGCCAGACCTTGAGGAAACTTGAGCTGGACGTACACGAACGGACAACCTAATGCTGTCTAACAATGGTATCTGTACTGGACGTGTTGCGGTGGACCCTTCCATCTGCTTGCAGATGTCGCAGTTCCAGACTTAGGGGCCGATTCCGATCTCGGCCGGTAGGGCTCCGAATCGGACTCGGCATTACCGGATCCGATTCGGAGCCCTGTTTCCCGACCGAGTCGGACGTGCGTCCGGGCGAGCGAGTACGATGCGAGCGTACGCGAAATCGCCGACCGACTCGTTCGCGGGACCCAACCGCTCCAACCGACTCGCACGGACACGACTCGCACCGCGCAATGGAGACGTTCCCCGGCCGGGTAAGTACGATGCGCGCCTCGAGCAGTCCGACCGACTCGCGCCCTCCGGCTCGAAAGAGCAGTCGGAGCCGCACTTTGGTGGTCCGTGTCGGACCCCCCTGTACGCCTATCTGCGCGAGTCGCACACAGGGGGGACCCATGGGTCCCCCCTACCTGTGCATGTAAGGCACGACCCGCTTCGACGCGTACCCGCTGTAGGGGGCGCCCTTGTTTGCCTCGCACCCATTGAGTCAATGGGAGCCTGCTTATGCGTTGTACGACCGGCTCCCATTGACTTCAATGGGAGTCCGACCGAATCGAGTCCGATAGCATGCGAACGCATCGTACTCGTTCGGTCGGACTGCTAGGGTCCGATTCGGTCGGATATCTCTCCGGGTCCGGCTCGGTCAGAGAGATTTCCAGCCTGAATCGGAATCGGCCCCTAAGTCTCTAATCTGCCTTCTCATCACGGGCCACCAGTAGCGTTGTTTCAACAAAGAAACAGCCTCCCTAAGTCCCTTATGTACAGAACCTTTCCCTCGTGTGCCGCCACAATTAAACCTTGCCTATGATCCATATTTGGTATTACTCTATCCACGACTCCAGTAATCTGAGCATATGGAATGTTTTGTGCATCTAACTTGTAGGAGTACTTGAGTGGAAATTTCTTTGGTACTGCTGTGCTGCCTTTGCGTGAAGCATTGACAGCTACCATTATCTCGCCGTCTACTCTCGTCTTTGAACGAGTAACTGCAGCTATGGCGGCTGTGCGTACAGCCCCCTTTGCGGCTTCATCAGCCAATGAATTCCCTTCAACGTGAACGCCATCACGCTGATGACTCAGTGTATGTATCACGTGAGCCCTTGGTAGTTCGTTTCTCAACTCCACTACCTGTTCCCATAGCATTTTATGCTTAATTGTGCCACCTTTTGCATCTTTGAACCCGTTTTGTTCCCAATGATGTAGATATTCATTGTTCGACTGTACACAGTAAAAGGAATCACACACAATAAGTGTGGGGAATTCGTGTTCCGTATTTATAAGTGCCAGTATCAGTGCTTTGAGTTCTGCCAACTGAGCCGTGCAGTCTCCTAGAGATTGCGTTTTAGTGCAACTCGGATGGAACTTTCCATCGTGCATGCAACCTTTAACAATCGCACACGCCGCGCTGTAAATTTGCTTACTCCCTATGGCTGGTTGAGCGGAACCGTCAGTGTAAATAATGTATTCATACTGATCTAGAGGCAAAATCTCATTTGGTAGAGGATATTCGTGTTCGTATTGCAGAAATGCTTGTGTTTTTAAACTTGGATCAAATCTGTATTCAACATCCGTTGCAGTAAGAGAATTAGCCCATTGTATCCATCTTGGATGTAAGGCTTTCGCATTTGGAATGCTAGCCTTTGTAACAGCTTCTAGGGCTGGTACTGGGGTCACGACAATTATGTGTTTACCCTGAGCCAGAGCTCTTTCTCTTGCTACAGCGGTCTGCACTGCTGTCAGGATTTTTTCTGTTGATGTAAAACGCATCTCTGCGTTTGTGTACAGGTGTGATTTGTATGCGATCGGTACTGTTTCGCCTTCATTAAAAGTTAAATAAGTGTACCCGCATTGACCCGCTATTACTCGGATCACCAAGTTGCGTACGTTTACGCGTGTCTGTAAATGTTTAGAAGCTATCATGTCTTCCTGTAGCGAACGCAGGATATTTGTATGTTCCTGTGTCCATTGTCTGACTGAAAAATCAGGTTTTATTAAGTCGTAGAAAGGTTTTACTTCTTCTGCGTAATCCAAAATGTATGTTCGACCAAAATTTAGGAATCCCAGAATTGATTGTAAATTCTTTAATGATTTTGGAGGTTGGAGCAGCGCACACTTTTCTAAAAAGTTAGCTGCCAGGCTTTTTCCCTCACTTGACAGCTCGTATCCTAAAAACAGGACACTGAGATGGGCAATCTTTGATTTTTTAAAGTTAAATTTGTAGCCCTCAGAGGCGAATCCCATAATAATGGTGCTCACCCTTGTCAAGTGCCTCTTTAAGTCATCGTCCATCAGATAAATATCATCAGACAATGCTTCTTCATCCAAATTTTGGAGTAACTCTGTTACCCTTGCTGAAAATACCCTGGGGCTATTTTTATACCCTTGGGCCAGTCGACAAAATTGTCGCTGGGACCCTAACGCACTGAATGCAGTCAGATACCTGCTTTCAGGCGCTATATTTTGGCAGAAAAATCCATTTGAGATATCAAGCGTTGTTTTGTATTTTTTGCGCACAATGTTATTCATAAATGCGGCACTGTGTGCATTTTGAACTGCAAATGTCTTTGTGCAAGTGTTTAAATGTCGATAATCTAAAACTAAACGATATGTGTTATCGGGTTTTGATACGAGAAACAAAGGATTGTTCATGGGTGAGGTGCAATTTTCTATCACCCCCTGGTATTCAACTTAATCTAGGATCTCCCTGACTTGTTTTTTAGCTTCCTGCTTTATAGGGTATTGCCTTTGAGCATTTGGGGAAACTTTTAACGGGATCACATGGTGGGTTGAATCCTCATCCCAACCAACATGATTTTTATACAATGCCGGAGCTAGGGCAACCGCCCACTCCTGCGCATAGCGATACCAAAGGGGATGATGGACGGAGCGTTAGAGCAAATCAAACACTCACCCCTGCGCATATGCATGTTTAAGATGTATGGGAACGAGGTCGGAAAAGGCTGGAAAAATTACAGTTTCTCCCCTAGGGCACTCCATGACGAATGCTGGCGGCCAGTCTTGTTCTGCTAATAGAATGTCATAACCAGATGACAGATTTTTCCAAAAGAGACCTTTAATTTTTCTGGGCTTGTCCCCCTCCATTCAGAGTGTTATCTCATGTAACTTATGTGGGACACTTACCCGAGTATCAGGTGTTTCCACCGTGATATACTCACTCAACTCCGCTGTCACCAGAAATTCCTTCAGGTTCTGGCGAGCTATTGTTACTTCTGCCACGCTGTCTAGCATCATCAGAGCCCATTCCCCGTTCAGAAGCTGTGTCCTCAGAATTCTGGGCATGTCTGAACTTGAGACCTGCTACCTTCTTCTTTTTGAACTGAGGTTTCTGTTTTTGTTTTTCCTCTTTTTTAGGTGCGTAGTCCGCAGAGCGTTGCGTGTCTCTGGACTTTGTACGCTCCTATGACAGTCCTTCCCTCTCAGAGTTTTTTGATGAACCCTGAAAGGAACGAGAGGAACGAGTATCAGTATCCTGATACCTATCAGGTTTTTTAATATTATCCCTATTCCTGAGGTTATACCTCCTTTCAGAGGGCTCCTGTTGAGGAGACCTACCTCTGGATTGAGATCTGCTGTCTTTAGAATTTTGTTCTTTTTTCTTTTCCCACTTCTTTTTAGAAGAAGTTGGTGTCTGCTTTGTAGTGTCCTTTTCAGGACTGCCCACTAGTTGTGGTTTTAATGCTTTCTCACTTAGACTGTCTATGCCTAATTCTGCATATGCAGTTTCAATTATTTTGGGTAGTTCGTGTTGATGATCCTCTGGACTGAACTCCCTTAGGCGTTGGCGAATCGCCACTGAAGCTGCTACCCCCTTAATGTTAGCTAGTATTATGGCTGATACCTGGTCAAAGTTATTTCGTAACTTCATCCCTAAGTTAAGGGCAGGCTCTACTCTGTACTCATTTTGTATCTGTCTCAATACGTCAGGTATTACTGCTAAGGACGGGATACCATGTGTTCTGGTATATATGGCAGCGAAGACTGAACTCCAAGAGGTGCAGTCCTCTACTTGTGGTGTGATCCCCATGGGCAAGCATATTGTTAGAATTCTGTGTTTTTCATAGGTGGTAGTATTCGGGAATACTGCCTCAAGCTGAGTTATTTTTGGAGCTATCCAGAATGGGATTTGTTCGCGTTTTGCTGGCATTTTGCCCATTACCGCGTGTAATGTTTGTGGAGTAATTTTATTTCCTGTTCCCTGAACTGGAGTACTGTTTGCTGCACCTGCTGGTGCAGGTTGGATTGTTAAAGTCCTCATGATGAATTGTGTCAGGTTTCTGTAGATTTTAATTAAATCTCTGCGTTGTACTAGTAAGTCTGGCTGTGGCATTATTCCAATGTCAGGATGCGGTGTGTAAGCCGCTAGTATTGGCCATGTGGCCCCGTCTCCTCCGAGCGGGCCTAATCTTACTCTTTGTCGTACGTGGGGGTAGGGCACCATTAAACCAGTCAAAATGTTCCTGGTGAGTGAGTGGAATCTCTATGTCCTCAAACGGAGCATATTCCGCTGGTGCATCTCCTGCTATGTAGTAGTGAAATGTATTTGTTATAGCATTTGCTGCTGGGAATGTAACCCATGAATAGAACACCTGTTTTGTTTGATTTGTGTGCCTCAATCACGAAAACTACCATGCCACCCGTGGCTGGTAAGCCATTTTCTAATAGTCTTATGGTGACTGTCCTTCTGAATTTTGGTGCAATTTGTATTGCATCCTCAGGATCGTCTTCCCCTGTTAAGAAATTCAGATCAACTCTTTGGTCCCCTGCCTCGTTATCAGGCATGTTTAGAGGAAGAAGTGTTCAAAGGGAACTAAGATGAGGTGTTATGCACAATTTAGGAACTATATGTCCTTCAAGCTTGAATAACCAACAGCCAATAAATAGTATTCTCGTACTACTCAGCTGCGGCGGATTTTGTGCCCAGCCACTCCAGACGTCTCTGGTGTTTTGTGAGTAGGTTCTCTGAGAATAGCATGACTGAACTACTCAGATTCTACTGTTAAATAAGTACCAATACCAACGTTGGTGGCGCCATGTCGTGTAGTTCCTATAGTACCCCTGCAGGACCTGCGCGTTTGGATAACATAAACCGTGGGCTTGGTGGCAGACTGATTCTGTGCACCCCCACCGTCTATGTTAGCCTGATATGCATTAGCTAGCTCACAGTGCCACTAGAATCTCCTCTTATCGGGGAGAGATTAGTTTCTGGCAACCTTAGACCATGACAACCCACATTCCTCAGAATCGTGGAAACAATATACTACCTTTCGCTCAGTCACTCGTGCTTTCTTATTCGGTTTGTCTCAGAGAGTTACACAGAATAAACAGTCGGGCGTTTCAATAAGTATTTATTGAACAGTTGTTATTCTAGTGTAAAATATATGTGCTGTAGAAACCAGCAGACAAATGCAGAGATATATTATTAGCAGTACGATAAAAGCAAAGGGATAGAACAGTTCTACCATATTGCAATAATCATGAATACATACATGAATATAAAAGCATTATGAAAGTGTGCGTAGTCCTACGTTGCCTAACTAGATGTACCTGAGTGTACCTAGCATATGTGTAGGTCTAAAAGCCTAAGAGCCAAGAATCCTTCTAGGATTTAGTCGAACCCCCATACCTGAATAGAGAGAGTGTGGGACACCGTCCTGGTCTCGAGTTAGACACCCCGCAAGGGCTGTGTCAGACCGCTGTCAGCTGGAGCGACTGCATGCAGGAGCCTCAGCGTCTCTGGTCAGTGTGTCAGCATGGAAGTCTCGGTTCACTCTATCTTACCGGGGCAAGATGTGGTGTATTTATACCCTAAAGAGTCTCGGTCCTCAGTATGGTTTGTATTGGTCTGTCGTTAGACATGAGGAAGACGTCAGGGGTGAACTTTGTACATACATATTATGCAGGTGGTGTATTCCCAGAGAGCCATGCATAATTGATGAGTACAGTGTGGGCCTGTGTTTGGGAAAAACCCTGCTGTATTCAAAACCACAGGATAGATAACGTTCAGCCCTCAGAGCACGTTGTGTACTAGCAAGGCCCAATGTAGGTGAAAGATCATGCCTATATAAGGAATCATGACTACAATAGGACATGTACAGTTATGACCATAATTGGGCATATGCGGCTATGACCATAATAGGGCAAGTATGAATATGACCATATATGGGCAAATATGAATACGTCCATTTTAGGGCATGTACGAACGGGTCTACATTAGGGCCTCTATACAAGACATAACAGTTGGGCTTTTCAATAAAAAATCTTCAGGCCACTGCTTGAAACACCAAGGGGTGGAACCGAACAGATTTATTTGGCAATGGCTTGTAGTATGAAATGCTCAGAGGGTTCCTGTATAAGTTTGGCTCACCCAAGTACTTCGAGAAGGTTAGACTAAAGGTCTTAAAAGCAGCTATAAATGCATGGTGCAAATTGAGGACTAAGTGGGGAGTTCCGTATTGCTCTGTGCGGGCATCAATTTGGGAATCTCCAGAAACACCTGAGTGTCTGAAGGACACCTTGAGTCGACCACTTAAAGAAGCGAATTGTACAAGGTGGGAACTTTTGATTGTGGACGGTAAGCTGAGATCTTGGGAAGAAATCTATCAAAAAACAGCTAGGAGTCTATCTAGATTCAAATACTTGCAACTTAGCTCCTAGTTTGGTGTGCCAAAACAAGAGAGAGTCACAGAGAATTTGATTTTGGAGAGAGACTTGCATATGGTGGACACGCATAAAAAGGAAGTGACAAAGTTGTATCAGTTATTGTGCGACACAGAGGATAAAGGGAAACCTTCATCCTATCAGAATGGACCGAATGCTTGCTGTAAAGCATTTGTCTTCAAACAGAGTGACCAAGCCATATAAAACAAGTTTGTCCCTTTACACAAGCATTTCCTGGCAGACAAAGCAAGTTTAATAAGTGTCACTTGGATTTCACTGAGCTAGTTGGGTGTAAGATTCTTACGACAGAATCTATTAACTACTCATTAAAATACCTCAGACATTTTTAATTGGTATCAGGCTTCATAGAATATGGATTTATGATCACAGTGCAAGCCAACTTTATTTTTCCATCCACGTCTCTTAACGTATTATATTCTTCTGGGTGATAGATCTAGATAATTTTTAATTACTATTCCAGAAAGGTTTAGTTTAGTGTGGTGTATAAACATCTGTTGATAACATATCCCAGTAAATTTGAAAAAATATGGAAATTCAATTAATACAGGAAAATACATTGACACTCTGGAAGTTAATCCTAGTCTCCCTGCAAAGCATTAACTTTGTGCTCTGAATGGAAATGGAGTGATGCACTCTTTGTTGAAGATGAGGTACTTTACTCTTCAAGCCACTAAAAAGGAAATTAACAGCCATTATTATTCTGTGGTTCCTATCACAGCAATTCATATACATCTTTCTAGGAACTGCTAGAATCTATATGTAACATTGTCCTGAGATGTGATTTCTTCATGTTATACCACAGGATCTAACTCTAGTGAAATGCAACAATCTTTATAGCTTCCAGAATTATATATTCAAAAAATTGTTCAAAGTTTGTTTTCTCAACATGATGTGATTTTTAGAATACTTCTCAGTATTCTCAAATGACTTCCGTAAACTACAATGGAAGCAATTGTTATTTGCAAAGGGAAATCCTGAATCCACTTAGCAAGGTCCTGGCTGCAGCAACGTTTTATCAAAGTTGCCTAGCTTAGACACCATTAAACACAAGAAAAGTTATACCCAATTGTCTAAGATGACAGCTCCCGCCTTCCAAACAAGTGAGAGTTTAGGGGCTTCTGGAAAAGGGTAGTTTGTCGTCTAAACACTGTCACATAGTTTATTCTCTACATTGATAACATCTTCCACCAGTTAGTGTGGCCACTCTGTGAGTACCTACAGCCTTTCCTTCTTTCAGGTGGGCTCAACAGGAGCGAGTTTGGAGTATTGCTCCTCTGCACCTGTTGAGGCATAAGCAGTAAGCCATACCTCTTAACATGGCTCCTGACAACCCACCCTTCCCCTCCAAAGGCTAAAGTCTCAGGGACAGAGCTGCTGGCTTGTCAGGGTGCTTCAAGTAAAATCTATGCAACAAAACATGGGGCATGAAGATTAGATGCTGGTCCATATAATGATTGCTCCTCAGGGGCAAACCTCTTTAAATCCACCATATTGCAACTGCATTCTTTCAATTTGGCAGCTAAAACCTTACATACCTCATATTTATTTTCAGCATTCACCTAAATTGACCTAGGGTATGGTGCAAGACTTGTTTTTACAGAACAACATTTCAACAAAGGTCCATGAAAAACTAGCTTAAGTTTCATAGATTGGGGTAAATTTAATTACTGTAACTGAATTTACACTCACAAGAATTATACATGGACCCACAAACACAGGTTGCAATTTAGAATTTCTTCAGATGCTAAATTTTTGTGAATAACCATACTTTTCACCTATAAAATATTGGGATGCTGGGCTTTTCTTGTGATGAGCATAATTATGTCTGTATATCTATTAACTCAGTTAAATGTTCTTACACAAAAAGGAATGGATGTAGATTCAAAATGATCCAACCGTAATATGTAGGGATAATGACCATACATACAAAGGAAAGTTGACATTCCAGTAGATGAGTGTCCAGTATTTTGTATTTTAACTCTGATCAACTCAGTGTGTTACTCCAGTCATCATCTTTTAACACAAGCTAACATCTTAAATACTGTCCAACACATTGGTTCAACCTTCTTTCTGTCTGTCCATATGTCTGAAGGTAGTAACTATGTGGAAAGAAAGACTTTGATATCTAGCTCTATACACTTCAGTCCATAATTCTGAAATAATTTGAGACCCTCTATCAGAAATCTGAAGTTGTAGAACTGAAAATGTGTTGTGCAAAAACTGTTTTAGGAGTGGGCAACCCAGGTAAAATTGCCCTTTTTATTAAAGTGGTCCACAGTCACTAGAATGAAGGTGGAAACTTGACTTTTGGGTACTTTTACATTAAAAACCCATTGACACTGTATGCCAAGGTCCAGGTGGGGCCGGAAAACGTCCCAATGAACACATGGATTTAATGTGGGATCTCTTAATCTGGCGATACAAAAGGGGATGATGGACGGAACGTTTGAGCCAATCAAACACTCACCCCCAGTCAACTGATCTGGGTTTAATCCATCATCATTCTTTAGCTCACTCCACCACCCCAGTTCAGACATGGCCATATGCAAATCAGTCTGACCCTGTGCCTCATGGGAACAGTCCAGCCCGAACTGCCAAGCCATGTCTTCCCTGGACCGGAAACAAGCATCCTAGGACCGGTTTCTGGCATTCCAGCCGTCATCAGCCAGGCTTGCTTGAATCCAGTGGCAAAGTGAGCAAGGGACCCACGTCTGGGCATACCCCCGCCAACTTAGGGCGAACAAAGCGATACAAAAGGGGATGATGGACGGAACGTTTGAGCCAATCAAACACTCACCCCCAGTCAACTGATCTGGGTTTAATCCATCATCATTCTTTAGCTCACTCCACCACCCCAGTTCAGACATGGCCATATGCAAATCAGTCTGACCCTGTGCCTCATGGGAACAGTCCAGCCCGAACTGCCAAGCCATGTCTTCCCTGGACCGGAAACAAGCATCCTAGGACCGGTTTCTGGCATTCCAGCCGTCATCAGCCAGGCTTGCTTGAATCCAGTGGCAAAGTGAGCAAGGGACCCACGTCTGGGCATACCCCCGCCAACTTAGGGCGAACAAAGCGATACAAAAGGGGATGATGGACGGAACGTTTGAGCCAATCAAACACTCACCCCCAGTCAACTGATCTGGGTTTAATCCATCATCATTCTTTAGCTCACTCCACCACCCCAGTTCAGACATGGCCATATGCAAATCAGTCTGACCCTGTGCCTCATGGGAACAGTCCAGCCCGATCTCTTAATCTGAGCACAAACAGAACATGCTTGCACATAACTCTTAACATTGGCAAATGGATTTCATCACCAAAAATGTCTGCTTACCTATAGTTTCTGTATATATTTTTGTAAAAATGATTCTATGTTGATTAAGGCAATTGGTTGTTCCTTGGAAATCTTCAGGGACAAAATGAATGTTGGATCACCAGTCAATTGACTCTCACGTTCAATTTGATCTGAATCAGATAAGAAAATGGTCCACCTCTCATGCAGAGGAGTTAGTGATTTGGCTGATTTCAGAAACTGGACATTTCTATGAGCAGTGAACACTTTTGTATACTGTGTGTGGCCTCTAAAAGGTAAAGTCTCCATTCCTCAAAAGAACATCTAATGGCCAGGAGTTACGTATTATTGAATGTTTAATTTAACTATGCATTTTAAAATATTTAAAAAAAATAACCTACATGGTGAACCTGTCCAGTGTTTAGATTTCTATTAGATAAAACACTTCCCATAGCATGATCGTATGTGTCATTCTCAACAAAAAAAGTGCATTAAACATTATAATATTGCAAAATAGGAGTCCTAGAAACCTGATCTCTCTCCTTTAACCAAACAGAAAATGCTTCTTTCCTTGGTAACTTGATGATGGGTCTTATGGTTTCAGAAAACCGATGAATGACTATCATATAAACATTTGTAAAGTCCCAGAACATTTACTATCCTTAACTGAAGTTGCAGAGGGCCAGTGAACTATTGCTGACATTTTCTTTTCATCCTCTTGAATGTCCTCAGGTGTAATTATGCATCCAGAACAGTCTACAGTAGCAGTCTGAAAAATGCATTTATATGCAAAAAGATCTTGTTCTCCCAGTCATTGTAGAACTTCCTTAACACGTGGCATGTGAGTTTTCAAGGATTTTAAATACTTCAAAATGTTATCTAGACAATACAGAACATATCCAAAAGTTCTCTGAATACTTTTTAAATAAAATATTGAACCACTGCAGGAGTCTTGTAGAGAGCCAAAGTCATGTTGCAGTATTCAAACAAACCAAATGTAGTGCTGAATGCCATTTTTCATTCATCACCCTCACTGACTATGTGGTAAAGATACATCTTGATGAACGTTTATGCATTTTCAAACTGATCATATACAAGTATCGTAATGCAGCTCCGTTTTCAGTAACAAAAAATAACGGAGAAATTGCAGTGAACTGTGAAGCCTAATGAACCCATAGCCAATTTTCCATCCAAGTACTGGTTTAGATATACTGTTTCTGATTCAGTGAGCACATATACTTGGTTACAAGGCACTTGTGGACCTAGTTCTAAACCTATCTTACAGTCATAACTTCTGTGTGGATGTAACACATTTTTCATTATCGAAGATAACACTAAACTCTTCATAACAAGATGGACGTGAAATTGCACAACCAACAACTGGAGATACAAGTTCCTGCAAGCATTTTAGAAGGATAACTCTCTCCAGTAAAATATGCAGTCTTAAATCAAACCTGACAATAATCTGAATCCAACTGTAATGCCCATGTGTCCTAAAGAATATGAGGGTTAAATAAGAACAGCTAAGGCATTTTAAAGATTATTTCAAATGAAGGAAACTCTATCAAATCAAAGCAAATGATTTCATGATGATTCCCAAAACAGACCAAACAAATCAATCAATAAATCTTTATTCGGCCATTGGAGACCATAAAAGCACATTAAATAAAACATTTGTACTTAAAATCAAGTTCAATACATGAATGTTTAAAAACAGATCAGTAATGCATATACATTTCCTATTTGAAACGGGTAAAGACCAGCTAAAACCTTAAGTAAGAGGAGTAAGTTAAAACATGACATTAGGACTAAAACACGAAAACACCTAATCAAAAATATAAACATAGGGCATGTAAAGTGCAAATATGACAGTGCAGGCACAGGAACAATCTCGTCAGAAACTGTGTGTAAAATATACCACAATTATTAATGCGTGCATAATACATCTAGACACAGAGTCAAATAGGAGCTCTCTATTCCTTAAGGAACTTCTTCCTGTGTCTTAGGGCTCCTGAAAAAAAGCTTGCGACTCCGAAGCAGACCATGGGGAAGACAGAATTTGTAAATAGATCAGGGCAGGCGTCACTTGCTTGAAATGACAATACCTTACCAACGGAAGAATACACTTTTTCCATAAAATACTATAAAAGTCACAGAAAAATGTAAAATGTGAGGTGTCTTGCTCTGAAAAATGATCACAAGGATAGGGCTTTAAAGCACCTGGCTTTGAAAATCCTCTGGGAACAGCTAAAAACCACTGAATAAATTAAATCTGAATCTGGTCAGCAGAAAACGGTGGTGAGTGTTATTAATAAACGACCAATAAGGCTGCCCTAGTGGACTTGCGCTCAATATTATATATTTTCTCACTGTGGGCTTGGCGAGTTTCGTACCTTCCCTTTCCCCCATACGCCTGGCCTGGAACATATTTTTGATGTCCCTCAAATCACTATGGCGTAATGGCCTTGAATTCATGAACAACCCTGGTGGCCTATCCTCCTCAGCTGCTCCAGGACATAACCCAGCCAGGGAATACTCAAAGCACCCTCAAGTGCAATCCAATCCTCTAAAACAGGTTGATGTAAAGTGGGAACAGGGCTTACACCAAATTCTCAGCCATCGCATTAGTGTTGCTACTGCAATGAGGTCAGAAATATAACCCTGGCCCAACTCTTCGTGCACCATGCAGGAGGGGGTGCAAGTGGGAACAGCAAGAAGTCTAGGCAAGTATTTGTTCTCGGCCACCTGCAGTTTGTTTACGTCTTTGTATTCCCACACGTCGCAGCCATAAGTGGTTATAGGGATACATTTTTCTCTATAGGCCTTTACTAGAGCAGGTATAGGTTTAGCCCCCAGTCTCTTTGCAAAGTCCATGGTGGCACCCGCTGCCCTTGCCAAAATGTTCTTTTTAAGTGCTCTTTGTGCCACCCATGACCCTCTTTCATCAAACAGCACCCTCAAACAAGGGAAAGTGGAAACTTTAGTAAGTTCTGCCCCCTACAGAAGAACTTACTGCAAAAGGACTTCATGCTGCCAGTCGCCATAATACGCGATTTTGAAAAATTCATTGAAAGGTCAAGGGAGTCCATGTAGTCAGTTAAAGAAAGACCAAACAAATCATTTGTGAATGAAACTGCACTGGACCTAAACAGCTTTGAACTTTTTTCATTAATATATTTTGTGATTAAAGGAATGTCCAAAAATTTAGCAAAATTAATGTCTATCTAGTTTCATGAGGTTCCTAAAAGAAAAAGCCCTAAAACTGCCTACCTCTGTCCATTTTGTTATTTGGTGCAGATCCTTACAGCCTTTTTTGAGTTATTAGTGTTTAAAGAGGGTCTCGGGTCGGCATGAAGGGGTTAAAATGTTAGATATATCTGGACCATTGCTGTAAAGTTATGCTGTGATTGGGCAATTCAATTAGGACTAATCAATCCTGATTGGCTGGCCACAACATTAACAAAATGTTGTGGCGACCATTAAAGGACCCAGGATCATGGTCTGTATGACCTGAAAATTAAATTAAAAACAAAAAAAGGGGCAGGGGGAGCATACACTGTTTCCCAGGGGCATGTGGTGTGGTCTCAAACTGCCCCCATCCCCCTTAATGGAAAACATGTTGTGGTAACCATTACAGGGCTCATGAACATGTTCCTTATTGAAATGCATTGTAGTGAATGGGAGGTTTGGTGGGTCACAAAAGGAGCACATTTGAAGGTTAAGCACATTTGAAGGTTAATATTTTTTTTTAACTCATAATATAAGTCATTTGTTGGTGGTGTTATACTCACTGTAGGATTTCTGGTGAGTTTCCATGTGATTTTATCCTGTGAAAAATTCTGAACCTCTGCTAGGAGTTAATTAACCATAGTTCAAAGAAAACTGTTTTTTACTCATGATCTTGTCATAAAGGGTATGGAAGGTACTCCAGAAGCTAACATGGAAGCATATTTCCATAAGTTTACAATATATTCCTCAGCCATGTGAGAATAATGTGTGATATTTTCAGTAAAACACGTGCTTTCAACAGCAGCAGGAGTCTGTCAGTTGATTACACACTGTTCTACTGTAGCTTCACCAGAGTGCTAACATTCTATAGTTCTGAAAAAAGTGTGGAACACCAAAACATCTTGATGGAATCAAAACTGTAAAACGGATAGCATTTTCTCTAGAAATTAACATATTGAGGGCCTTTATTGGGTCATAGAAATTATGGTTAGTGCACTAGAAGGCTAAAATGAGGACACATTTTCTATTAGTTCTCAAATATCTTTTTATTCATGTCATTAAAACATTCCGACATACAACCTGAAACATACTTTCAACACCAGCAGCAGTCTACTAGCTCCTTACTGATCAACTGCGGCTTCACCAGAAAGTTCTAAAGAGCAACTACAGTGCTAACATTCTGGGGCTGATTACGATGTCGGTCAGAAAGCCTCCGACCGCTAGCCGGAAGCTTTGCGACCGCGGTTGGAGGTTTTCCGACCAACACGGTCGGTTTGCGGCCCGACTACCCGATTATGATGTCAGTGGTCAGAGCGTAAACCGGCCGATCATTCTGACTCGGTTCCGACCGGCTCTCGAAGTAATCCAGCGGGTTAGAACCGAGTCGGAGTCCCCTATGGAGGATGTATGATGTAACAACGCGATCATTTAGATCGCGGTACATTACATCGCTGTTTTTACAACGCAAGTCGTTCCCACGACTTGCGCTGTAGGGCGCTGGACTTAGGAATAGTATGATTTACTATTCCAACTCCAGCCTACTACAGTAGGGAAGGTGTTGGAATAGTAAATCACACTATTCCTTAGTGTAGAGCGCCCTCCAGTGCAAGTCGTGGTAACGACTAGCGTTGTAAAAGCAGCGATCTAAATGTACTGCGGTGTTTTGACCGCGTTGTTAAGGTCGTTTCCCCCCTATGGACCGAGTTTCCGCCGCCGGGATTACGATGTCGTTTTCCCACAACCTTTCGGTGCCGGCCTTTCTGACCTGGAAAGGCTGTCGGAAAGCGACTTTGGGGGCCCCTAGCAGGTCCCCCTTGCCACCTTAGCCTACGGTTGTTGGCCGAGGGGGTACCCAGGGTGCCCCCCTGTAAATCCATTCACAGTGGGGCAGGCACCATGGCGTGCCTGCCACAGGGTACAGGGTTTTACACCCCCCCCCATTTCTCCATAGGAGCCTGTATTATGGCAGGTTTACGGCCGTAACACAGGCTCCCATATAGAAAAGTGAGTATCCGACTGAACAGTGGGGGTCATTATGATGGCGGACAGACTTCAGTCCGTTTGCCATCGTATCGGATTTAAGACCGGCCATCTACGGGGCGGCCTATCCATCATCCGAATTATGATGCGACCACTGCCGTGGCGGTCGCATTACCTATATTTTGTATTGTGGTGGGGTTGTGGTCAGCAGCCCCGCCGCAATACAAAAAATAGGGTGCAGACATATCCCTGCACTATGTGGCAGGCACCATGCAGTGCCTACCAAATGGTGCAGGGATATGTAGGGGGGCCACATAGGTGCCCCCCAGGTTACATGTCCCTGCCCCAGGGATTAAGGGGGGCCTGCTACAGGCCCCTAAATCTGTTTCCGCCAGCTATTTTGCTGCAGGTTGTCCGCCGCAGAACGTCCGGGGGAAAGGGATATCATAATCCCTACACCGGTGCCTGGCAGGCACCGCCGCAATACAGGGATTAGCAGTTGGTCCGATGGGCGGTCGGATTTGATCCACACGTCTGGACCGTGGCACTCGGTCTTTCTGACTGCCATGCTTCCCCCGCCATCATAATATGGCAGGGAGAACTGCATTGCGATGGCGGAGGGACCCCCACTGACAGCATGTCGGTGGCAGTCCCTCCGCCATCGTAATGAGGCCCAGTGTTCGGTCACATTGTAATCAGGTGGTCGGAACCGCTGACTTCAGGTCGGTCGGTCCCGAGTCTGAGACAGTGTCGGTCAGAGGCAATTCTGACCGACTTCGTAATAAGCCCCTCTGAATTTATGACAAGAGTGTAGCACACCTGAATGTAACCTTCATGGAATCAATGCTGTAAAATTGAATGCATTTCCTACAGAGGAGACTGCAGTAAAGGAACAAAATGGAGTGGTTACTTTTGTCATAGAAATTAGTGTTAGTGATCTAGAAAGCACAAATGAGGACACATTTTCTGTGAGACTACATATCCTTCCAATACCAGTATTAGTCTGTCAGTTAATTCACTACTGAACAAATAGAGAGCTAACATTCTGCATTTATGGCAAAAGTTTGGTACAACTGAACGGCAACTTGAAATAATCAAAGCTGTAAACAAAAATGAATTTCCTATAGAAAATACTGTTGTCATAGAAAGTATGGCTGGTGCTCTAGAAAGCTAAAATGAGGCTACATTTTCTGTGAGTTCTCAAATACCTTCCTCATCCATTTCAGTAAAACATTCTGAAATGCACAGTGAAACATAGCACGTAAAGAGGTACTACACATGGTCATCGCTCCCCAGAAGAAGCAATCTATGGCAACACCTCAACTCATGCCAAGTTACCGGGTAACTTTAACCCTTTCGCTGCCAGGCCTCCCCACTCCCCCCCCCCGTGCCACGCCCTTGTTTTGCTGTTTGGGATAGTTCACGGTTGGGCCCCCA
Organism: Calotriton arnoldi; assembly: GCA_963921515.1. Taxonomy (NCBI): domain Eukaryota; kingdom Metazoa; phylum Chordata; class Amphibia; order Caudata; family Salamandridae; genus Calotriton; species Calotriton arnoldi. Next base: position 228,907 of record CAWUFW010017434.1, read on the forward strand.
TAACTTTTTGTCCACATAAGGTATCCATGCCAAATTTGGGTCCTTTTCTTCCAACATGCTGAGGATTCTAAAGGGACCCAGGGTATGTGGGTTCCCTGGAGGGGACCGAGAAATTAGGCAAAATACAGCAACATTTTGAGGGAAAATGGGAAAAAGTGCTGCAGAACAGAGTTTAGTATCTTGCAGAAGTGCTCTAATGTGAAGGACTGTTTAAGTATTTTTACTATCCTTCTTCTGCTTCTATGATGAATAATATACTGGAATCCTCGAATTCAATCTTCAAGAAATGGTTACCGCCATTCATTCCTTAAACGAGTACCATTTGTTGTTTTCAGTTTTTCTCGTCCCTTTAACATAATTGCTGCCACTGAAATTACAAATTAGTTTACCAATATACAATAGAAGATGTGAGCATGTGTAATTGACGTGTCATTTCTTTTTGACATTTGAACCCTGGGCACAGCAATTAGGAACCCATCTTACCTCCTCCTTCAAGTTTCAAAATGTGGCCCATAATTTAAAGTCAACAATTTAAAAGTGTTAATGTATTCTTCCACATTGATATTCAAATATTGCGCTGTATGAAAGGAAACATGAAAGCAGATCTTAACCAACTAAGTGATCATTTTGTCTATTTTTCTTTTCATCTCTGAGAATTAAGTTCATTTGTAATCCTTTAATGAGAAGCAGATGTGCAACCAGCTACTGAAATGATAACTTCTAATTAGAAAAGTCCCGGCATTTCCCAACTGATTCAATGACTCTAGCAGAGAAATACTGCCTTGATTCCCTGTTTCCCGAGCATGTTTGTAATTCGTGCTTACTGGATCTCGCAGAAGGTATCCTTACTCGATTATACGTGTTCGTTCACCCCATCATAAGCCTTTTTTTGCGTGACCTTAACTTCCCAGAAACTACAACGCGTTTCCTCTTTCTTTCTCTTTACCTTTCTTTCTGAGCTTTGCAGAACTTGCAATCCAGAGAACGTGCTCGATTGAGCGCCACGCATCAGAGCCGCCAAAATCTAATTTTAATGCTCTTTTTCAGATGTCCTTTTAACCACTATGTTTAATAGAGAGCAAGGCACTCGAGGCTAGGCACTGACTGGTCTTAGCATTCCTTTTCTTGCTTCTCTACTTTAAAAATGTCCCCGTTATAATAGGAAGTCGCAACTTGCTTGGCAAATTTCTTGTCTTTTGAGAGCGAAGAAAGTTGTCCTCTGGCCTTTATAGTAGTTCACGCTCAAAGTTCTGTGAACGATTGCACAAGATGAGGTGCTTCTGGGATTGCCACAAATGAATTCTCGATTACTAGTGATGTCATACAAGAGAGCAACCCACAAGCTGTCTCTGATGAGACACAAAACCCCGAAATGGAAAACATTCCCTCGCTGAAACTCCCTCACCGCGGATGCTAAATGCCTGCCACCACCCCCCCCCCCCATGCCCCATCTCTGCTCTTGTTCCTTCTCTCTTTATGATTGTCTGTGTTTATGATCGTCTGTGGCTTCTGCGCTCGGAGTGATGACGTTTTCAGAAATCTCTTCCTGTAGATTTACTCAGGATACATTTTAGAATAGAATATGAACTTTTTGTGCATTTACAAATAATGTCAATAGTAATTATGAATATCTGTGGCAGCCATAACTGTTAGGCGTAGGGATACTGGGAATATTTGGAGGGAAATTCCTAAATAATAATGTATAAACGTGTAATTCTTTTTTTCTACATAGTAAAAATATTCTTCCCTGTGGAGAAATCCCTTACCCGGCAACCTCAATGTTGCAAAGTCATCCTGTCCCCTGGGCACCCCCCAACATTTTGCTGACTGGTACTGGTTTTAACTGACTCTGACTGACCCTGGGCTCTGCCTAACCAGGCCCAGGGCCAGTGCTTTGCTGAAAGCAACACTTAGAATACAGTGAAAACACCTACATACACTAGGGTGCACTATAGATTAGGGTACCCCTGTGATTGGCATGACCTCCCCTATAAGGCCTTAGTGTTGCAGGGATTCTGCACAAACACAGAACTATGCGCAGGATTATAGGGCCTTGGTGTATAGGGACTGAGTCATCCTACCACCTTAGTACCCATGAGCTCAGGACCGACTAGCTATAGTGTCTCACTTGCTCTCCTACTCACTCACAGAGAAACAAATTATTAAACACCCCAAAACACAACACTCCCAGATCTCTCAGGAATCGCGGTAACAAAACACACCCTTTCGCTCACACACTTGTACTTGTCCACAATAAGTTCTGACAGAGACACGAAACAGTTTAAAATATTTATTTTAACTAACGTGCCCTAACATGCAGTATACGTGCCACAACAAGCAGGAAAATGCATAGTACAAATACAGTCAGCATAGCAGTCCATAAATCATGAAGGGAGATGTGATCATGGAAAGACAATAGAGCCTAACGGCCCTCCCCTTTCTAAGAATCAGTATTATTATATATTACTAGAAGATCTCTGGGCTTTGTCAGCAGACCCCATACCTTAGCCTATAGATGGTAGATCTACATCACAGGTGCTGTCTCGCTCTTCTCCCTGGAAAGGTTCCTCTCCAAGTGTGTGCTACCTATTCGTGTATTTTAATAAAACCAAAGTACGTTTGCCCAAACATCAGCTGCATCGGTATGTTTTGTCTAAGGGCTAAGGCCTGGCCAGAACAAAATAACAAGGGGCATTGTTGTTCAACCTTGCACATAATGTTCAGTCAAAATCCCAGGAACATGCAGAGAGTGAACACAGCGATGAGTTCTCATGTGAAAATAGTCATTAAAATTATTGCAAAAATAAAGATGTATAGTAACGTGCACAAAGCAGCAAGCAAACTGCAGCGTGCTCATGCTAAGTTAGTGAAGATGACAATGTCCCTATGGGCCACGTGACAACCTCCCCTTGACCAGGTCAGTAGCAATATGCTAAGACAAAAATCAGAGGTAAGTAGAGGCAAAGCGTCTCAGTGGTATCCTAAGTAGGATATTTGTGAACCCAAAAATAACATTTTGTTGCGAAATTAAAAAATAGCCAATTGGGTACCCAAAAGCATATCCATTCATAGCAAATCTTCAGATTCAGAAATGTTGTGTGAAAATCGGGATGCCATAAACTTCAGTATGTTGTCTGAACCTTCCATAGTAAAAAGGTATGCCATCCAATTGAGCAAGTCAAACGAGCAAACATGCTCCTCATATCCAGAAGCTGTTAGGAGAATATCAGGGCAACCTGCGTTAACTTCGATGAAACTCTGGTGAATGAGGCGCTGCGCATGAGCACAGGTACTCAAGTCTGCCGTTGGTCCAAGTAGAGGATCGCACACTAGGCGCCTACCCATGGAACATTCCTGGTCATGGGCCTTTAACAGACCCATTAACAGTTCATAATCCAGGGCAGCGTGGATTGTATCGGAGAGGCAGACATCCAAGGCCTATTGAAAAGGGCACCGGAGGCAGTGGAACACATGTTGCACACAGGTGAATTAGGCATAACAGAAGGTCAGCCAATAGGCGATGTCAAGAGCTTTCAATGGCATTGCCGCAAAAAGCTGGCGCATCTGGTCATGATACAGCTGCAACTGGACCGGGTTTGGCAGCTCCACAAATCGAGCAGCCATTGCGGAGCAACAATAGAAGTAAAAGTACGCCGCAAATTAGCAGGAGCACAAGCGGAAACCCTCCGAAGGCGCTGGAAAAAATAGAATGAATAAAAGCGGGTATTACGCCAAAAATAGACAGAAAGGAGGTGACAAGGCCGGATCCCACAAGTTTAAAAAAGTGGGCTAGGCCCTCAGCATCAGACACATTAAATATTTGGTGAATTAATTCTCCAAAATGGAGTGGGTGATTCGTGTTTAGCAGTGAGTGAATCTCACTTGCGGTTCTCGCCACCTTCAATTCGAAGGTCTCAGGAGCTGATGTGAGAGCCACTTCTTGTTGAAACAATAGCGCTTTGAGTCTGCTTAGCTAATTGAAATCTGTTTTCGAAGTTAGAATAAAAGGCCAATGCGAACTATCTATAATCCCATGTGGGGGTGGAAACAAGACATTGCTGCAACATGTAACACGTTGGGAAACTGTTACTATATACGGGATGAATAATCAAAAGGAACTAGCCCGAAAAATGGAAGCATAAAAATGTGTGTTTCTCAATTGAAAACAATATCAATTTGTTTTGAAAGCCCTCACCCACCAACCTAGTTGGTGGCATGCTTCATCATCGGGCCCCACCCGGTGGCACAGAGCATGCCCCGGGTGTGCTGCAACGCCTGTTTACAACGGAGCGGGTATTGGTAAGTGAGTGTGCAGTGATAGTGTGTGAGTATAAGTTAAAAACTGTCCTGGGGTCCCACTACCCAAAGGGTTGTTTTATTGGTGGGCCATTGGCAGTATTAAAAGCAAGGCAGTGGATGTGCGTGGAGGTAACTATGGTCTCCCACATCCATTGTGGTCAACATGTTTCAGCCAGGCCTCGTAGTGAACTGGCTTTCTTCAGGACCTTTATGTGTGAAAAGTGATTAAAGTGTGATCAATAAAATATATGTGACCAGGTATGTGACGTACTCGTAAGGTGTGATATGGGTAAGAGGAGGATTTCCTCTATTGTTTTATTCCTGTAGTGGGATAAAAACACAAAGACAATACAGACAAACACACAATTATGGAAATTAGCTTCGATAAATGCACATATAAATCATGTGGTTCTGTACCGTCGTGTCCGTGCTCTAACCGGATATAAAACGGCGGTGAGGTACGGATTGTGACGGAACTGTGACAAATGATTATGACTGTCAACAATATGCGCTACTGTGCCCAAGAATTCAATAGCGGGAAAATAGCATGCATATGTTATGGTGACAATTGTGCAAAGAAATGGTAAACTCTTACTCTAGTAATTGTCAGAGAAAAACTTATAGTCACACTCTGGTTTGCGATAAGGAGACATACAAAGTATGGTATGTATCACAGTTAAGTAAAGAATGGCTCCCCCATGGTCTAGAGGTTTAGGATCCCCAATATCCCCACTTACTTCGTCAAAGCTCAGGACCCGCATCTAGACCTACTTGGCTGCATCGGATCTCCGTCGGTGTGAGTCCCCGGTCGGGACGAGCATTAAATACCAACCGCGCCTCTCAGGTGGATGCAATTTCCTGATTTACGCGAGTAGCGTCTTCGAGGGGTGAGGATTGAAACAAAAGACAGACAATAGACATCGCTATGTGTGTTAGCGGGAGGGATTGTGCCCGGGAAGAAAAGAGGGCGTGTCCCTCTTTTGGAAAGCGTGTAATGCGACCATGAGCCAAAGGAGTGTAATTAGTCCGTGCAGAAATTATTATACATTACTTATAATGTTTTTGAGCTACCTATTTAGGGATGTTTTTAAAAAAAATATTTATTAGAAAGAGTAAAAAGACTACATATTGTGGTTTACACCCAAATGCGGTATATCCAGACTGGGAGGAGAAGAAAAGTTTGGTGTGTGGAAATGGAACCTGTAGTTGTGGGGTAGTTCCCACTATTTATGTGTAAATTGAGGGTTTGTTGAATTTCTTATGTTATATTTTTAGTTGTTATATTTTTAGTAACTGGCAGTGTTACTCAACGAGTCATCTGATTTATAGATGTTTCTAGTTTCTGCTCAGCGACCCCTGTATGTCGGCGTATGTTGTCTATATGGGGACTATACAAAACAAAATTGAAAAAACGTTCAAAAAAACGCTGTACTGACCGACTTGGTTGATCAGGGCCCTTTTGAAACCTGTTCTGCTGCTGTAAGTGTAGATCTCACCTGACGACACGCAAAGTGAGAACCAGAATTGTGGAACATCGCAGCACCATTCGGTGCAAAAAAATATCAGCAAACTGACGGATCATTACACACTCCCAATGACATGTCTTGGACAGTGATAGAACACATTGAGTGCAATCACACCAGCAATGACAAATTTCTGCTCACCAGAGGACATCGCTGGATATATCGTCTTTCAACTCACCTAAATGGATTGAACGATAATATCCCCTGGCATAGCTTGAACACCTGAATTCCACTCTCAAAATAAAGCACTCCGGAAACCACATATACAAAACAGTCTTTACCAATGGCACAGCGTTTTTTTGAACGTTTTTTCAATTTTGTTTTGTATAGTCCCCATATAGACAACATACGCCGACATACAGGGGTCGCTGAGCAGAAACTAGAAACATCTATAAATCAGATGACTCGTTGAGTAACACTGCCAGTTACTAAAAATATAACAACTAAAAATATAACATAAGAAATTCAACAAACCCTCAATTTACACATAAATAGTGGGAACTACCCCACAACTACAGGTTCTACTACGTTTCTTCTCCTCCCAGTCTGGATATGCCGCATTTGGGTGTAAACCACAATATGTAGTCTTTTTACTCTTTCTAATAAATATATTTTTTAAAAACATCCCTAAATAGTTAGCTCAAAAACATTATAAGTAATGTATAATAATTTCTGCACGGACCAATTACACTCCTTTGGCTCATGGTCGCATTACACTCTTTCCAAAAGAGGGACACGCCCTCTTTTGTTCCCGGGCACAAACCCTCCCGCTAACACACATAGCGATGTCTATTGTCCATCTTTTGTTTCAATTCTCACCCCTCGCAGATGCTACTCGCGTAAATCAGGAAATTGCATCCACCTGAGAGGCGCGGTTGGTATTTAATGCTCGTCCTGACCGGGGACTCACACCAACGGCGATCCGATGCAGCCAAGTAGGTCTAGATGCGGGTCCTGAGCTTCGACGAAGTAAGTGGGGATATTGGGGATCCTAAACCTCTAGACCACGGGGGAGCCATTCTTTACTTAACTGTGATACATACCATACTTTGTATGTCTCCTTAACGCAAACCAGAGTGTGACTATAAGCCGGACCCCCCTGCCGGAAACTCATGAGGTTTTTCTCTGACAATTACTAGAGGAAGAGTTTACCATTTCTTTGCACAATTGTCACCATAACATGTGCATGCTATTTTCCCGCTATTGAATTCTTGGACACAGTAGCACATATTGTTGACAGTGATAATCATTCGTCACAGTTCCGTCACGATCCGTACCTCACCGCCGTTTTATATCCGGTTAGAGCACGGACACGACGGTACAGAACCACATGATTTATATGTGCATTTATCGAAGCAAATTTCCATAATTGTGTGTTTGTCTGTATTGTCTTTGTGGTTTTATCCCACTACAGGAATAAAACCATAGAGGAAATCCTCCTCTTACCCATATCGCACCTTAGCGAGTGCGTCACATACCTGGTCACATATATTTTATTGATCACACTTTAATCACTTTTCACACATAAAGGTCCTGAAGAAAGCCAGTTCACTACGAGGCCTGGATGAAACATGTTGACCACAATGGATGTGGGAGACCATAGTTACCTCCACGCACATCCACTGCCTTGCTTTTAATACTGCCAAGGGCCCACCAATAAAACAACCCTTTGGGTAGTGGGACCTCAGGACAGTTTTTAACTTATACTCACACACTATCACTGCACACTCACTTACCAATACCCGCTGCGCTGTAAACAGGCATTGTAGCACACCCGGGGCACGCTCTGTGCCACCGGGTGGTGCCCGATGATGAAGCATGCCACCAACTAGGTTGGTGGGTGAGGGCTTTCAAAACAAATTGATATTGTTTTCAATTGAGAAACACACATTTTTATGCTTCCATTTTTCGGGCTAGTTCCTTTTGATTATTCATACTTTCTCAGGGGAAGACAGCTAGCTTTCCTGTTCCTCTCTCTCTCCTTGATACCTAGACTATATACGGGATGCCTGCCCGTAATCCGCAGCAGTCTTGGTTATTTAGAATAAGATAACTGCCGTTAGAAAGCAAACAGCGCAGGAATAATAGTTGGGACAGGGGTACCTTTTAAAAAACAAGCAAGATTAGGGGCCGAAACCTTGCAGGCTCCGTTAAGTTTAACTTGTTTACAGACTAGGGAATGTCCTACTGTTGAATCGAAATCCTCCCCTGTAAGGAAAACCTCCTTATCTGCACGTTGACATCTAAAGATGAAAGGCAACAACCATAATTCATAAATGTAGCTACTTCCGAGGGGCTCATATCTACCAACTGGATAGAGTTTCATGCAGGCAGTGAACTGAAAAAGTGATATAGGCAATGAAATAACCCCATGTATTAACCATACAGCTGAATCAATCATTGCTACAGAAAATGGTAACTGTTCTAATAGTTCAATTTGTAACAATGTGTATGTTGCGTCTTTCATTGACATTAATTTCTGTTTATCAGTCAAAATAAATGGCAAAAACAGCGCAGAAGAATTCAGGTAATCCCACGGTACTTTTCCACTTTTGAACGTTTGTAAGGTACATGCAAATTGCATTACAAAACGTAACTGATTTTGACCATGATACAAAACAGACACTTCATTTTGAACAATGTCAATGACTGATGATACAATGTTATCCAAAGTATATATACGGGAAGACAGTTTATTAATGCTATTATCGACTACTGCAAGTACTTTTTGTAAATTAGCTTGATCAATTTAGTGCAAGCGCACCGCAGCTTCCATTTGCGATAGCTTCCAAAATTCATTTTAGCTGCATAAACAAATCGTTTTGCTCGAGGGTACTTTGGACCTAAAAATAAATCAGCAAGATCAATGTCACCCAACAAGAGAGAAAGGTGTTGTTTCACAGATGACAATGTAGAATGTTCCAACCATTGTTGACATAGTTTACCCACAGAATATGTGGCAACAGTATGGGAATATTGGAAACGAGGGTCAGGTCTACTCGGTGTAAACCCTTTTCTGGTTTTCAAAAAACGCAATTGACACGCATCGGAGCTTGTTGCCCAAAGTAACCATCCCAAGGGGTCAATAGTGGAAGAGTTAAGTGTGCCATTCTGAAACAAAGCGATACCAAAGGGGATGATGGACGGAGCGTTAGAGCAAATCAAACACTCACCCCCAGTCAACAGATCTGGGTTTAATCCATCATCATTCTTTAGCTCACTCCACCACCCCAGTTCAGACATGGCCATATGCAAATCAGTCTGACCCTGTGCCTCATGGGAACAGTCCAGCACGAACTGCCAAGCCATGTCTTCCCTGGACCGGAAACAAGCATCCTGGGACCGGTTTCGGGTTCAAAACCCTCATCAGCCAGGCTATCTTGAATTCAGTGGCAAAGTGAGCAAGGGACCCACGTCTGGGCATACCCTGCCAACTTAGGGCGAACAAAGCGATACCAAAGGGGATGATGGACGGAGCGTTAGAGCAAATCAAACACTCACCCCCAGTCAACTGATCTGGGTTTAATCCATCATCATTCTTTAGCTCACTCCACCACCCCAGTTCAGACATGGCCATATCCAAATCAGTCTGACCCTGTGCCTCATGGGAACAGTCCAGCACGAACTGCCAAGACATGTCTTCCCTGGACCGGAAACAAGCATCCTGGGACCGGTTTCGGGTTCAAAACCCTCATCAGCCAGGCTATCTTGAATCCAGTGGCAAAGTGAGCACGGGACCCACGTCTGGGCATACCCTGCCAACTTAGGGCGAACAAAGCAATACCAAAGGGGATGATGGACGGAGCGTTAGAGCAAATCAAACACTCACCCCCAGTCAACTGATCTGGGTTTAATCCATCATCATCATCATTCTTTAGCTCACTCCACCACCCCAGTTCAGACATGGCCATATGCAAATCAGTCTGACCCTGTGCCTCATGGGAACAGTCCAGCATGAACTGCCAAGCCATGTCTTCCCTGGACCGGAAACAAGCATCCTGGGACCGGTTCGGGTTCAAAACCCTCATCAGCCAGGCTATCTTGAATCCAGTGGCAAAGTGAGCAAAGGACCCACGTCTGGGCATACCCTGCCAACTTAGGGCGAACAAAACGATACCAAAGGGGATGATGGACGGAGCGTTAGAGCAAATCAAACACTCACCCCCAGTCAACTGATCTGGGTTTAATCCATCATCATTCTTTAGCTCACTCCACCAACCCAGTTCAGACATGGCCATATGCAAATCAGTCTGACCCTGTGCCTCATGGGAACAGTCCAGCACGAACTGCCAAGCCATGTCTTCCCTGGACCGGAAACAAGCATCCTGGGACCGGTTTCAGGTTCAAAACCCTCATCAGCCAGGCTATCTTGAATCCAGTGGCAAAGTGAGCAAGGGACCCACGTCTGGGCATACCCTGCCAACTTAGGACGAACAAAGCGATACCAAAGGGGATGATGGACGGAGCGTTAGAGCAAATAAAACACTCACCCCCAGTCAACTGATCTGGGTTTAATCCATCATCATTCTTTAGCTCACTCCACAACCCCAGTTCAGACATGGCCATATGCAAATCAGTCTGACCCTGTGCCTCATGGGAACAGTCCAGCACGAACTGCCAAGCCATGTCTTCCCTGGACCGGAAACAAGCATCCTTGATATTCCAATTGGGTCAAGATGTCACTTACGGACATTTTTAGCGTCTCGTTTGATTGGATACTGTGGTTGGGGCTGAGGTGTAGAACGCAAAGGAATCACATGAACCGGGGAATCCGCGTCCCAACCTGCCTGATTGCGGTATAACGCCAGGGCTAAAAATAAAGCCCACTTCGAGGCGTAAGCCAATTTATCGTCATCAGAAACATATTGTGAAAAACTGGGTAGAATAACATCTTACCCTCTAAAGGAAGATAGGACAAAAGGGGGAGGCCAATCAACCTCCGCCAATAAAATATCATAGGAAGAAGTGAGATTTTCCCAAAAGACTGCTCTAATCAGGCGTTTAATATCACCTTCAATTTGGAGGATTACTTCGTAAAGCCTATCAGGAGGGGAGCTTGAGTGTCAGCTGTTTCTACGGTAATGAAAGTATCAGTTTCTTTCGCCTCCAGACGCTGGTGGAGTGTCTGCCGCACTATCGTAACCTCCGCTGCGCTGTCTTGGAGGGTTACCGCCCAACTCCTGTGAGGAGCAGGGTTCTCACCGTCTGAGGCATACTTTGCAGTCAAAGTGGCAACTTTTTTCTTCTGAAACTGTGGGCGATATTGAGGTGGTTCCTCCTGCTTGACTTTTAGATCAAACTGGCGCTGCGGGTCACATCTAGCTTGTGGAGACTCGCCTTGTCTGAGATCCTGATGTCCTCCCTTGCAAAACTGTTGATCTGATGATTCCTGAAAGGAACAAGGAGAACGAAGATCAGGAACCTGGAACCTCTCAGGTGTCTTAATTTTAGAGCGGTCAGGCAAATCGTATCTACGTTCAGAAGCGTCAGGTGGAGGTGAACCTGCACGAGAACCAGGCTTCTGTTGCTGCTGCCACTGCATCTTGTTCCAAGCCTTTTTAGGAAAGACGGGATGACCCTCTTTTTCAGAGGGGGTTTACTTTGTGCCTGTGTAAATGGTTGAATTCCCAAGCTATTGCGACCCAAAGAAGTATACACTTCTGCAATAATAATCAGCAACTGTCGCTGCCGATCTACTTCCGCCACCATACTTGTAAGCAAACTGCTTCACCTTTAATATTGGCCAGAATCATATCGGAAACAATAGGAAACATTCCCACTAACTTCATCCCCAAATCCAGGGTTGGACCAGCCCCATGTTCATCTTGTACCTTTTTCAGAATGCTCTGTAGAATGCTCACGGAGGGGGTGCCAAAGCACAGTGTATACACTGAAGCAAACAACGTACCCCAGGTGGTGCAGTCTGCTAAAGCGGGAATCAGACCACTCAGTAAACTCATCGTAAGGATCCTGTGTTTTTCAACAGGAGTTGTGTGTGGAAAAACAGCTTCAAGTTGCTCAAAGTTTTGTGCAAGCCAAAATGGTAAGTCATCACGATTTTGAGGACGTTTGCCCATCATCGAATTAATCATGACAGGACTAATGACCAGACCACTGCCATGTCCTGGTTGCGGAGGAATAGCTCCAGCCGGGGCCACTTGAATGGCACGCAACATTAAACTGTATGATACTTCTCTGTATGTGAATCAATGTGGTATGTAACTGACGAAGCTCTGCGAGTGTAAGATTAAGATAATTCGGATGTAGTGTAAAACCGGCGAATACAGGCCAAGTGGCTCCATCGATAGATAAGGGGCCCATCCGAACAGCAGTAACAGGGTGAAGAAGGGCACCATTAAACCAAATGATATGTTCCCAGGCTGTCATCGGAAATTCAAGTAGTGCATAAGGATGATAAGCCGCCGGAACAGCAGCTCGTGTATATTCAAGAAACAAATTATCATTCTCATCTACCGCGGGGAATATAACCCAAGAATAAAAGACTTAGGGGCCGATTCCGATTCAGGCCGGAAATCTCTCCTACCGAGCCGGACCCGGAGAGATTTCCGACCGAATCGGACTCTGGCAGTCTGACCGAACGAGTACGATGCGCACGCATGCAATCGGACTCGAGTCGGTCGGACTCCCATTGAGTCAATGGGAGCCGGACGTACAACACGTACGCGGGCTCCCATTGACCCAATGGGTGCGAGGCGAACAAGGGTGCCCCCTACAGCGGGTACGCCTCGAAGCGACTCGCGGCGTACATGCACAGGTAGGGGGGACCCATGGGTCCCACCTGTGTGCGACTCGCGCGGCTACGCGTACAGGGGGTCCGACACGGACCCCCAAAGTGCGGCTCCTACTGCTCTTTCGAGCCAGACGGCACGAGTCGGTCGGTCTGCTCGCGGCGCGCATCGTACTTGCCCGGCCGGGGAACGGCTCCATCGCGCGGTGCGAGTCGTGTCCGTGCGAGTCGGTCGGAGCGCTTCGGACCCGCGAACAAGTCGGTCGGCGATTTCGCGTGCGCTCGCATCGTACTCGTTCGGCCGGACGCACGTACGAATCGGTCGGGAAAGAGGGCTCCGAATCGGATCCGGTTAAGCCGAATCCGATTCGGTGCCCTACCGGCCGAGATCGGAATCGGCCCCTTAGAAGTGAAAAGCAGGGTCCGCCTCGACAACAAAAATAATGTTAGCCCCTGCATTGGGGATTCCGTGTTGACTCAAGTGTGTTGTAACCGCCACGCGGTTAGGTGCCGCAATAGCGACCGGGTTTGCCATATTAGAAACAGAAAAAAGAAACAAAGATAACGGTAGCACAAAATTAGGATAAAGAAAAAACCTTTTAAATTTCAAGCTTAAAAAACCTATAAATATACAAATATAGGAGGCTAAGGCCCCCCACCACGGACGTCTCCGGAAACCGGTGAGAGGGTATTGTGGACAAGCACAAGCACAACTCAGGGGTCTCGTGAATGAGTACCAGACCAAACGTTGTTGGCGCCATGTTGCAGGGATTATGCACAAACACAGAACTATGCGCAGGATTATAGGACCTTGGTGTAAAGGGACTGAGTCATCCTGCCACCTTAGTACCCATGAGCCCAGGACCAACTAGCTATAGTGTCTTACTTGCTCTCCTACTCACTCACAGAGAAACAAATGATTAGACACCACACTTTTGCTCGCACTCTTGTACTTGTCCACAATAAGATCTGACAGAGACATGAAACAGTTTAAAATAGTTATTTTAACTAACGTGCCCTAACATGCATTATACGTGCCACAACAAGCAGGAAAATGCATAGTACAAATACAGTCAGCATAGCAGCTGGTCCATAAATCATGAAGGGAGATGTCATCATGGAAAGACAATAGAGCCTAACCTCCCTCCCCTTGCTAAGAATCAGTATTATTATATATTAGAAGATCTCTGGGCTTTGTCAGCAGACCCCATACCTTAGCCTATAGATGGTAGATCTACATCATAGGTGCTGTCTCGCTCTTCTCCCTGGAAAGGTTCCTCTCCAAGTGTGTGCTACCTATTTGTGTATTTTAATAAAACCAAAGTACGTTTGTCCAAACAACAACTGCATCGGTATGTTTTGTCTAAGGGCTAAGGCCTGACCAGAACAAAATAACAAGGGGCATTGTTGTTCGACCTTGCACATAATGTTCAGTCAAAATCCCAGGAACATGCAGAGAGTGAACACAGCGATGAGTTCTCATGTGAAAATAGTTATTAAAATTATTGCAAAAATAAAAACGTGTAATAACGTGTGCAAAGCAGCGAGCAAGCTGCAGAGTGCTCATGCTAAGTTAGTGAAGACGACAATGCCCATATGGGCCACGTGACACTAGTACATAATAGGGAGGGGGATTGAAACTACCTTTAAGTCCCTAGTATAGAATAGGGCATGGCAGTTTAGAGGCCAGAAGCCTTTTTTGCACTTGCATGTGTGCCCTCCTGGAATCTGAGGTCAGTTTAAAAGCAGCCCTGTGCTGCAGGACTGCTTTTAAAATGCAAATTGTGCCTAAACTCGACTTTGGTGTTTTGGACACTTACAAATAGATAAACTACAATGTATGGGCATGGTAGGTACCCCACGGGTCTCCCCTAGGTGACCCAGGGGTGGGGGGTAAGGTACCTATAAGGAGAAGCCTTATAAAAAGGTTTTTTATATGCCCTGGGGTTAGTGAAATTGCACATTTCACTCCCCATATTGAAGTAAAGTGCTTCCCAAAATTGACTTTTGTGCTAGGAGCACTGTGAAATGAGGATCTGTAATATTTTGATAGATTCAGAACCCCTAAAGTCTTTCCTATGTGTTCCAGGGTGGGGGGCCTGTAGGTATAAGCAGGGTCCTTATTAAACCTGTTTTATAGGCCCTGGTATTGGAGAAATTGCCCAGTTTATTTTTCCATTGCAGATCCCTAGCCCATAGGTTAACATTGGAAGGGGTTATTAGTTAATAACTGGAGAAATAAAAGCCATAAAACTAGGATTAAAGAACTCAGTAGAATGCTAAGGATAAATTCTACAATATGGTATTGTTGAATTTCTTCTAAAATGTACAGTCAAGAAGTTATAAGACTTTCTTCTCTCTAAGCCAAAATCCAACCCTGTAGTGCTCTGCCCTGATTGGTCAGAGATAAGTGGATTAGCCTGGCTGCTTTGAAGAGGTGATAAATGACCCCTGGGGTTAGGAAGCCTTTCAGGGAGGAGAGGTTGCTGGGCAAAGGAATGCCAGAGCCAGGGTGAGGGGTAGTAAATAATGCTCTTTAAAGGAAGGAGGAGACAAGCTAAAAACAACAGTTTAATTTACAACTCACCTCTTTGAACCAAGGCAGATGCTAGGCTTAAGGAAAGAATGAGCAGATGCAAGGGGGAGAGACTATGGAGATTAGCCATCCTGGGGTTGTGTTTAGCCAGCTCTTCTCTCCCTGCTGAAAATTCTAACATATTGAATTTTGGAGGAATAGTGCTTTCTGGGTTATCATTGTGCCACACTTTGGAGGAAGTGGTCATGCTCTGTGGTGTTGCCCTGCACCTCATTGGACAGGAGCGCCCTCCTACTTGACCCCAGAGAACACTGAATAAGTATCTGCGAGGGGCAGTGCCTCTCAGATATGCTTTTTGAAGCCTAAGAGAACCAGAAGGGCCCACACTGAGGAGTTTGATGTGCATTCACCAGGCCCTGCACTCTGAAGATTGCGCTTTTTGCACCATCGGAAACTACAGCCCAGTGGATCAAACCTGCTTCAAAAGGACTAAAGAGGGTACTCCCTCCAAGCTACAGGTTCACAGAGCTAACCTGGATCATCACCACAAAGACTCCTCAGCCTGTATTACTACCAGTGGATTTGTAAGGGTTTTGTCCAAGTGGACTGTGGGAACTGAAGTCCCAAACTTTCAAGGACCCTCTTGGAGATTCCAGACCCTTGGACTGTGTTTTGGACAATTTGGACCCGCAAGAGGAACTTCAGGAAGGAGTTCCTAAGGCTGCATGACATCTGGTGAGAAATCCTCCAGAACAATTGCTAAATGTGATTTTGTCCCTGACAGAGGCAACCAAATGTCCAAAAGTGGCACTATTGGTTTCTGAGCACTAGAAAGTCTCTACTCTTTACAAATTCATATCTCTGGTTCCCTACAATGGATTTATTTTGTTTTGGTGTCATTTTAACCCCTTCGGTGTTCATGACGGAATTGTTCCGTCATGAGCACCAGTGCTACTGTGCTCATGACGGAACCATTCCGTCATGAGA
This sequence comes from Calotriton arnoldi, assembly GCA_963921515.1. Taxonomy (NCBI): domain Eukaryota; kingdom Metazoa; phylum Chordata; class Amphibia; order Caudata; family Salamandridae; genus Calotriton; species Calotriton arnoldi. The sequence goes on from CAWUFW010017434.1 coordinate 245,000, forward strand.
ACAGGAGCACTAAATCCCTCTGCTGCAGACAGCAGAGGGATTTCCCTTTTGTTTTTATTGGCCTCAGGAGGTTGGGGAAGAGCTTCCCCAACCTCCCGAGGCCAATTTGCATTTTCATTCCAATGCCGATCGCGCACATGGCGCGCTGACGTCATTGCAATGAAAATGAAACTGAAACTTAGTTTCAGTTTCATTGTTTCGGTGCTCGTGGGGCTATCTCAGCGCCCCAAGCACCGAAAAAGATGGGAGAAGTATCGTTGGAAAGGGGAGAATCTCCCCTTTCCAATGGTACCCTTCCCTAGTGGATCCCTGCTTGGGGATCACCCCAGGAGGGCGATCCCCAAGCAGGGATCCACCCACTAGCACCAGGGAGGGGGGAGCGGCCCTTTGGGCAAGGGCCTTTGCTTCCCCCATATTTGTTTGGGCGCAACAGTCTTTCTGACCCGATGGGGGGCAGAAAGCCCACAAGAAACCAGGGATTTTTTTTTATTGACGTTGGGGTGGGGGCTGCCCAAAAAGGGCATTGCAATGCCCCCCCCAGAGAAATGTCAGTTTTTCTGCCCCCCCAGGGGGCAGACAGGGACAGTAGCCCCCAATCTGTCCCCCGGGGGGGTAGAAAACCACTAGAAACCAGGGATTTTTTTTTTATTGACGTTGGGGTGGGGGCTGCCCAAAAAGGGCATAGCAATGCCCCCACCTTCCCAGAGAAATGTCAGTCTTTCTGCCCCCCCAGGGGGCAGACGGGGGCAGTAGCCCCCAATCTGCCCCCGGGGGGGGCAGCAATCCCACTAGAAACCAGGGATTTTTTTTTTTATTGACATTGGGGTGGGGGCTGCCCAAAAAGGGCATGGCAATGCGCCCACCCCCCCAGAGAAATGTCAGTCTTTCTGCCCCCCGGGGGGCAGAAAGCCCATTAGAAATCAGGGATTTCTTTTTATTGATGTAGGGGTGGGGGCTGCCCAAGATGGGCAGGTCAATGCCCCCCTCCCCCCCAAAAAAATGCAACAGTCTTTCTGCTCCCCCCAGGAGCAGATGGGGGCAATAGCCCCTGATCTGCCCCGGGGGGGCAGAAAGCCCACTAGGCACCAGGTTTTTTGTTTTTTTTTATAATGTAGGGGTGGGGGCTGCCCAGAATGGGCATGATAATGCCCCCACCTCAAAACCATTACCACAGTCTTTATGCCCCTCCGCGGAGGCATATTGGGACAATAGCCCCTTATCTGACCCCAAGGGGGGGGCAGAAAGCCCTCTAGGCCTCAGGATTTTTTTTTATTTATTCAGGGTTGAGGTCAGCCCAGAATGGGCATGCCAATGCCCACACCTCCCCCAAAAAATGCCACAGTCTTTCTGCCCCCCCGAGGGGCAGATGGGGGCAGTGGCCCCTGATCTGCCCCCGGGGGGGGCAGAAAGCCCACTAGGCGCCAGCGATTACGCTGGCTTTTTTTATGCGTGGTGGCTGCCCAGAATGGGCATACCAATGCCCCCACCCCCCAAAAACATAGCCACAGTCTTTCTGCCCCCCTTGGGGGCATATTGGGGCCACCCCCCCCGATTCCCCCCAGGGCGGCAGAAAGCCCACTAGGCACAGACTTGTTTTTAGCAATGTGCCTACCTGTGGATTTTGGGCCCTAGCGCAGACGGCACATAGGGAAACCTAGCAAACCTGTACATTTTTTTAAACTAGACACCAAGGGGAATCCAGTATGGGGTGACTTGTGTGCCTCTCACCAGGTTCTGTTACCCAGAATCCCTTGCAAACCTCAAACGTAGTTAAAAAAATCACATTTTCCTCATCTTTCTGTGATGGAAAGTTCTGGGATCTGTGTGGATCCACAAAATTCCACCCACCCCGCATTCCCCAAAGACTTTCGAGAAAAATGGTACCTCACTTGTGTGGGTAGGCCTAGTGCCCGTGACAGGAAACGGCCCAAAACGCAACGTGGACACACCACATTTTCACAGTGAAAACGGACCCTTTATTTGCAAAGTGCCTAGCTGTAGATTTTGAACCCTAGCTCTGCCGGCACCTAGGGAAACCTAGAAAACCTATACATTTTTGAAAACTAGACACTGAGGGGAATCCAGGATGGGGTGAGTTGACTGGCTCTCACCAGGTTCTGTTACCCAGAATCCCTTGCAAACCTCAAAATTTGTCCAAAAAAACATATTTTCGTCACATTTCTCTGGTGGCAAGTTCTGGAATCTGCGCGGATCCACAAAATTCCACCCACCCTGCATTCCCCAAAGTCTTCTGAGAAAAATGGTACCTCACTTGTGTGGGTAGGCCTAGTGCCCGCAACAGGAAACGGCCCAAAACGCAACGTGGACACACCACATTTTACAGTGAAAACTGACACGATTTAGCAAAGTGCCTAGCTGTAGATTTTGAACGCTAGCTCTGCCGGCACCTAGGGAAACCTAGCAAACCTATACATTTTTGAAAACTAGACACGCAGGGGAATCCAGGATGGGGTGACTTGTCTGGCTCTCACCAGGTTCTGTTACCCAGAATCCCTTGCAAACCTCAAACTTTGTAAACAAAAAACACATTTTCCTCACATTTCTGTGGTGGAAAGTTCTGCAATCTGCGTGGATCCACAAAATTCCACCCACCCCGCATTCCCCAAAGTCTTCCGAGAAAAATGGTACATCACTTGTGTGGGTAGGCCTAGTGCCCGCGACAGGAAACGGCCCAAAACGCAACGTGGACGCAACACATTTTCACAGTGAAAACGGACCCCTTTTTTGCAAAGTGCCTAACTGTAGATTTTGAACCCTAGCTCTGCCGGCACCTAGGGAAACCTAGCAAACCTATACATTTTTGTAAACTAGACACCCAGGGAAATTCAGGATGGGGTGATTTGTCTGGCTCCCACCAGGTTCTGTTACCCAGAATCCCTTGCAAACCTCAAAATTTGTCCAAAAAAACACATTTTCCTCACATTTCTGTGGTGGAAAGTTCTGGAATCTGTGTGGATCCACAAAATTCCACCCAGCCCTCATTCCCCAAAGTCTTCCGAGAAAAATGGTACCTCACTTGTGTGGGTGGGTCAAGTACCCGCGACAGGCAAGGGCCCAAAACCTATTGAGGCGACTTCAAAGTTACCTATCACAAAACAACCTGGTTTTGAAAGGGGGGGTCCCTTGAGTTTTTGGCCCCGGGCTCGGCGGCCATCTAGGGAAATCTACCAAACCCAAACATTTCTGAAAACTAGACACCCTGGGGAGTCCAGCAAGGTATGGCTTGCGTGGGTCCCCCAACATTTCCCTACCGAGAATCCCCTGCAAACCTCAAATTTAGCTGTAAAAATCACTTTTTTCTCAAATTTCTGTGTGGGAAAGTTCTGGAATCTGCGTGGATCCACAAATTTCCTTCTACACAGCATTCCACCAGGTCTCCTGATAAAAATGGTACCTCACTTGCGTGGGTGGGTCAACTACCCGCGACAGGCAAGGGCCCAAAACCTATTGAGGCGACATCAAAATTACCTATCGCAAAACAACCTGGTTTTGCAAGGGGGGTCCCATGAGTTTTTGGCCCCGGGCTCGGCGGCCACCTAGGGAAACCTACCAAACCCACACATTTCTGAAAACTAGACACCCGGGGGAGTCCAGCAAGGTATGGCTTGCGTGGGTCCCCCAACATTTCCCTACCCAGAATACCCTGCAAACCTCAAATTTTGTTGAAAAAATCTTTTTTTCTCACATTTCTGTGTGGGAAAGTTGTAGGATCACTGGGCTGACACAAATTTTCTACCACCCAGCGTTCCCCCAGGTCTCCTGATAAAAATGGTACCTCACTTGTGTGGGTAGGCATAGTGGCTGCAACAGGAAATGGCCCAAATCGTACAGTGGAGACTTCAAAATTACCTATAACAAAACTACCTGGTTTTGGTGGGGGCACCTGGGGTTTTGGCCCCGAGCTCGCCGCCATCTAGAGAAACCTACCAAACCCACACATTTCTGAAAACTAGACACCCTGGGGAGTCCAATGAGGTATGGCTTGCGTGGATCCCCAATGTTTCCCTTCCCAGAATCCCCTGCAAACCTCAAAGTTAGCTGAAAAAACCCACCTTTTCCGCATATTTTTGTGTGGAATCACCGTGGTGGCACAAATGTCCTACCCCACAGCGTTCTCCTTAGTGTCCCAAGTAAAATGATACCTCACTTGTGTGGGTGTCCAATGCAGATTTGGCTAAAAATGGATTTTTAAAAAAATGTAGCGCTTGGATTTCCCAGTGCTATACCCTTATTCCCTATGTTTTGGGCTCTTTCCAGTCACAGGCCCTTGCCCCACCCACACAAGTGAGGTATCATTTTACTCGGGAGACTGAGGGGAATGCTGTGGGGTAGGACATTTGTGCCGGCACGGTGATTCCACCCACAAATATGTGGAAAATGTGTTTGTTTCAGCTAAATTTGAGGTTTTCAGGGAATTCTGGGTAGGAAAACGTTGGGGGATCCATGCAAGCCATACCTCGCTGGACTCCCCCGGGTGTCTAGTTTTCAGAAATGTGTGGCTTTTGTAGTTTTCCAAGATGGCCGCCGAGCCCGGGCCCAAAAACCCAGGTGATCCCTCTTGCAAAACCAGGTTGTTTTGTGATAGGTCATTTTGATGTCTCCTCAATATGTTTTGGGCCCTTGCCTGTCGCGGGTACTTGACCCACCCACGCGAGTGAGGTACCATTTTTATCGGGAGACCTGGGGGAACGCTGGGTGGTAGGAAATTTGTGGATCCACATGGATTCCAGAACTTTCCCTCACAGAAATTTGAGAAATAAGTGATTTTTTCAGCTAAATTTGAGGTTTGCAGGGCATTCTGGGTAGGAAAACGTTGGGGGATCCACGCAAGCCATACCTCGCTGGACTCCCCCCGGTGTCTAGTTTTCAGAAATGTGTAGGTTTGGTAGTTTTCCAAGATGGCCGCCGAGTCCGGGGCCAAAAACCCAGGTGATCCCCTTGCAAAACCAGGCTGTTTTGTGATAGGTCATTTTGATGTCTCTTCAATACGTTTTGGGCCCTTGCCTGACGCGGGTACTTGACCCACCCACGCGAGTGAGGTATAATTTTTATCGGGAGACCTGGGGGAACGCTGGGTGATAGGAAATTTGTGGATCCATGTAAATTCCAGAACTTTCCCACACAGAAAGTTGAGAAAAAAGTGATTTTTTCAGCTAAATTTGAGGTTTGCAGGGCATTCTGGGTAGGAAAATGTTGGGGGACCCACGCAAGCCATACCTCGCTGCACTCCCCCGGGTGTCTAGTTTTCAGAAATATGTGGGTTTGGTAGTTTTCCAAGATGGCCGCCGAGCCCGGGGCCAAAAACCTAGGTGATCCCCTTGCAAAACCAGGCTGTTTTGTGATAGGTCATTTTGATGTCTCTTCAATACGTTTTGGGCCCTTGCCTGACGCGGGTACTTGACCCACCCACGCGAGTGAGGTATAATTTTTAATCGGGAGACCTGGGGGAACGCTGGGTGATAGGAAATTTGTGGATCCATGTAAATTCCAGAACTTTCCCACACAGAAAGTTGAGAAAAAAGTGATTTTTCAGCTAAATTTGAGGTTTGCAGGGCATTCTGGGTAGGAAAATGTTGGGGGACCCATGCAAGCCATACCTCGCTGCACTCCCCCGGGTGTCTAGTTTTCAGAAATATGTGGGTTTGGTAGTTTTTCAAGATGGCCGCCGAGCCCGGGGCCAAAAACCCAGGTGACCCCCTTGCAAAACCAGGCTGTTTTGTGATAGGTCATTTTGATGTCTCCTCAATACGTTTTGGGCCCTTGCCTGTCGCGGGTACTTGCCTCACCCATGCAAGTGAGGTATCATTTTTATCGGGAGACCTGGGGGAATGCTGGGTGGTAGGAAATTTGTGGATCCACATAGATTCCAGAACTTTCCCACACAGAAATTTGAGAAAAAAGTGATTTTTTCAGCTAAATTTGAGGTTTGCAGGGCATTCTGTGTAGGAAAATGTTGGGGGACCCACGCAAGCCATACCTCGCTGGACTCCCCCGGGTGTCTAGTTTTCAGAAATCTATGGGTTTGGTAGGTTTCCCAAGAAGGCAGCCGAGCCCGGGGCCAAAAACCCAGGTGAACCCCTTGCAAAACCAGGTTGTTTTGTGATAGGTCATTTTGATGTCTCCTCAATAAGTTTTGGGCCCTTGCCTGTTGCGGGTACTTGACCCACCCACGCGAGTGAGGTACCATTTTCATCGGGAGACCTGGGGGAATTCTGGGTGGTAGGAAATTTGTGGATCCACATAGATTCCAGAACTTACCCACACAGAAATTTGAGAAAAAGTGATTTTTCATCAAAATTTGAGGTTTGCAGGGGATTCTGGGTAGAGAAACGTTAGGGGATCCACGCAAGCCATACCTTGCTGGACTCCCCAGGGTGTCTAGTTTTCAGAAATGTGTGGGTTTGGTAGATTTCCCTTGATGGCCGCCGAGCCCGGGGCCAAAAACTCATGGGACCCCCCTTGCAAAACCAGGTTGTTTTGTGATAGGTAATTTTGAAGTCGCCTCAATAGGTTTTGGGCCCTTACCTGTCGCGGGTACTTGACCCACGCACACACGTGAGGTACCATTTTTCTCGGAAGACTTTGGGAAATGCGGGGTCAGTGGGATTTTGTGGATCCACGCAGATTCCAGAACTTTCCACCACAGAAATGTGAGGAAAATGTGTTTTTTTGGACAAATTTTGAGGTTTGCAAGGGATTCTGGGTAACAGAACCTGGTGAGAGCCAGTCAAGTCACCCCATCCTGGATTCCCCTGTGTGTCTAGTTTTCAAAAATGTATACGTTTGCTAGGTTTCCCTAGGTGCCGGCAGAGCTAGGGTTCAAAATCTACAGCTAGGCACTTTGCAAAAAAAGGGTCAGTTTTCACTGTGAAAATGTGGTGTGTCCACGTTGCATTTTGGGCCATTTCCTGTCGCGGGGGCACTAGGCCTACCCACACAAGTGAGGTACCATTTTTCTTGGAAGACTTTGGGGAACACGGGGTAGGTGGAATTTTGTGGAACCACGCAGATTCCAGAACTTTCCACCACAGCAATGTGAGGAAATTTGTTTTTTTTTTACAAATTTTTAGGTTTGCAAGGGATTCTGGGTAACAGAACCTGGTGAGAGCCAGTCAAGTCACCCCATCCTGGATTTCCCTGGGTGTCTTGTTTTCAAAAATGTATAGGTTTGCTAGGTTTCCCTAGGTGCCGGCAGAGCTAGGGTTCAAAATCTACAGCTAGGCACTTTGCAAAAAAAGGGTCAGTTTTCACTGTGAAAATGTGGTGTGTCCACGTTGGGTTTTGGGCCGTTTCCTGTCGCGGGCAATAGGCCTACCCACACAAGTGAAGTACCATTTTTCTCGGAATACTTTGGGGAATGCGGGGTGGGTGGAATTTTGTGGATCCACGCAGATTCCAGAACTTTCCACCACAGAAATGTGAGGAAAATGTGTTTTTTTTGGACACATTTTTAGGTTTGCAAGGGATTCTGGGTAACAGAACCTGGTGAGAGCCAGTCAAGTCACCCCATCCTGGATTCCCCTGGGTGTCTAGTTTTCTAAAATGTATAGGTTTGCTAGGTTTCCCTAGGTGCCGGCAGAGCTAGGGTTCAAAATCTGCAGCTAGGCACTTTGCTAAAAAAGGGTCCCTTTTCACTGTGAAAATGTGGCGTGTCCACGTTGCGTTTTAGGCCATTTCCTGTGGCGGGCACTAGGCCTACCCACACAAGTGAGGTACCATTGTTCTCGGAAGACATTGGGGAACGCCGAGTCGGTGGAATTTTGTGGATCTATGCAGATTCCAGGACTTTCCACCACAGAAATGTGAGGAAAATGTGGTTTTTTGGACACATTTTTAGGTTTGCAAGACATTCTGGGTAACAGAACCTGGTGAGAGCCAGTCAAGTCACCCCATCCTGGATTCCCCTGGGTGTCTAGTTTTCAAAAATGTATAGGTTTGCTAGGTTTCCCTAGGTGCAGGCAGAGTTAGGGTTCAAAATCTACAGCTAGGCACTTGCAAAAAAAAGGTCAGTTTTCACTGTGAAAATGTGGTGTGTCCACGTTGCATTTTGGGCCGTTTCCTGTCACGGGCACTAGGCCTACTCACACAAGTGAGGTACCATTTTTCTCGGAAGACTTTGGGGAACGCAAGGTGGGGGGAATTTTGTGGATCCACGCAGATTCCAGAACTTTCCACCACAGAAATGTGATTAAAATGTGGGTTTTTTCTACAAATTTTTAGGTTTGCAAGGGATTCTGGGTAATAGAACCTGGTGATTGCCAGTCAAGTCACCCCATCCTGCATTTCTCTGGGTGTCTAGTTTTCAAAAATGTATAGGTTTGCTAGGTTTCCCTAGGTGCCGGCAGAGCTAGGGTTCAAAATCTACAGCTAGGCACTTTACAAAAAAAGGGTCAGTTTTCACTGTAAAAATAAAGTGTGTCCACGTTGCGCTTTGAGCCGTTTCCTGTCGCGGGCACTAGGCCTACCCACACAAGTGACATACCATTTTTATCGGGAGACTTAGGGTAACACAGAGGGGTCGATTCCGATTCGGGCCGGAAAAAGCACCGACCGAGTCGGAGCCGGAATTTATTCCGACCGACACGTACCTGTGGCGCCCGACACGCCAAGTACGATGCAAAGCATGCAAAATCCGACCGACACGTACCGAACCCAAGCCGAATGACTGAGCCGCACGGAAAACAGCAATCCGGCCGGAAAAACACACGAATCGAACCGACCGACACGCACCCGGAACAAATCCGACCGGAAGCGTACACGCGAACTCCAAACCGCAAAGTACGATGCAAGGCGCGAAACCACGACCGAGTCGGACGGAGGACAAGCCGTACGACCGACACGCATACAAAACCGAGCCGAAGTAACACAAAACACCGCGACCGACGCGTACGCAGCATAGAAAACTGCACAAACACAGCGTGAATGAAACGGAGAACACCGTACGAGACAAATGCAGGGTCCGACTCGGTCACAAGAACGTTTCCAACATGCACAGACAGTACAAAGGAAAAATTACACAAAAAAGGCCAAACAAGCAATTACAAAGCCAATAAATACTGTGGGGGTGGGGACAGAGAACAAAGACACACCCACAACTCCACCCATATAAAGGACACAAATCCCAACCATGATCCTTTGCAAATGCCATTCTACTGCCAGCACCCAACAGACAGCAACCACACACCCACAGCTCATCCCTCACACAAGCCACACACCATCAGCACACCAACAAATACCTACCTCACATACACCCAGCAAAACACACACTCACACACCCTCACCTGCACACCAACACACACATCACTCACGATCACCACCCATCACCATGCCCCCCAAGAAGAATCACAAGTTCCTAGATTGTGAATTGGAAGTCATGGTAGACGAGATCCTCAGGGTAGAGCCACAGCTGTTTGGCACACTGGTCCAGCAGACCCCCATCTCCCAGAAAACCAAGATGTGGGAGAGGATCATCAACAGGGTGAACGCACAATCACCATGTCTGCACACAAAGACCGACATCCAGGTGGTATGACGTGCGCAGGAGGGTACGGGACCTGCTCAAGAAAGACTACCTCCTGAGCCAATACACCGGCAGTGGCCCTCCTGCCAAGCCAGTATACCTCAGGCCCTGGGAGGAGAAGGTGCGGGCCATCCTTCCGCCAGTGAGCGTATATGGACTAGAGAACATCCCAGAGCCTGGTGAGTACACAACAAATGTACACAATATTCTGCCACAATACACACACACATCACTGTCAAGGGGAGAGTCAAACCATGCACTCATAGCAATTACACAGCAACCAGAACAGAATCATCCCAAAATGTGTATGTCAGTCAGAGAAACACAACACATGCCATCTCAAAGTTACATTCAACCGTGCCATCACATGTACAAACACAACTACAACTACAGCTAGGCAGTGGCACAAATAGAACTAACAAACACATCCAGACATGTAGCCACCACAACAACACCAACACACAGTGAAGACCACTGAAAGGAAGGAATTCTGTGTATGCTGGCCAAGTCAGTGTAGCCAATAGCATCATGGGAGTCGTAGTCACACATATTGCCCCCCACAACTGTCCCATCAACACCACCATGAACCATGCGCACATCACAGGGAGTGGAGAAGGACTCACAAGATGGCTGACACTGGCAACTGCTGTGGGGAGCACAAGGCCCTGCTGGCAACTGTGCACCAACAAACAGCAGGACACCACTGACTGACATCCTGAGAGACAACTTCCACTCCCTGCAATGGAACCACTGTCTGACATCCTGAGAGACAACTTCCACTCCCTGCAATGCAAGCACAGTCCATGGTGGGATAACTGACTGGCTGGGTGGGAAGGAGGGCCGGCTGTCAACCAAATACAACCAATGCAGACCATGTTCACACCCCAACAAATACATAGAAATGCCCAAATAATGCAGGACAATGTGCCACACCAATATCAACCCCTGACTGTGACGACTTAGGACAATGCAATGTACAGGCCTGCACCCAGAGGCACAGTCACAACTGTCAGGTGTGTCAACCATTGATGCCTGCAGAAATATAACATACATTGTGTGTGTCTCCCAAAAACAGGTGATGATGGGGACACAGCAGCAGACGCTGAGGAGTCCCAGTCCCAGGCTCAAGAGGATGCGGAGCTCACTGGTGTCGTACAGCCTCTGCCCTCCTCGGACGAAGAAGACCAACCTGGCACATCCGGTGCAAGTCTACATGCAGCACCAGCAGGACCACCAGCTGCAGCACCAGCAGGACCACCAGCTGCACCCCTGCACCCACCCCTCCAACGACTGTCACCACAAATACCATCCCTGCCGACATGGACAGAACAAGGAGCAACACCAGCACAGGGACCCTGGACCAACCTGGGGCCATGGACACCACCACCAACCCCCAAGGTGGACCAGGGTCATCTGTGCGTGCCACTGCACGCACTGCACATGTCAGCAGGGGTGGTGGGAGGGGTGGGAGACAGAGGTCGCTGCTTGCAGAGGTTGCTGGTGTGCATGATGACCCACAACTGGTACGCATAGCTGATGCGTACCAGTCCAGCACCGGAGATCTCAGCCAGGTAGTGGGGCTCCTCAGAGACATGAAACAGCAGCAGGCTGCCCATCATGCCCGCTTGGACTCTCACATGTCCCACGTGGAGTCACACATGTCCCGCGTGGACTCACACATGTCCCGCGTGGAGTCCAAGTGGGATGCACTGCATGAGATGACAGCGGTGCACAGGGACATTTTACAATGCCTCCGCCAGATGAACAGCAACCAGTCCACACCTCCCTGTGTGCCAACAACATCTGGTGATGAATAAACTGCAACTGCCACAGGGAGGGAGGATGACTCTGGCGGAGAGTCCCCTGCACCGCAGCAGCCTGTACTTGAGGGCCCCCCCCAAAGAAGAGGGGTCGTCCGAGGAGGGGCAAGTGAGAGGCCGATGGCCAAGCGCAACTCCCAGGAAGCCTGAACCTGTTCTGGATGTTCACCTTTGTGCACAGACTGTTCACCCTGTTGACGGCAACACTACTCCCACACATTGCATGGGGAGTACAAGTTGGACCAATGTCTCAGACAACTGTGGCCCCGATACTGGGGATTTTGTCTACCAGGACTTTCAATTCACCTAGGAACTTCTGATTGCAAGATTTATGTACAGCACTACCCATTCTATGCACTATTCACACAAATGTATCACAATAAACACACTAATACACCATACTTGCCTCTGTTGTGATTCCAACGTGGGTGCTGTTATGGGGATGATGAACTGCAAAATAACACTGTGTATGTGAACTGCAACAGCAAGTACAACACAGGCATGTGAGTAAAGGCAACGTGACACATATGAGGGAGACACACCACCAGGGCTACACAACACATACACACCTAGGCCATCTGACTCATTGCCTACACTGATGTTGCCAGGGAAGACGGTGCAATGCACAGACACCACACCCATTCCCAGTTGTAGTCAAGTAGCCCACAGGTGCAGTAAGCAAATGGCAGTCAAATGTGTGACCACAGACAACGCACATCACAAAGTGAAGCACAGGTTTATTACACAGTTGCAACATGTCGTAACCACTACAGATGCAAGGTAATCCCACCTGGCAGCGGGCACACAGTCAACAACTGTAGACGGAAGGAAGTCCATGGGTGTGGCGCACATCACCTGTAGGGACACAACAGCTACCACCCTGGAAGTGCAATCACGTCGTCGGTGGACACAGTTGACCAAACGAATCTGAAAGTACCCTGTGAAGGACAGAAATGACACACAGTCAAAAGCAATGGAGAACAGGACAGAACAGCAAAACTCATGCACAATACATGTTACAAGATACCCACCCAGAACCAAGTTAGCATGTCAACACTGTTGGGGAGTACAGCCCACCTGTAAGCACACATCGCAACACACATCCAGTCAAGTAGCCCATGGACACACTCCAACAGCACCAGAGCACCACCTACACATATCATGCCAACTCACATCATTGACATGACACCTCAGGATACTCACATTCAGCTAAAGAAGTTGGTGATGAGCTGTGTGCGGACATCACCCTCATCATCATCATCATCATCACTGGCATCGTGGTCCAGGCCAGGATCCTCCACAGGTGGCGGATGTTGGTCATTGTCATCCTGGATGAGAGGCAACTCCTTCCGCACTGCCAGGTTGTGGAGCATGCAGCAGACGATGATAATCTTGCACACTTTCACAGGGGCATATGGGAGGGACCCTCCGGTCTTGTCAGGCAGCGGAAGCGGCTCTTCAGGAGACCAAATGTCCGCTCAATCACTCTCCTGGTCCGACCATGTGCCTCATTGTAGCGCATCTGGGCTGGTGTCACAGGGTTCCTGAGGGGTGTCAGCAACCACGGCATGTTGGGGTATCCCGAGTCACCTACGGACAGACAAGTGCACATTAGCTGACTTGGAAAAGTGGGCGGAATACTACAGATCAGATCACACACAATGGCACAAAGTCAGTACACACCGACAAGCCAGGCACGCTGGTTCTGCATCTGTGCCATCATCCTGGGGATGCGACTACTCCTCATCACAAAGGCATCGTGTGCTGAACCAGGGAAATGGGCACACACGTGTGTGATGGTCATATCTGCAAGACACACCACCAGTGCATTGACCGAGTGGTAGTGCTTGCGGTTCCTGTAGGCCTGCTCCTGGGCCTGTGGTGGTACCAAAGCCACATGTGTCCCATCAATGGAGCCAATGACATGCGGCATCCTCCCCAGGGCATAGAAGTCACTCTTCACATCAGTGAGTCATCGCAGTCTAGGGAAATAGATGTACCGGTTCAGGAATAGCAACATTGCCGCCAAAACATCGCGGAGCACACAGCTCAACATGGTCTGTGACATCCCACCAGCAGTCGCCACAGTATGTTGGAAGGTACCGGTGGCAAAGAAGTGTAGGGCTGCCATCACCTTCACCTTGGGGGTCAGCGCTGTAGGATACGGCCGGCCAGGCTGCAAATGTGGGGCCAACTGCACTGCCAAATCCTCAATCAGCTGCCTGGTGAAGCGGTACCGTCGGATGCTGTCCCGTTCCACCATCGTTGCCAGGTCTGGGAATGGTCGATGGACAGCAGGAGCCCTGCAGTGCAGAGGAGAAGTAAGCAAGATTGTCAGTCAGCCCACATATGCGGCATTGAACACACTCAATATCCCAACATACATCATTATGAGGCACAACTACATGAAGTGTGCAGTTCCGTAAGGACATGTATGGTACATACATGGCCAACATCTGTCATCACGGTCCAACAAGTGGCATCAATAAGTCCCAGGTTGGCCCATTGGATATCATGAGGCTGTGTCACAGTTCCCATCTCCTGCTGCCGTGTCACAATCACTCCCCACAGTGACATGTGAGGACAGATGTGCCCCAGGCATCACAGCTCAACGACAGGTACATTCCCAAGGACCCTGTATTGCCACATGGACACTGGCATTACATGGAGTATCATGTATACACCACAGCAAAACAACTATGACCCCCACAGGTAGTGGTCCCACTTGCCACTGCAGGACAGACATGGACGTCTGTGACACACACACGCACAACATCAAAGTCCATGCACACACAACGTGGATGTGGAGACTGTCTCCCATTGTGCACATGAAATCAGAGACATTGTAAACACTACATGCACACAGACTGTGGAGGACCATCACTATTGTGCCATTGGGACACCCTGGCTCAAACATACCGTCCCACATGGGACTCACGGGGTATGTGACATGACATACACCACCGTGAAATGTGACCATGGCACATGCACAGTTATGAACAGTTGCACATCACAGTGGTCATGTACACGTAACACCCAGGATCCTGTCCCCATGAACACGTGCAGAGCCTGGGGGTGGCTGCCCCCAGGTGACACCCACAGGACAACATGTACACCAACATACACACAATAGAAAATGCAGCCTTACATGCCTTATCATACAGTTTGGACAGGCTGTCGTGTTGTAGGTGTGTCCCTCACTCCCTGGGAGCTATCTGTGGCTGGCATATGTCCATCTGAGACAGGCATGGTGACATATGCCAGTCACTTGTACAGGGATGCGTTGAACAGCAATGGACCGATCGGTGCACCCGGCCGGCCCATTGCATTCAATGTGTGCGGGTACGCGTTGTACCCCTGTACGCGTTGATCAGCAATGGACCGATCGGTGCCCCCGGCCGGCCCATTGCATTCAATGTGTGCGGGTACGTGTTGTACCCCTGTACGCGTTGTACCGCAATGGACCGATCGGTGCCCCCGGCCGGCCCATTGCATTCAATGTGTGCGGGTACGCGTTGTACCCCTGTACGCGTTGTACCGCAATGGACCGATCGGTGCGCACCCATTGACAATGGCCTTGCCTGGCAACGGACGCATTTTCGAAATTCGAACGAGTCGGTTGCTGGAAATTCAGTTGGTCACCCACAACAATGTTGCAAAATCATGTATGTCATGAAGTTGAAGATTTGAAGGATGCCGTGGGCGTGTATTGGTGCTGCTATTCCATGGATTGGCCAGATTCAGAAGATGCAAACGACTTGGACCTATCACTTTGGATACAAGGGACAGTATCTGCCTCTCCAGCACATATATATTGCTGGCTGTTCCCCTGAGAGCTCACTTGCCTGCACTACATGCTCCAGGACGACATCTGCCACTGCACTGCTGCTGTCTCTGCCCCTCTGGACCCTGCAATGGCACGTACTCTGGAGAGAGCCCCAGCCTTCAGCCTTGAGGAGAACCAGGCCCTGCTGGACAGCCTACTTCCACAGTACAGCAAGCTGTATGGGACACCAAGGGAGCAGGTGAGTGTTCTGTGCACTGCCTTTCTGAATGTGCATTTTGTCTGACTAGCAAGGCTGAAAGTCTGCACGCCACTGGCTAGCAGGCTCACTGAGTAGTTGTCACCCCCCATAGTGTGTAGTGACATGCACTGGACAGGTATGGTGCAGTGACAGTGCATTTGAACAAGGTTTTACTTCCCATGCAATGATACCATGTAGTGACGTCTGGCAAACTGTCCATGGGCAGCGTTGCACTGCCTGTGTACATCATGTGCCCCTGTGAATGAGACATGTATATACAACTGTGTCATGCACGGATATGTTGCATGTGTAGTAATGGCCTTTTCACTTTGTCATCCTGACAGTTAATGCCCATCGGAAGCAGGAGATCTGGAAGGACATCGTCCGGGCTGTCCGGTCCGTGGGGGTCTACAAGCGCCGGATCCGCAACTGCCAGAAGAGGTGGCAGGACCTTCGGGGCTGGACCCGGAGGATTGCAAGGGTCCAGCTGAAGCTGTCGCCTCCTCGCAGGAGGGGCGGAACACGGACCCTGACCCCCACATGCTCCAGATCCTGGCGGTGGTGTTTCCAGACCTGGATGGGCAGCTGAAGGCCAGACAGCAGCAAGGAGGGGGTGAGTCAAAGACTGCACTGTGAACTCTGTATTACATGCTTTGTGCCCTCCTCTGGCCTGGTTCAACTGCCACAGTACAGCAGTCATGTTGTCCAGGAGCCATGTCCCTCTATTGTGCACTGCCCACTCCTCATCTGATACCCAGGTGTGGCCCTTACATTCAGGGAATTGTGTCACTTGGGACTGTGTCCTTGCAGTTTGCTTCACTAAAGGTGGGGGACAGCATCTGTTTCCCTAACTCTGTTGTGGGCATCATGGGTGGGTCCATTGTTCACACAACGCCTGTGTTCGGACATGTAATCTGCGTGTTGCTTTGATATGCGGTCCACTTGCTGAGCTGAGCCACCACATGTGCCTGGGGTATGTGGCACACACCCATGCAGCGGGTGGGAACAATGTTTGGGCCCCAGGAGTATGCAGATTACGTGTGTCACACATACATAGCCAGCTATCCACTGTCCAGGGCTCATCCCTCATTCATGTGGGGCAGGACAGTCATGCCTACTCCAGCCCATCCAATACACTCTGTACTCCCACTCCCGTGTATCAGCTGACACGTTGTGCGCAGTGATTTGACCCCTCAGGTGTCTGCCTCTGTGTCAGTGTGCTGTGGATTAGTTGCCAGGACTGCTGGGGTGTTTCTCGGTAGGGGCTCAGCATGCCCCTGGAGATGTGACCATAGGAGACGATACTTGTGTGTCACATAGGTGTTTGATCAGCTGCCCGTGCAGACTGGGGTATGCGAATGTGAAGTTCAGGCAGCTGTTCCCCATTCACAGCAGATTGTGAGGGGCTCAGGTTCAGAGGGTAGTGTCACAGGTCTCCCATATGTCCAATCGGTATGACCTGGACAGATGAGGGTTAAGATGATGTGTTGTGTGGGGGATGTACATGTGCACTTGTGCAGCTCCAGGACTTGCATTCCCCATGACCTACTATTGTGACACAGTGCAGAGTGTTGTTGTCTGGCTGCCAAGTCATACATCACTGAGACAGTGATGTATGACTTAGCAGTCATGCCTCCGCCATGGCATGTGTCTACTTATTGGTGATCCT
>CAWUFW010017435.1:0-262031 GCA_963921515.1 Calotriton arnoldi
GGACCGTGATGTCTGCCTTTCGGCTGTCGTTGTGCACTGCGGTGGCTGACACGTGGCTGTGGGGTGTGGGGATGCTCCTCCTTGCTGTGCTGTGGGACTGGGGCCTGGTGTGTGTTGTACTTGGGCTGTCCACCGTCCCACCCACTGCACTTTGTGTTCCTGCCACTTACCTGTTACTTGTCGGTTAGTGCAGCTGTGGCGGACACATGGGTGTGGTGGGTGCTCGTTGTGGCGCTTCTGGCATATTTGGGGACCTGTTGGTGGTTACGTGGCTGGCTTAGTGTACACATGTCCCCACGCATCTTACAGTTGTTCGGTTTGGGCTGTGTGTGGTAGTGTCTGTTGCATGTGCGTGTGATGTGTTGTGTATTGTGTGCTGGACATGGGGGTGTTTGTCCCTGGGAGCTGTGGCATGGTAGTTGCGCATGTGAGTACATAGCGGTGTGCTAGTATACATTAGTTTGTACTTACCAGCCTCCACTCCCTGCTAATCCGGCGAGGATCTCCGGATGGATTACGACTCGCACCTTCTCCTCCCACGCTTTGAAGGTCTTAAAGAGCGCGGGATTCCCTCCGCCAGTGACGGCAGCCAGCTCTCTGTTTTTGCCCTCCTTCTTCTTGACCAGGCTCTTTACGTCATTCCAACGTTTGTTTATCTCGACTCTGTTCCTGGGCAGGGTCCCGACTGCATTGACCTGGTCTACGATCCGGTTCCACATTCTGTTTCTGGTGGCTAGTGGTGTGTGCTGGACCATGTTCCCATAGATTTGTGGGTACACCTTGATGATCTCGTCGACCATGACCGTCAGCTCCATGGGCGTGAACTTGGGCATCCTTTGTGGTGCCATGGTGTTTGTGGTGCTGGTGCGGTGTGTGTTGTGTAATGTGCAGGGGGTTTGTGGTGCCGGTGTTTGGTGGTGGTGGTGGTGGTGGTGGTGGTTGTGATGTGTGCGTTTCTGTGGTGTGCTGCTGTCCTTGCTGTGTCACTGTGTCCTCTCCCTCTCCTCTCTGGTTTGCAATGTTGCAAGGGGTTGTGGTCTGTGGGAGTGCTGCTTTTGTACTCACCTATGTGGGTGTGTCCTCATGGTCTGTTGTTTTCAGGTGTGTTGTGTCTGGGGTTCTGGCCTTTGTATTTTTTGTTTGTCCGGGGGTGTTTTCGGGATGTGTACTGTGCTTGTGTATTTGTGCGTGCCTTGCTGTGTGGACTTGTTGGCCATGTTGTGTGCTATTGGTTTTGTGTGCGGATGGTTTCTGTGCAGGTACGTTGGCGCCATGGCTTCTGCCGTGTCGATTCTCATCGGCGTTGTTTGCGCTGGCGGGCGGTATATTTGTTGTTTTTCCGCGCTCATGGCGGTGCGATCGTAATTTCACGTGCGGTGTGTCGGCCGTGTGGGCGGGCGGTTTTGTGTTGTCGTGCGTGTTTCCGTCCGTGGCGGGCGGTTTGACTCCGACTCGGACGATGGCGGGCGGTATTTTGTGTGATTTTTCCGCCGATGGCGGTTTTCGGTTTGTGTACTCATAATGGCGTGGTCGGTGTTCAGGCGGTGTGTGCGGGCGGATTTATGCCGCTTCCATGCCTGGCGGATTTATTTACGCCGGGTATCGTAATGGGCCCCTTAGTAATGACTTTTCTTTTGAGTCTGTATGACAACCAATGCAAACATGTCTAATCACAGGCGAGGCTGTCCTGACTATTTGAAACAAAAAGACTATAATTAATCACACCATGATAAAGCGCGCTCAAAGCAAGTCTGCCATTATAGAGCATAAGGCCAGCCCTTCCATTTTGACACTAGCGTGCCAAGCAGAATAGACATTCCAGTACTGAAGGGCTTTGCAAACCTGACTAGAAAACTACACTTTGAATGCTATCCTGTCTATGATTATTAGAGAGAGATGTCCCTAGGCTAATTTAAGGAATATTACGGGGGAGAAGACAATGAAATAGTTCCTCTATAAGCCTAGCAAGAGACCATAGTCCACGTGAAGGATGGAGATGGCTGTCAGGTATGCTGAACCAACGAGATGCAACGGCCAGCTCCTAGCCAGGATACTGCCTTAATAACTATTCTCTCCTCAAACACTGCTGGCTTCAAGCGGTATCCAAACAACAACATGGGAGAGTGGTTTGGAATGTTTCTCATAACTGGACTACAAGAAACCTGGACCACAGAGCTACTACTGTTTTGATCTCTGGCAAGTAAGTACACGTAAAGCCAAGCAAGTGGAGGTCTTGTGATATGGGAATCAACATGTATGGCCAACGCCAATCCTAAAGTAATATTTTACACAGGCAGGGCCCTGGCT
Source organism: Calotriton arnoldi (assembly GCA_963921515.1). NCBI lineage: Eukaryota > Metazoa > Chordata > Amphibia > Caudata > Salamandridae > Calotriton > Calotriton arnoldi. The sequence goes on from CAWUFW010017435.1 coordinate 2,308, forward strand.
AGCTATTATGATCTGTATGCATCGAAGAAATGCAAAACTGGGTGAGCACAAAGAAAAGATAAATCTTACCATCTACCTACCACCTTGTGTAAATAGTAATGCTATCACTGTCGAAATAGAGAAGTGTTTGGAAGAAGCATTGGAGTACTACCCTGATGCCTTTATTCTCAATTCAGAAGTCCATAATGCTAAAGTGACAGTTATTTTAGTCTGTGGACCTGTAAATGGAAGCTAGGAAGAAGTGTGGAAATACAAGATAAAGTGTTTAGCGAAGGACTGATGCATGTGGAAGATCTCTGCCTCAGTTGCTTTCAAACAACGTTATTGTCAGAGTAGTACGAACTGTGGGAGCTGTAAGAAATTCGACCTCCTCTCCCCACTCCAATAACCACAATTTCTGCTAAAGCACTGCAGCAGTTGTCCCTATTCAAGTCAAGTAAATGTATTAATGCTTGGTTAACAAAAACCATTATATAAATAGCATCATAAAACATTTATCACCTAAAAGAAAATACATGATTTGTTTAAAATCGATGTACAATTGTGAGTCATGGCACAATGTGATATCGTCACTTGAATTTTTATCTGTATGTAATATAAAGAGAAAGAAGAAGGAAAGAAAAAAGGTTTAAATGCAGTTGTTCTTACAAACCTGATAAATAGGATTGCAGTCTACTCTCTGCGTGGTTAAAATATCTATCAGTTTGGACATTAAGTCTTACATTGTCTCTGTTGTAACATTCTAGAACGGCTTGGCGACAACTTTGTACTCTCAAGTCATTGAACTGGTGCCGCAGTAGGCGACAGTGTTCGAGGAGAAGTGCCGGATGATGTGCACAATGGTTTCTTGAGCTTGGTGACACCATCTGCAAATACAGTCATGTCCTATCACTATCCATTTTAGACGATGATCTATGGTTGGTAGGCCTCCTAGACGCAGTTGCATAAACCTCAGTGTCATGGTGTTTGCATAACAAGTGCCCAGGTAAGACTGTTGACCAAGAGCTTGATAAGATATGGTAACAATCAATGCATGTGAGAGCTTTGCAAATATGGTTTGGTCTCCAAAAAGGGATAACTTTTACATGGAGCTATTAACATGCTTCTTGAAGCCTGCAAATGCTGTCAGCTGATCCCACAATTGGTAGCCCGTTTTACCTGCTGCACCTTTGTTGCCACGCCTGCTGTGGACCACAAGTCCCAGACCGCCAAGAAGCCTGCGCCCACGTAACCTAAAGCACCGGGAGGAGTCGGGAGGAGCTTTAAAAACCGGCGCGGGCTCCTGCAGCGCGCGAAGCCCGTTTTACCTGCTGCACCTTTGTTGCCACGCCTGCTGGGGACCACAAGTCCCAGACCGCCAAGTGGCCTGCTGCCGCCCACGTAACCTACAGCACCGGGAGGAGCCGGGAGGAGCTTTAAAAACCGCCGCGGGCTCCCGCAGCGCGGGATACACGCGGGCGTGCCCGGACCAAGCCCGGGCCAAGGGCTGGCCCGTCTGCGCCCGGAAGAGGCTGGGCTGGGCCACCCCTCTAACTCCTACTATCCGGGGATTGTTGAAATAAGGCCTTTGAACTGCATCAAGTAACCACTGGACCGGCGGATATCTAAAGATGGGTAAGCACAAAGCTGCAGCGCAAACAACAGGAGGCGAAATTGTAAATACTCTTGACTCTTTTCTAGTCCGGGCCGCAAGTGCACTATCACATGAACTTGAACTTACAGAGCGCTGGCTTTCATAAGAGGAAGGGAGAAAAGCTGGGCCCCTTATACCATCTCCTTCCCATCGTGAGTCCCCATTGACAGGCGAGCCTGATCTCAGTGTCACCCCAAATTGGCCCGGAACTGTGACTTTGAATGTGCCTTCTCAAATAGAGTCTCCAGGGTCCAATGGGTCGGAAATTACTCCAGCGGTCAAGAGGAAATGCAATGTAGGGAAACAGAATCCCAGAACGACAAGGACCACACGAGCAAACAAGGCCGCTCAAGATGTCTCAAAGTTCACAGCGCCCTCGGTGGGAAAAAACTATGACGGGGATATGTGAGGACATGATTTCAAAACTGGAACATTTGGTACGAGGCTTATTTAAGCCTCTAAATTGTAGACTGGGAAAAATAGAGGAAAAAATAGATCTTCACATTAACCCCTTCGATGCGCGTGACGAGCTCAGCTCGTCATGCTGCGCGGTAGCGCTGTGCGCATGACGAGCTGAGCTCGTCACAACCGCACCCGCGATCGGAATGTCCAGCACACGAGCGGAATTCTGATTGCGGTCAAGGGGTTAATTGGCGTACCATTGCGACGTGTCCCACCCACCTGTTAACAGCGGATTGTGCCCCAGGGTTTCCGGGGGATCCAGCGGGGCCCTCAGATGGGAGAGATAGAAACCTAAGGCAGGCAATCCAGGCCCATACCCCAGTTACTACGATATTATCCATTACTCCTGAGCACATTCCTCCTCCCCCACCGCGTACAGACACAACTAACACTACACATGTAGGAAACATAAGTCTTCCCCAGGCTACTAAATCTATGGTGCCAACAATGGGAGGTAGAGAAGGGTAGGGCCGGGAAGCAACCCCAGCCGCTGAAGCTCTGTCGGAAGGCCACAGCAAGCAACAAATATTAGATTTACCCCCCGCAGCACTCCCTTTTGTCTTAGTTCTTGCCAATGTACCTCCGTTACATAGAGGCCAAAGGGAAAATACGGACCAAATAATGAATAAAGTTGCACATTGGTTTAATACCCATCTCAAAGGCCAAGCCCCTTGGGGCTTTAGTCCGGATAAGCATATTATAATGGCCAGAAGGGTGGGCCCATCTCCCAAGAACATTAATGGAGACTGCGTCGTTGTTAATTTTAACAACCAGTATGCTGTAAGAAGCATGTTGAGAGTCCTTACAGACCATCCTCCACTCTCTACGCAGATCTCTGTCTTCCCATTGGGGAAATTTTATAGTGCCATACCACGCCCGCCCCCTCGAAGCTCGAGATTGCTGAACAATCACCTATGCCCCCCTCTCTTCCCATTACGGGACCCTCCTAGTCTCTATAGATTAGCGCCGAGACTTGAGCTAGCTAACAGATTTGCCCCCTTGTATGACCTGGAGGCCTGCGACTGACTACCTACGGGGGAAAACATAGGTATTTCTACAATCATTAGCGAGCCCCCTCACACCTCCGTCGCACAGAATTCTGGAGGTCAGATAATGCCATCTAGGGGGACACTAGACGATAATCTACTTAATTGTAATGATTCATTAAGTGACCCAGGAGCGTCGCCCCCACCAAATCAGATGGCTCAACATAAGAGGGGGAGACACCTAGCCACGTGGAACGTGGCAGGCCTTGCATCAAAGCTGGATAAGGCGGAGTGGATAGCCCTATGGCAGGATCGAGACATTATATGTTTTCAGGAGACATGGGCATTGGACCCAATATTTATAAATGGCTATTGTTCTTTTCAAACCAATGCAGTCCCCTCCCTAGCAGGAAGATCGAAACGGGGTTTAATAACCTTAGTCTCAAATACGCTACCTATTAAGATTATAAAAATCGAAAACTCCTCCCCTTACTTTCATCTCTTGGCCTTTGAAGGAGGACGTCACCAGTGCTGGCTATTAATAAATTATTACAACAACAACTTTGGCGGCAATATGGCGACCGTTATAGACTCATTAGATAAAGAACTGGAGAAATTCATAAGGCCCCTGCTGTGTAAAGAACTCCATATCATATGGTTAGGTGATTTTAATTCCCAACCATGCCCCAATTCATTGGGTACGGTTTGTGGCATGGTTGACATAGAGGGAGACCCTTTAGTCCATTTCACACACCATGAATATGGGAATACCTTAAATAGGCTTCTAGCTTCAAGGAATCTGGAAGTCTATAATAAAATAGATGCAGGAGGGTTAGAAAAAACTTTCTTCCGGGGCACCTCTAACTCTACATTAGATTTTATAGTTGCAACCACTAACTGTTGGGAACATCTTCTTCACACGGATACTATTTTGTCAAATTTTAGTGACCATACAGCATTATTTCTTGAGCTTTCTGGCCTTGGAATCCTCCCCAGACAAGCAGAGAGGGCCCCTAAACCAATTTTGGCCAGGCTACACGGATATCAGCCGAAATGGGATAATATAGACAAGACTAAAACCATCCAGGAAGTTATAACTAATAAGCTGAATTTGGTCACAAATTGCCTGGATCTGGCTACTCCACCTGATATTTTAATTAATAATTTTATAGAAATTCTTCAGGAGATAAAATTAGCCCTCTTTCGGCATACATCTAACAGAGAGAGACCGGAAACGGTGGGCAGTCAAAATATCGAAAATACAATATCGAAATACCATAATATCGAAGTTAAAATATCGAAGGGACAGAATATCGATGTGACAGAATATCGATGGACAGAATATCGATCCTAAGGTAAGTAATATCGAATTATTTAATATCGATGTCAATAATATCGAAGTTAGTAATATCGAAATCAAATATATCGATGTTACTAATATCGATGTTACTAATATCGATATTTGTATTATTGTTATGTATTTTGTTATGTTTTTAGTATGTATGTGTTATATGTGTTTTTGTTAGGTGTTCTACTTGTTTAAAAATATATGTATACAATTTTTATATGTTAATAAAATAAATTGTAAGTTATTTTTTTTTTTTTGTACTGTAGCGGGTTGTGGGTTTATAGGGGAATAGGGTGGGAAGTAATTTAATTATACTAAATTAATTATTAATTTTTAGGAATTATAAATTAATTTTAATTATTTTTTGCGTTTCAGTTCTGTAGCGGGTTGTGGGTTTATAGGGGAATAGGGTGGGAAGTAATTTAATTGTAATTAAGTTATAATGTATTTTAATTAATTGGTATTGATAATTATATTATTGTTAATTAATTAATAATTGGTAATTAAAATTTGTATTAATTGGTTATTAATTTTTATTAATTGATTAATTGATTATCATGTAATTTAAATGTAATCAAGTTATAATTTATTTTAATTAATTGTTATTGATAATTATATAATTGTTAATTAATTAATAATTGGTAATTAATTTTTATTAATTGGGGATTGATTTTTATTAATTGATTAATTGATCATCATGTAATTTAAATGTAATTAACTTATAATTTATTTTAATTAATTGGTATTGATAATTATATTATTGTTAATTAATTGATAATTGGTAATCAATTATTATTAATGAGTTATTAATTTTTATTAATTGATTAATTGATCATTATGTTAAGTGTATTATTGTATCATTGGAGTGTGTTGTGCGTTTATAGGGGAATACTTTTGGAAGTAATTGAAATCTAATTAAGTAATTATTAAATTTATTTTTGGGTATTGATAATTAATTTATTGGATATTAATTATAAATAGGTAATTTTTTAAATTACAATTTTTTGGTTCTAAAAATTAATTTATTGTTGTTTTATCATTAATTGGTAATTAAATATTATTAAATATTATTTATTGATACATTTAATTAATATATTACGAATTATTTATTAATTGATAATTAATGTTTAATTGTTATTATTGGTATAAAAAAGCATTTAATTGTTGAATATTAGTTAATTGGTAATTAAGTTTTAATAATTTATATGTTTTTTGTTATTAAAAATATTTTATTGTTCAATATTTATTATTTAGTAATTAATATTTATTAATTATTATTTATTGGTATTGGTAAATAGTTTAGAGTTATTTAATAATTCATTAATTATTTAAAAAAATTGATTTATGTATAAGTATGTTATTTGTAACTTCTACGCTATCCAACACTTTCCCTACTGTTGCACTCTCTGGAGTTGGAATAGTAATTTTTACCCCTACGCTATCCAACACTTTCCCTACTGTTGCACTCTCTGGAGTGGGAATAGTAATTTCTACCCCTACGCTATCCAACACTTTCCCTACTGTTGCACTCACTGGAGTGGGAATAGTAATTTTTACCCTCACGCTATCCAACGCTTTCCCTACTGTTGCACTCCCTGGAGTGGGAATAGTAATTTCTACCCCTACGCTATCCAACACTTTCCCTACTGTTGCACTCTCTGGAGTTGGAATAGTAATTTTTACCCCTACGCTATCCAACACTTTCCCTACTGTTGCACTCTCTGGAGTTGGAATAGTAATTTTTACCCCTACGCTATCCAACACTTTCCCTACTGTTGCACTCACTGGAGTGGGAATAGTAATTTTTACCCTCACGCTATCCAACGCTTTTCTTACTGTTGCACTCTCTGGAGTGGGAATAGTAATTTCTACCCCTACGCTATCCAACACTTTCCCTACTGTTGCACTCTCTGGAGTTGGAATAGTAATTTTTACCCCTACGCTATCCAACACTTTCCCTACTGTTGCACTCTCTGGAGTGGGAATAGTAATTTTTACCCCTACGCTATCCAACACTTTCCCTACTGTTGCACTCTCTGGAGTGGGAATAGTAATTTTTACCCCTACGCTATCCAACATTTTTTTTACTGTTGTTTTTTGGGGGTTGTGATAGTAGTTTTATTCCCTACGCTATTTAATATTTGTTGTATTATTTTAGTTAATATAGTATATAATTAATTTTAAAAATATTAAAAGTAAATTTAATTTTTTTAATTTGTTATACATAATTATTTAATTTTTATTTATGTTATTGTTTTATGTGTATAGATGTATTTGTAATTTATAATATTTTTTAATAATTTATTAAAATAATTATTCAAACTGATTATTAAGTAAGTGTATATATTATATATTATATGTATATGTTTAATTAGGGGCCCATTACGATACCCGGCGTAAATAAATCCGCCAGGCATGGAAGCGGCAAAAATCCGCCCGCACACACCGCCTGAACACCGACCACGCCATTACGATTACACAAACCGAAAACCGCCATCGGCGGAAAAATCACACAAAATACCGCCCGCCAACGTCCGAGTCGGAGTCAAACCGCCCGCCACGGACGGAAACACGCACGACAACACAAAACCGCCCGCCCTCACGGCCGACACACCGCACGTGAAATTACGATCGCACCGCCATGAGCGCGGGAAAACCACAAATATACCGCCCGCCAGCGCAAACAACGCCAATGAGAATCGACACGGCAGAAGCCATGGCGCCAACGTACCTGCACAGAAACCATCCGCTCACAAAACCAATAGCACACAACATGGCCAACAAGTCCACACAGCAAGGCACGCACAAATACACAAGCACAGTACACATCCCGAAAACACCCCCCGGACAAACAAAAAATACAAAGGCCAGAACCCCAGACACAACACACCTGAAAACAACAGACCATGAGGACACACCCACATAGGTGAGTACAAAAGCAGCACTCCCACAGACCACAACCCCTTGCTACATTGCAAACCAGAGAGGAGAGGAGAGGACACAGTGACACAGCAAGGACAGCAGCACACCACAGAAACGCACACATCACTACCACCACCACCACCACCACCACCACCACAACACCACCACCACCACCACCAAACACCGGCACCACAAACCCCCTGCACATTACACAACACACACCGCACCAGCACCACAAACACCATGGCACCACAAAGGATGCCCAAGTTCACGCCCATGGAGCTGACGGTCATGGTCGACGAGATCATCAAGGTGTACCCACAAATCTATGGGAACATGGTCCAGCACACACCACTAGCCACCAGAAACAGAATGTGGAACCGGATCGTAGACCAGGTCAATGCAGTCGGGACCCTGCCCAGGAACAGAGTCGAGATTAACAAACGTTGGAATGACGTCAAGAGCCTGGTCAAGAAGAAGGAGGGCAAAAACAGAGAGCTGGCTGCCGTCACTGGCGGAGGGAATCCCGCGCTCTTTAAGACCTTCAAAGCGTGGGAGGAGAAGGTGCGAGTCGTAATACATCCGGAGATCCTCGCCGGATTAGCAGGGGGAGTGGAGGCTGGTAAGTACAAACTAATGTATACCAGCACACCGCTATGTACTCACATGCGCAACTACCATGCCACAGCTCCCAGGGACAAACACCCCCATGTCCAGCACACAATACACAACACATCACACACACATGCAACAGACACTACCACACACAGCCCAAACCGAACAACTGTAAGATGCGTGGGGACATGTGTACACTAAGCCAGCCACGTAACCACAAACAGGTCCCCAAATATGCCAGAAGCGCCACAACGAGCACCCACCACACCCATGTGTCCGCCACAGCTGCACTAACCGACAAGTAACAGGTAAGTGGCAGGAACACAAAGTGCAGTGGGTGGGAGGGTGGACAGCCCAAGTACAACACACACCAGGCCCCAGTCCCACAGCACAGCAAGGAGGAGCATCCCCCACACCCCACAGCCACGTGTCAGCCACCGCAGTGCACAACGACAGCCGAAAGGCAGACATCACGGTCCACAGCAATCGGTGTCAGTGGGTGTCCAGCCACCCCCACGACCCACAACACCCCCGCACCCCCACAGACCTGCATCATGGAGCACCCCCCGCTTAGAGCCATGTAGCATCCATTACAGTGCACGCACGAACAACTTGCAGGTGGGAAACTGGACAGGGCTGGATTACTGGAGGCATGAGGACCATAACACGACCAACACATGGGACATGTCACGTAGCAGACGAACACGCAGCACCGCCCACCGTCACGAACAAGTGAACAATGTGCACACGGACATGAACAACAGACTCACACCCCACATGACCCATCACAGACATAGCAACACCCAAGGAGCCACGTCTGCATGCACAAGCCACACTGAATATAGTCCCACACGGCAGCCACTGTGCAACTCATCACACACAACCGAAACACCATTGAAGTCCTGTCCATGTAGCCCCTACTGCCTGTCAACCACACACCCCACAACTACGCCTATGTAAGACAAACAACACTAGACGCAACAGAGTGGAACAACAGAAATGCACACGAACACCACTGAACCCATCAAACTCACAGACACACCATGCACATACAACATACCATCCATCCCATCCGTCAGCCCCAGTCTCATGAAAGGCATGTCATCCGCACAGCTGCCACACATACAGCAGTCACGCTAAGACACATGCCCATGACCAACCATGTGCCAGAAGTCAATTAAGCGCACGACACACTGTGAGCAACAACACACAACATGGGCCACACCCCCCCGAGCACTGCAGTGATGCACATGGCACAGGGCAGCACGCACACCAAGGAGATGGGACAACTGCAATACGTTGGCTGGCACACAACTATCACTCACTCATAACGATGCGTCCAATGCCATGTCCAGTAATCACAACAGACAGCAAATATGCAGGCCATGTCAAGCATGCACACACCTCAAACCATGCACTGTCATGCTGCCACAACACATGTCACGTTCGGCACCCATGGCTCACAGCATGTACCCCAAAAGCATATCCACTCCCAAATGCGAATCTGGGGCATGGCCCCCATGTTGCCATATGCGTTCCTAAGCGTTCCATTTGAACCCCAAAAGCATATCCACTCCCAAATGCGAATCTGGGGCATGGCCCCCATGTTGCCATATGCGTTCCTAAGCGTTCCATTTGAACCCCAAAAGCATATCCACTCCCAAATGCAAATCTGGGGCATGGCCCCCATGTTGCCATATGCGTTCCTAAGCGTTCCATGTGAACCCCAAAAGCAAAGTACAAACCAGACCCAGGATGGGCCAGGAGCCCGCATACACCAGAGTCACAATGAGTAGGGGCACAGCAACACACCCATCGGCATGGCCAATCCGACCCATGCCACATGTGCACAGCACACAGTCCCATTGCCTAGCACACACAACTACAGATGCCACAGCCACACACTCGCCTCCGGGAAACCCATGTACGAGATTGCACGAACTGCCAATGTCAGACGACAAATACATACTTCGCCAGGTGCAACACAATAACAAATCTCATTCTCTCCACAGGTGACGAACTGCCGGATGCTGGGGATGGGGATGGAGACAGCAGCCAGCACAGCCAGCCCACAAGCCCCCAACGAGGACACACGGATCTGGAGGATCTGTCCTCCTCTTCGGACACTGACCACCAAGCAGGCCCATCTGGCGTGGCAGGGCCCAGCCGCTCCCCAGGACCCCTCCTACCCACCAACCCATCATCCAGGGATGCTGAACAGTCCCAGCCCCCTGCTGCCACTGTCGTTGCGGCCACACCCACGGTCATTGCGGCCACTACCACTGCCGCAACCGCCACCATCGCCGCACCGACCACCACCGCCACCACCACCACCACGTCTTCGCTGGCACCAGCCCCAGCGCAGGTGGTGGCCCGGCCGACTGGATCCACCCTGGGAGCCACAGCGAGGACCGTGGTGTGCAATGTGGCTAGTGGGCAGGCCGGTGGCAGCAGGACTGGTAGGAGGAGCAGGGTCAGGGAAACGCCAGCCTCCCCTGGGAGCCATGCCCTGCCTCAAATGGCCAGAGTCCTTGGGGCCTATGAAGAGGCCCAAGGACAATGGGCCAGGTCTGCTACAGACACGCGGGAGGTGCTGGGGGTGCTGAGGTCCATGGACGCCCATATGGGCCAATTCGTGTCCCGTATGGACCAACTCGTGGACCTCATGGGCCAGCTGGTGGTGGCGGTGGGGTCACAGGCAAGGCCAGCAACACCACCTCCGCCACCACCTGCTAGGGCGCAGGGTCGGGCAGCAGTGTCCACTTCCCCTGCGTCCACAGCCAGTGAGCACACCTCACCCACCACCAGCAGGTCGCCACCACACACCCCCCTCCCAAACGTGGAAGGGGCCGTCCGAAGAGGAAACAGATCTCCCGGGAGGACTTCGCACGCTCCAGTCGCAAGTGAGGCAGCCAGCCAGCCTTCCGCCAGCCTTCCTTGACCAGCCACTGCATTGACTTGCTCTACGATCCCACTCCACACAGCCAGCTGGATGGCATGTGTGTGTTGGACTATGGACATAGAACCAGTGGGTACACCCTGAGCTTCACGCAGCCATGACCGACAGCTCATTGTCACTGCACGCACCACTTTTGTCATCACCTTACACACAATAACATGTCACAGTTTGTAATAAATGCACCTTTTTCACTAACTGCTGTTTGTGCCCTGTGTTTTATTTGTACGGAATACAACGGCCACCTTGGGCGGAAAGGCACCTGATGCGTGGCATGGCAATGGAATCCGGAGGGCCTGTAGGGACCTAGGGGTGGGAGACAGTACAGGAGCACATTCAATGAGTGTGTCACACACCCATCACACAGTACATGTCAACAACTACAAGCAATGTACACACATCGCACAGAGCAATAGGGCACAATGCCACAGTCACCAACAGTGGCATACTACCCTGGCCATGGAGCGTTGACACACTGCACGCAGTGAACATACGGCCACCCTGACACAGCACACACACACCTGCACAGATACAGACACATCATCCGTCGTACATGGACACTCACCGTCAAGTGAAGTAGCGGGCGATGAGCTGCTGGCGCACATTCCCAGCTTCCTCCTCTCTGCTGTCCACCTCACTCGAGCTGTCCTGGTCTGCGGGCTGGGGCCCTGGTTGATCTCCGTCATCCACAATGAGGGGGATCTGCTTCCGAATGGCCAGATTGTGCAGCATGCAGCACGCCACCACTATCTGGCACACCTTCTGTGGGGAGTACGCCAGTGCACCCCGGTGCGGTCCAGGCACCTGAACCTGGACTTGAGGAGGCCAAAGGTACGCTCGACCACACGTCTGGTCCTCCCATGTGCCTCATTGTATCGATCGTCTGCTGGGGTGCGAGGATTCCTCAATGGACTGAGCAGCCATGCCCCATTCGGATACGCAGAGTCACCTGGGTGTGAGGGACACAGAGAACCGTTGCTATTCCAACTGGACAGGGGACAGCATCGCACAACCAGCACGCTACACCACTCCACATACTCACCGACAATACAGCCACGATCCTGTTGCAGATTGGCCATCAGTCGTGGCAAGATGCTGTTGCGCATTATGTGTGCGTCATGTGCCGAGCCTGGAAACTTGGCACACACGTGGGTGATCACCATGTCCGCAAGGCACACCACTTGCACATTCAGGGAGTGCGTGTGCTTCCTGTTGCGGTACAGGTGCTCAGTGGCCTGTGGTGGAACAAGGCCAACATGTGTGCAGTCAATGGCTCCCACAACGTGTGGGATTCTGCCAAGGGCATAGAATGCACCCTTCACTGCCGCCAATTCACGAGCCCTGGGGAAGCGGATGTACCTGTTCCGGTACAGCATCATGGCTGCCAGTACATCCCTCAGCACCTTGCTGAACATGGGCTGGGACATCCCTCCTCCACTGCCCACTGTGTGCTGGAATGACCCAGTGGCGAAGAAATGCATGGCAGCCATCACCTTAGCCGTGGGGGTGACAGCAGTCGGATACACCCTGCGGGGACGGAGATGGGGCTCTAACATGGCACACAGTCGATGCAGGGTTGGCCTGTCCAGCCGAAACTTCCTGATTACCTCTGTATCGTCCATGTCCGCCAGCAATTGGTATGGGCGGTCAATGTTCGGTCTCCGCCTGTGTTAAATGGCAGAGGACACATGTCAAAGCAACACGGCACATAGCAATTTCGCATACACATCACTGACATGACTGAGCAAGCACATGAGCCACAGCCCAGCTGTCAAGCTGGGACGGCACGGCCACAATACACTTACACAGGTCTCCCAACAATGGCAATGGCAAGTGAGACATACCACTGCCATGTGCATGCACATGGGGATCTAGGCCCCAATGACTTGCGGGGCGTGCTGATGGGGACTGACTGCATATTCGTCAAGCGGCAACGCCACGGCAACATGAGTGTCTGCTGAGCATGGAACTGCTTCCGAGGCTGGATGAGTATGGCACACGACGACGACGATGTGGGCACGGGCTGAGCGGCCAATACAAGTGGGACCTGTGGCACGAGGGGATATGAGACAGTAGTAGGTGTCAGCACTGCACCCTATGTACAGCACTGTACGGATCACAGCTCCCGAAACATTGACTGGTGTCCACATTGACAGCCCCATGCCAAGACGGCTGTGTGCTTGCAGTCACACGTCACAGGTGAGAGGTTACATTGCACGTGCCAGGTGGCAGACGTACATAGTGGGAGCTGGCATGTGTGTGCATGTGTCTCCTGTTCAGGATCCACCAGATGGGCGCTGACTCTGTACTGACCATTGGACACAGCATGTTCCGTGGAAGGCTTGTGTGTGTGGGATGGTGGCACTGGATGTGCCTCCGTTGGGTGGGGGGCCATGCACAGGGCGGGTACGTCGATGATTGCGCATTGTTGGTCACGGTGGGTGCACCAACTAAGATGTGTTGCCCTGTGTTCAATTCCTATGTCCGCATGATGATGGACTGTGGATGTGGGCAGACTACACATTGGTCGATGTGCTGTCTATATGCATGTGCCTTCACACCAGGCACAGCTGCCCCTGCACATGTGACCCCTGCTGGACTCGCTGCTGGGTCTGTGGAGCTGATGCACCTTCTGCGCGTGGGGCGGACAGCTCTCCTCACTTCCCTCATTGCGCATGTCATGTCTTTGCCGCAGGTGACATGGATCATGGAGGGCCCACATGTACGCGTGGGTAGGCTACACATGATTGTTCACTGGTCGCCACCCCCAGTCAGTGTTTCGAATGGGAAGGTTGTCGTGCTGGTGGTATGTTCGATGTGGCGGATGGGCGGGCCTAGGTGCGGGCTTACATTCCGGACATGGGGGGTAGTTGGATTGGCGACTAGTTGCAGTACACACGGGACACGTCTCTTCCTTTCCACATCTGGGTCATCCCTTGTACTGACTGACAGTGATACAGTCATCTTCGCCCCAACCCTCATGTCCTCCCCTCGCTCCCCCAATATGCATGCTCACCTGCGAGGCTAGCGCTTGCACAGGCAGCCCCAAGCTCGCACCAGAGAGGGCAAGGAGTGTAGTGTGGGTCCAGTTGCACGAGTGGGCTGTCTCAGGGTATGATGTGTGGCGGGACGCCGTCCACCTGCGTGGTGCCCCAAATGGAGACCCGGCCTGCATGGACTATGCATCACAGTCTTCGCCTTCCGGATCCGCCACCTGCGACACCCAGTGGCTGTGGCTGCCCTTGCGGCCAGGCCGCGTCCGTCTGTGGCTGATGGCCCACACATTCACTCTTTGGCCTCTCTGGGGATGGTGGCGCACGCGCTTGCACTTAGTCACAATGGCATGTGGCGTGGTTGGTATGATGGGCAATGGATGGGATGGTGCGAGCCTCCTCCCGTGACGTCAGTGCTGCTCGTGCTGTGGTGCGTCCCCCTACACTTCCATCTGACTTGTGCCATGCTAGACGTTGAGGTTCTATTGCCTGCGTGATATGACCAGGAGGAGCGCGAGGAGACCTCTCACACACCATGCTCCACTGCCATCCCGTGCCCTGTATCGCCTGTGCGGATTGACTATGTTGGGGTTACACCTGGTCGACTGGGGCTGTGTGTGCCTTGTCAAGGGGCATGGCGGGCACACAACAGGATCCAGCTTGTCCACAGAGGGTGGGCTGAGGTGCGCCTGGTACCGCTTTGTACGTGTGCCCGGCTGCTGTGCACACACGTGTTCACTCCCCCCGACAGGTGTCCTCTCACAATGCCCAGGGAAGCGGTGGTGTACTGTTCATGACCCCTCCCAACACGGCGTGCTCCAACTTGGCATGTGCGCATCTACCCGTCGCACCCACCCACCTGAGCACTGCGTCCATACGACTTCACACGACACATGTGTGTCTTCCACAGTAGTGCTACTCATTTGCGTTGACATCCAATACCAGTGGACTACATGGTCATGTCACGACTGCCGTGTACTTCACATACTCTCATCCTCTCTCATTCGTACTTGTGAAATGAGTCAGCGGAGACAGTTTTGGTTTCAAACATTATATTGAGTCTTCTGTCCTCTGTGATGCAGTATAGTGGACACTACTGGCAGCGGAATACATGTTGAGGATATACTGAGCATGATTACAAATGGGATAGGGTGTGGGGTAACATCTGCTTGGCCAAGGCTGTGCTAATGTACATTTACGTATAGCTGCGGAGCTGCGGACTTTGACACAGACGGTATACATGTAGCCTACCAGACCGCTCGGCATCATGGGCACAGTCCATCTCAGTTCCATGTGACAGGTTTGCTGCGGTTGTTCCTCATGCACGCGTGCATGTGAGATGACATCAGGGCATGTGCTTGCGTGCATGCAGCGGCGTGCCACTTGTTGTTGCACTGTGGTGGTTACTGGACATGTCACAGTCACTGGGGTCGTGTTGTTGTTGTATGCACTTGTCGTCCATGCAAAGGTCCTGGTATGGGATTCCCGGGGCGGGGGTGGGAGGGGTGCAGCACCCACAGACTCCAGGCGACCTATTCATGTCCACTGAGCGGTGTGTGTGTCCATGTGCGCTGGATCCATGTCGTGTCCTGGTTGTTCGTGCAGTTCCGTCCATGTGGGTGCGATACACAGATCCCATGCCACTGCCTCCCACGATGCATGCGGTGTTCCTGGATGTGATGGGGAACAGTGTGCATGTCCCGGTCATATCCGATGTCATGGCGATGTCGTTGATGGTGTGGTTACAGTTGCCGGTCGTTTGGTATGGCTGTTGTGGTGGTGACTGGCCAGTCCGTGCGGAAGCTGAGCATGGGTGCGGGGTTGGACTTCATAGGTCACTCGGGGAACCTGCGTTGTGGTCCGACGTATTTACAGGTTGTCAGGTATGCGATGCCGTCCAGCAGGGCTTCCATGTCATTGGTGGTGTACATGTTTGCCAGCCAATGAAGCGGATGGTGGCTCTCAAGGTGTTGTTCGTAAGTTGTCCCTTGGAGGACCATGATGGGGCATGCTGGGTGACATTCGATGTAGCTGTTCTCGATGATCCGTCGTGTGGAGGCACAGTGGTCCCATTTCAGTGCGGGTGTGATGTTGGCCACATACGCCATGCCCCCATAGGCAGAGCAGGCCCTGTCGTGTGCGTCCAGAGGGAGGAGTAGTGGTAGCAGGTCCGCCTTCAGACATGCCGGGTTGGAGAGGCATATCTCGACGGGATGCTGGTAGGGACACCTCCGACAGTAGAAGACGGGCATGACGCAGCTGAACAATGTGATGCGGTAAGTCAGTCGGTAACTTACGTTCAGCAGGGACAGGAGATCGCATCCCAATGTATGTATCGTGTTGGTTTTGTACAGCTTGAGCTGTTCGGCGTAGTTGGGTAGGTGTGTT
Organism: Calotriton arnoldi; assembly: GCA_963921515.1. Classification (NCBI taxonomy): domain Eukaryota; kingdom Metazoa; phylum Chordata; class Amphibia; order Caudata; family Salamandridae; genus Calotriton; species Calotriton arnoldi. The sequence goes on from CAWUFW010017435.1 coordinate 18,611, forward strand.
GCGGTTGCCATTTCGCAGCGGTTCGTTGAGGTGGCGTGCTCCGGCTGTGTGTGCAGTCTGCAATGTGCATGCTCCGGGGTTGCTGTGAGCTCTGTGTAGTCGTAGGGAGACAGGACTTGTGTTCTGTTGGCTTGTTTGGAGGACACGGGCCCTCTTCCCACATGCTTCTCAGACAGTTCAAGGTCAGTGCTGTGTGACTCCTTCCAATTAACTTGCATGTGGCCGACATGGGGGAGTGTTTTCTTCTTTCTTCCCCGTCCGTTGTGTGCTTCTGTGATATGCGCTATCTGCCCTGTGGTCGGTCTCCTCGGCATGCCTGTGTTGGTCTATTCTTGGACAATGGCTGTATTCACCGGCTTCTGTCGTAGGGCTGTGGTTTCGGAGTTGGAATGGAAGGTCATTCAGTGCTGTCTGCTCTCCCTTGTGTGGGCGGCAGCCTGCCTTTCCGCTCTGCGTTGGGCCTTGTGTGTGGATGTTATTCTTGGGCCACCTGTTGTCGGTCCCCGGGCTCTTTGGTGTTCCGTTTCATGTGTCTTGTTCATATGTGCAGGGTGGTATGGGTTTTTCAGTGTGGTACTGGCGTTCCTCTTCCCGAAGGGGCCCTGCTTCTCCTAGTTGGTGTTGCCGCCGCTGTGTGCTTCGCCATGTTTGTTACACTGGGGTGTGTCCTGCTGTTGCGTGACTTCACTGACATGTGTGCGTCGGTTGTGTGGCGTTGGGTGTTGTCCGTGAATTGGGCGTTGGGGACATGTCTGTGGCAGGCCTGTCACGTGTCATGTGCGTTCGGGGTGGGGCTGATGTGTGTGCTGCTTGGTTGTGTCCCTGTGTCTGTGTGCGACGCATGCATGGCGCTGCGGTTGGCCTCTGCGTTGTGCGCATGTGTGGCGGCGTCATCGGCGCTTTGTGGCCGTGACGGGGTGGTTGGTTCCTAGTCCCAGGTGGTGTGTACACATGTGTTCCGCGATGTTAGGATTTGGCCTGTGTGTCATATGTGGATGCAATGGTGGATGTGTAGTGTACACGCGCTGGTGGGGGTTGTCCGCTTTTTCCGCCCTTGCACTGTGTGCACTGTTTGCGTGCACTTGTTGTGTGTGTGCCTACCTGCGTCTCCGCGGTACGTTGCGTCCTTGGTGGTGCATCAGCAGAAGCATGGGAAGGGCCTGCAGTGCTGGATTCATGCCCGGGGTGCCGCTTCTTCGTTGTCCGTGCTCTGCGTCCGTGTTACCGCCTCTCTTTCACGTGCGGTGTCTCTTGGCCGTGGGAGCCGTTTGTTTACGGCATCGTAATTTATGCGCCGGGCGGGACGTGTTTCGTCGGACGGTGTGTGTCAGTTGTGCTGCGCCGCTACGTGAACGGGAGCACTTTGATGGTGGACGGTGTTGCTGGCTTGCCGGCGGTGTTTGGCCTGCTTTTCGCATCGTAATTGGGCGGGCGTGTGGACTGCTGCGTGCCGGCGGTAACTGGTGGTTTTTGCATCCGCCAGCACGGCGGTTGTGCTTCCGCCCGCCATCGTAATGAGCCCCTTAGTGTTTAAAAAATGATTGGGTGGGGGGCGCCTTTCACCTTGGAGGATATAATGGAGAAAATAAGAGCGTCAAAATAATGCCTTTCTTCAGCGTATCAAAGACAAATGGTCTTCTCATGAGCAACAAATCTCTGCCATTGAACAACAGGTCAGTGATGTAGAGGATTCCATTCCTGATGTCGCTCATATGGCTACACAAATTGTACAACATAAGAAACTCACAGAGGATTTAGAGAAGAGGAATTGGAGAAACAACCCTTAGGCTTTATGGCGTACCAGAGAATTCGGAAGGCTCCAACATAATTGCTTTTTTGCAAAAATCCATTCCCTCAATCATTCACATGCAAGACTGAGGACCAATCAGCATTCAAAGAGCACACCATATTGGTCCTAAATCTTCATTGTCCCCTCACTCACGTGCTAGAGGTTCAATATTCTTTTTCTACTGTTCACTGACTTGATGCAAATGTTGTCAGCAGCCAAAAAACTTGGTAGCTTGCACTGGTCTGGAAATAGGGTTTTCTTTTCACAAAATATTTTCAGTGCAACAGCAGCAAGAAGAAAATGTTTTCTTGAGATACGGCCTCAGCTGAAGTCTATGAACATTAGATATGGTTTTGTACACCAGTGTGTCTTCAAAATTCCATACAAAGACAAATAATATACCTTTGAAGACACAGACTATCTGCAAGACTTTCTACATCAACATAGTCCTGAGGACATGGAGACTGTTAGAAATACTAAATCTTGAAAGTGTTCACATTTAGTTTTGTTTACTTTTCTCTAACAAGAAGCTGTACTTCTTTTTGGTTGAAATACCCTGGATTTCCTAAATGACCCTTTTGGCTTTTTTTCCCACTTTGCTTTAGTAAAGGACCATAAGCTGGATTTCCTCTACTGTTTACGTTACCCCTGCCCAGTCTTGTCCATTATCACAAATTGTTTGTTGTCATCTTTTATGAAGGTCTAGCTTTACCCCTTTATTCTTGTCCTCCTTCTTTGTTTTGTTGCCTTTCTTTTTGTTAGCCTTCTAGAATGGCTGTGTTGCCATTTTCATTCATTTGGAGCCCGGATTGGCACATCTTCATTAGGTGTCCCATATCCCCTTTATCACATTCATCTTAGTCCCTTTTATTTCAATTGCAAATGAGCAATTTTTCCTGCATTGTCTTTTCTTGTTCCTAACTTCTTTGAATGGCCTTTTTCACAATACTCCCTCCCCCTCCTGCTTTCCTCTCTCACTTCTTTGTTCTTTTCTTCTTTGTTTTCTCCTTTACTCTCATGCAGAGTGTTTATACCTTCACATATGTTGTTATGGTCCCGTCATGTCAACTTCAAGAGTGAATCTTAGAGTTTTAACATGGAACGTCAAGGGCTTGAAAATCCCAGTTACATGCCAACGTGTATTGTCACATTTATCTAAATTGAAATGTCAAGTGGGATTACTTCAAGAAACTCATCTTACTACAACAGAAATAGAAATGTTAAAAAATATTGGGTGGGTGAAGTGTTCTTTTCTCCATCTGTTCTTCACGAAAATTGAGTGGTTATTCTCTGTCAAAAACACCTAAATATTGAACTTCTACCCCAGGAACGTGACATTGAAGTATGGTGGGGATTAGTGAGGCTTCAGATAAATAACATTGCTTTCACAATATTTAATGTATGTTTCCCACACATCTGGATTCTGAATTCTGGAAACAGATTTCCAAAAAGAACACACAGCATTATTCCCCTATATTAGATGGAGACTACAATCAGGTTTTGGACCCATTTTAGATTGTCATTCTACTACTACGTTTTTCCCCCATAAAGCTTATAAAGCTTTCCAATGCACTATATCCAACACTCCCTGTCCGATTCTTGGATAATTTTTAATCCAGATCAGAAAGAATATTCCTCTTACTCTGCTCCTCATCACTCAGCAGGATTGATTATATTTTCTCAAGTTAAAATGCAATTCAATATTTGACAAATTCAGAGACTGGGTAAATCCTGATTTTGGATCCCTCTCCTGACTCCAAAGATCTTGAAATCCTCAGTGACCACAAACGAAAAATGCCTGGAGATTCAACAACTCACTACTCACTGATAAATGCTTTCTTATGAAACATTTATATCTGAATTCTTGAACACAATGATACAGGTGACAATCCTTTTCATTTTGTGTGGGAGGATTTTAAGGCAGGTTCTAGAGGCTTTATAATTAACTATGTCTCTTCTAGAAGGAAACTTAGGGGAAAAGAATTTGCTGCCATTTTAACTAATATCAAACATCTTGAGCACACTTATTATACATCTAAAAGTAATTAAGCAGATTTAGAAGCACTCATTATGACCAATATAAAAGCGAATAAGTTGGCTGATGAAAAGGCTTGTGGCATGCTCCTTAAAATGAACGCTAGATTCTATGGCAGAACACATAAAGCAGGTGCTCTGCTGGCTAACAGCTTAAAAGGCTGAAAGGAAAAAAAAGATTAGTAAATCCATTATTATTACTTCAGGGCAATTGTTCCATGATACAGATATAGCAGCTTGTTTCACAGACTATTATCAACAAATATACACCCCTGATACCAATCCCTCTGTGGAACGTATAGACTATTGGTTTTCGAACCCTGAACCCTGGAATCTCATTACCATTGATACTTCTCCTAGTGAATCTGCCTTCACCATGGATGAAGTACAATCAGCGGTCAAATGTTTGCCAAGGGGTAAGGCGCCTTGTCTGGACAGCTTCACTGTCAAATTTTATCTTTGATTTTCTTATTTACTTTTCCCTAAACTATTCAAACTAATCAATTATTTTCATTCTCTACACAACTCCCATGGGTCTTTTGTCGGAGGCGATGATATGTGTCATTCTAAAAAAAGATCGCTACTTGGCCATTTGTAAAAAATAATTGTCCTAACTCTCTAATTAACACAGAATGTAAGAGTTTTGTTAAGGCCATTCCTCTTAAATTAATTGACCGTATTCCTGATCTTATTACCTCTGAACAATCCGGTTTTGTTAAACACAGGAAAATTGCAGATATCTTGTGTATCTTTCAGAATATTATCAGTAAAGCTAATAAACTCACTTCTTCACTTGCTGCGGACACCCTTGACGGGGACAAAGCTTGCAATAGAGTCAACAGGCACTTGCTGTTTATAGCTTTGAAATGGCACGGTTTTGGCCCTAGATATTTACAATTAATTCCTTTACTTTATTCATTACCTCGTTCCACCATCATGGTAAATGGAATACAGAGGCACTAGGCAAAGCTGCAACCTATCTCTGTTATTATTTAACCTTTTCTACATCAATTAAAAACCACTTCTGGTTATAAAATTAAAGACACACAATGTAAATGCACTGCATATGCTGGTGATATTCTCCTCTTCATGACACAACCTGGCTACACACTTCCAACCTTTTTTTATGAGTTGCGTTTGTATACTGAAGTGCCAGGCTATAAGCTTAATATAAAAAAATTGGATGTTTTGCCCCTAAATAAATATTGCATAAAGGATACTTTTGTTGTGGCAGGCCTATCTTGGAATCCTATTAAGATCAAGTGTTTGGGGATTCTTTACACCAACAATATTAGAGATACGTTAAAGATTATTATAGAAAGTATGCTTTCCAGGATTACTCACCTCACCCAGGGCTGGTCACCTTTTTCTTTCTTGGTGGAGTCATTTAAATACTATCAAGATGATGTTACTTCTAATTGTAAATTTCTTTCTTCAGATGTTACCCATAAAGATTCGTAAGAAGTATTTTAACTCTGTAGATAAAATTCTATCTTGTTTACTATGAATTAGATTGATTGTAACTTCCCAAGTCTACAGGCAATAGCAATTGTCCTTATTTATATCTCTACCATAAAGCTTTTGGAACTAAGCAAGGTCAGCAATCTTTTTCTGACCCTTGTGATGCTAATCCAAAATTGTGGTTCTTACTAGAATCTTCCATGATATTTGCTTTCTCTCATAAACACATCATTATCATGTCCCAACCTCCCAGATTGTGGTTACCAGCAGTAATATTGCATTCCTGTTCCTTGCTCAAAACTTTATATCTCTCAAACACTTCCTCATATGACCAGCCATGGTCCGTGCAGGTAACAGCGGTGGGGCAGCATTGGGGGGGATTTCAAGGGACGATGCAGAGGAAAAATTAAATAAATAATTAATTTTCCCTCTGCATCGTCCCTCGAAATCCCCCCCAACGTGGGCCCTCTGCCGCACTGCTGTTACCTCCATGGACCGCTGCTGTATGTGACCAATTCCTTTAAAGTCCTATCTGGTACAACAAACAGATCTTATCAAAGCAAAAAAAATATATATTTTCCTTACATTTCCTTCTAGCGTTCCCCTTGGTCTCCCGCTAAAAATGATACCACACTTGTGTGGGTGTCCAATGCAGAGTCAGCCTAATAAAGTATATAAAAAAATATAGGGCTTAGAGCTCGCTGTGCTAGCCCCTCAATCTCTACATTTTTGGCCCTTCTCAGCCACAGACCCTTGCCCACCCTCACAAGTGAGGTATCATTTTACTCGGGAGACCGAGGGGAATGCTGGGTGGTAGGTAATTTGTGCTGGCCTGGTGATCCCACATCTTTCACACAGAGATGTGAGGAAAATGTGATTTTTTTACAGAATTTGAGGTTTGCAGGTGATTCTGCGTAAGGAACCGTTGGGGGATCCATGCAAGCCGCACCTCTATGGACTCCCCTAGGTGCCTAGTTTTCAGAAATGTCTGAGTTTAGTAGGTTTCCTTAGATGGCCACTGAGCCCGGGACCAAAAACGCATGTAACTCCCTTGCAAAACCAGGTCGTTTTGTGATAGAAAATGTTGATGCCTCCATAATACGTTTCAGGCCCTTCCCTTTTGTAGGCACTTGACCCACCCACACAAATGAGGTAGCATTTTTATTGGAAGTCCTGGGCAAATACTGGACTGTAGGAAATTTGTGTCTGCATGGTGGGCCTGATTCACAGAACTAACTTACGTCAAAACGTAAAGTTAGTACTTTTTGGTATTCACAGAATACACTTACTCATTTTGGTATTCACAGAATGAACTTACTCATTTCGGTATTCACAGAAGTTAGTAGTCCTAACTTTAGGACTCCTAAATGCCTTCTGTGAATACCAAAAGTCTTAAAGTTAGGATTTTTCTCAGTTTAGGAGTAGTAAAGTTAGTACTCCTAACTTTAGGACTCCTAAATGCCTTCTGTGAATACCGAAAGTCTTAAAGTTAGGATTTTTCTCAGTTTAGGAGTAGTAAAGTTAGGACTCCTAACTTTAGGACTCCTAAATGCCTTCTGTGAATACCGAAAGTCTTAAAGTTAGGATTTTTCTCAGTTTAGGAGTAGTAAAGTTAAGAGTCCTAATACCAAAATGAGTAAGTGTATTTTGTGAATACCAAAAAGTACTAAATTTACGTTTTTGACGTAAGTTAGTTCTGTGAATCAGGCTCGGTGATCCCTCAACTTTCTCACACAGAAATTTGAGGAAAATGTGACTTCTTAGCTAAATTTGAAGTTTGCAAGGATTCTGGGTAAAAAAATGCTGTGGGATCCACGCAAGCCAAACTGCCATCCAAGCGACAGTTCACAGACACTGCCAGCCAAGCGCCATCCACGCACACCACCAACCAAGTACCATCCAACGCACACCACCAGCCAAGCGCCAGGCAACATACCCCGCCACAAAGTGTTAGTCCACACGCAACGCCAGCCAAGTGCAAGTCCACACATACTGCCAGCAAAATGCCAGTACACACACAGCCAGCCAAACGTCAGTGCATGCAGACCGTCAGCCAATCTTAAGTTCACACACACACATAGAAATGTTCTCTGAAATCTAGTGGTTTTCTGCCCCCCATTGGGGGAAGATGACCTTAAAAATAGCACTGATCTGCCCACCGGGGGGGGCAGAAACGGCTAAATTGTGTGATTAAAAAAGGGGGAGCGAATCTTGACTATGAGGCCGCTCTCTAACATGCCCATAAACAAATCCATGGTTCCTAGTGGGCTTTCTGCACCTACCCCATGGGGCAGAATGGGGGTAATAACCACCATCTGACCACCAGGGGGCAGAACGACTGGCCCAATTCTTTTTGAAGGGGTGGGGGCATTGACATGCCCATTCTCGGCAGCCCCACTCCTACAAAAAGTAAAAATAGTGGTGTCTAGTGGGCATTCTGCTCCCTTCGGGGGCGGACAGGTAGGGGACCGTTGCACATATCTGCTCATCAGGGGGCATAAAGTCTGCGCCCATGGGGGTTGGGTGCATCAGCATGCCCCTTCAGGGCAGCCCCCTCCCCTACACTAAGAAAAATAAATAGTCCCTGGTGCCTAGTGGGCTTTCTGCTCCCCGGGGGTCAGATCTTGGGTAATAACCCCCATCTGCCTCCCAGGGGGGTAGAAAGACTGTAACTTTTGTGTTGGGGTGGGGGCATTGCATGGCCTTTGTGGGAAGCCCCCACCCCTCTTTTATAAAAAAAAATAAACCCTGGTGCCTAGTGAGCTTTCTGCCCCCCCCGGGTGGTAGATCGGGGGCTATTGCCCCCATCTGCACCCAAGGGGGGGCAGAAAGACTGTGGCAATATTGGGGAGGGGTGGGGGCATAAATACCCCTAAATATAAATACAAATAAATCCCTGGTTCCTAGTGGGCTTTATGTCCCCGGGGTGCCAGATCGGAGGCTACTGCACCTGTCTGCCCCCAGGGGGGCAGAAAGACTGAATATGGCCATAAAGGCCAGGAGGGAGCAAAAGCCCTTGCCCAAGGGGCCACTCCCCCCTCCCTGGTGTCTAGTGGGTGGATCCCTGCTTGGGGGTCACCCTCCTTCGGTGATCCCCAAGCAGGGATCCAGTAGGGCAGGGCACCATTGTAAAGGGGAGATTCTCCCCTTTCTAATGATACCTCTCCCGTCTGCCTACATGCTTTGGGGGGCTGAGATAGCCCAGCGAGCACATAGGCAGAGAAAGTGAAATGAGCCGATCAGCTCATTTCACTTTAATTTTCAATGTAATGACGTCACCGAGCACGCACGCGATCATCATTATATTGAAAAATAAATGCCTCATGAGGTTGGGGAAGCTCTTTCACAGCTCCTGAGGCTAGAAAACAAAAAAGGAAATCCCTTTGCTGTTCACAGCAGAGGAATTTGGTGCTCATGTGCAGAGCACGGACTGGTTCTGTCCTCGGCACACGAAACCGTGTCGCATGACGGAACCATTCCGTCATGCGCATCAAATGGATTAAGTAAAACAAACTGCACATGCATAATGATTTATAAACAAAGGTTGTATCTTAGGTTTTCTTAAATACACAAGTGTAAGAAAGAGAACAATAGTATTCACTACATTGTTGGTTCCATTGAAAGGTTTGTATACCCTTGTTTGTGTTATTCAAGGGCAACAGCTCTAAATGTACATAGGGATAGTCTATTTTCTGTTAATTTCTCAAAAATACTTTTCAAAATCAATTGTCTGCCAGTAATATTTGGTAGTGATTTACCTATTTCTGGAATAAATCGTCTAGAAGTGTCAGCTCCCTGTCAGGTTTTCGCTGCATTCTTTCAAAATAGCTTGTTTGATCATTGGGAACCATATCATATAAACTGAGCGACTGAGGTTAAATTAATCAAGTGGTTGATTCATATACTTTTTACCAGCATACTATGACAGCAGTTTCCTATAGGAGGTAATGTGCGACAAGAGTGGTTCTACATATTTATTGTGTGGCATTTTCTTGTGGCGGTGAAGTGTTCTGTTGTTTTGGGCTGCTTTATTGGAATGTGACAATGTTAAATTGTAGAGTGGTTGCATTCTGCTTTGATTGTTTCATTCTGTTAAGCCCTGTTATATGATAAATATGTTGTGCTTTGCCTATGTTCTTGTGTTATGTTCTCCTGTTTAATTTATATATGTCTGCAAGTGCAGCTACTTTTCTAGTCAAAAGCATTGGTTTCTGCGACAAAGAACCATTTACCACAGTCTAAGGTGGTTAAATAGTGCTCCTCCATCTTTTCAACTATTTATGAGTCGATTCAGGCCAAAGCTTTGGCAGAGACAGTGGGCAAAATCACATATCTGGTGCTATTTCATGTCTCCTTATGTAAGTTAAGGCAATGATTCGCCAAAAATCTTTTATCACCATATTATGAAGACAGGATTCTGGATGTGGTAATGCCTGACAAGAATGCTTTTTCACAGGTCTTGTGTGGAGTGTTGTTGTAGTGTTAGAGTGTTCTCTTGTTTTTTTGTGCTGCTGAGTATTTGTGCTGCATTATTTCAATGTGGTTTTACTGCAGTCAATACATTGCATTCTGTGCTGATTGTTTTTTTTTTTTGTTCCTGTTATGTGAGTTGTGATATTGCTTTGTGTATGTTACTATTTTATGATCAATTGTTTACTTTAGATATGCCAACAAATGCTGCTATACTCCCAGCGCCAAGACACCTCTGGGTATTCGTGCACTCAATACATTTTATTAACATAACATAACATATGCCTTGAAAGCTCCTGTAACAAGCAATCATTTCCCACTGTTTTAGGAGTTAGAGACTGGCCTGAATCTCCCAAGAAGGACACACTCATATTGTAGACCAGTAAATTGTGTCTAATCTATTTTTAATCGAAGAAGATAACTGTCTACTCATTGCATTTATACAAAGACCAGTCACTAGTCACTAGTCAGATTTGCTTTTCCAGCACTCATGGAAAGGATTGTTATGGATTTGCAACATATTTAATCTCAACAAATTAGATGGAAATATAATAACAGCTTAACAAATGTAATGGTTTGTAAGGAATGGATAGATGATTCAATGAATACAAGAGTGTTGCCTACTTAACATATTTTACTGATGCGCTAATGTAGACATCAGGAATTTGAAAGCTATATTTTCAGCGAGAAAGACTAAAAATAGATCTCCAAACTGAGATTATCATTTTACTGCTTACCCGATTTAGAACAACCACTATAGAGACCTGTGGCAAAATGTACTAAGGCTTCTTAAAGTCACAAATTTGAGTTGTTTAAGTCTGCAAAAGGGCCTTTTGGTATATAACATACACAAACTGCGTTTCAGTGATAGGTTACTGAATCACAATGTGTGTTTATGAGTACCTACCAAATCTGTATTTGGAAGGAGCTTGTTTAGGGCGTTGTTCAAAATGCCAATTCAGAATAGGCTGTATTAATGTTTTGAGAGTGAAATCCAGTCTCAAAACATGAACCTACTATACAAAAATAGTAGTAACACATTCGCAAATGTGAAAGAGTCCCCAAGGGACCGCCTACTCTTTGTCTATTTTGCCACTAACTACTTTTAAAAAATATTAGTTTAAACTTTAGATATTTTTTTTTATGAATCCTGTTATCTTTTCAGGAAAATGACGTGCATTAAAAGAAATAATTGCTTTATTTAAAAGCAATTACAGACATGGTGGTTTGCTGAACCCAGCAGACCACACCATCCCTGTGTTGGCTATGAATTGTAGTAGTTTTCAAGTTGCTACCTCATATATTCATCAGGTAGGTCAAGTTGCGAGCCACTATGATTCGATATTTTAAGAACTAATGTATTAGGACACAGGTCACTTCACAAAATACCACCCTGGTCACAAAAATACTGGTAGCAAATTGCGACCAGCATTTCATGGCCATTTCTTAGTGCATTTGGCTCCAGGTGCACCCATACCCCTGAGTCTCTAGGGCCAGTGTAGGGTCACCCTAGGGTGACATCCTTTAAAAACATTGATTGAATTGAAAGACACGTATTTGCAATATTCTCAGTTATTAACAACTTGATAAAATGAGCATGATGAGATGATCGGTGCACAATTACCCTCTAATTACATTAGTGAAATGAGGGGAAAAATGGTGAATAGATGTATAAAGCAGAGAAAAGTGTCTACATTTGTACAAACTGGTGCACAAAACAGTTTTTGCACCAGCACATATTGTTCATGATACAGTCTCTGATAGTCTGCCCATCACAGTCATTTTCCTGATGCTGTCATCCTACCGAAGTCAGTTTTGCAAAGATGGCATTGATTTCAACAGTGAATTTCATTTCAGACAGCTAAGTGTTAAACTTGTGTGGAATAACCTTTTATTTTTAGGTGGCGTGAAGTGTATAAAAAATAGAAGTTGTGAATTCAGATCTCAAAACACCCCAATGAAGTTAGAAACAAAATATCACAGTAAGTGATTCAAGGGAAAAATAGAAGGAATACATATTAGGCCTGGGCAGGACTCTCGGAATTTCACTCCATGGAATTCTGTGGAGTTACAAAAAACTCTGCAGAGTTCTACAAACAGTTGGAAGAATAAACATTGCGCTGCTCACGCTCAGTTTTAGCATTCCGTGCAAGCATGGTGGTGTTTTGTTTCTTCACTGCTTCTGCCTAGCTTGTCCTGCCTGCTCTCTTTCCCAACTTAATCCTACCTAATCCACCACTTCTGATCAACCACTTGCCAATCCCACATGTAGTTGACTTATTTTTGTACTTTATGTCCTCCCTTGAGTGTATTTACATTTCTGTGTGAGTTTTTCTGGCGTTTTGTACTTTGGGTTTTGTCTACATTTCCTGACCTGTGCTTCTCTTGTTCCTTTTCCCTTACCATGTTTCGCATCCCATTTACCCAATGGCAGTAGCAGACAATGCCAGTAAACCCTGCGCCCCCTGTGGGCGACACAGGCACACAGGGGTGCAGTCCCGCCCCATTTTCTACTAGGCAAAGGTGGCCAAACTAATGTTTTAGGTGCAGTCCCATATCTCCTTCATGTTGGAAGCAGGCGGCATGCCTCTTAAGGGTTACAACCTGCGAGCATTGGCTGTTCGGTGGGCAAATGCAGCCACCCAGGGATCCAGCCCACCCAGGAGCAGCTGGGCAGAAATCCTAGACCAGGAACAGGACCTACAGGACCTGCTAGGTGTTGAGATTAACTAAATATTTGAATAATTTTCTAAAGCAGGATGATCACACTCACAAGTAAGTTATGTTTACATGATGATTGATTATATATATATATATAAATATATATATATATATATATATATATGTATATATACATATTCACTGAAAAAACCATAGGTTTCAGGGACGTTATAGTTAGTTTGACATTTCACTCGTACAAAACCAGAGAAATTCGGCTGTTATAGTTAGTTCAGCTAACTATAACTCGCGCCCTCGCAATGCACTGCTGATGACGTCACATATTACATCATTCATGACATGGTCAGTGACATCACTGATGACATCTCAAATGACATCACTGATGACATCATCCAGTTTCCCCGGCCGAAACGCGTCATGACATAGCTGAGAGTAAAACTAATAAAGATTATTCGCACAAGCAACAAGGAGTTCGGGCTATCCTTATCGCCGTCTGGAGGTTAAGGATTGGTATTTGGTTGGAATATATATATATTCACTGAAAAAACCATAGGTTTCAGGGGCGTTATAGTTAGTTGGACATTTCACTCGTACAAAACCATAGAAATTCCCCCGTTATAGTTAGTTCAGCTAACTATAACTCGCGCATCCGCAATGCACTGCTGATGATGTCACATATTACATCACTCATGACATGGTCAGAGACATCACTCATGACATCACTGATGACATCTCAAATGACATCACTGATGACATCACTGATGACATCATCCTTGTGATAGAGTGGCAGACCTCCTCTCACCCTAATATAACCTTTGGTACACACACTCAAAAATACAAACTAACATTTTCAAAACAATGGACATACCAATACCAGTTACAACACACCTATCCATTAATTCCAAGATCTACACACACATCCACTCATTCACCAACAGTCCCTATACAGTCACTCATACATATACTCACTCATCATATGTACTCATACACCTATACATCCTGTTACACACCGCCACTCATCCATAGAGTTACTCACACACATAGTCACACATGCAAACAAAGTATCAAACATCCATTTACTTGCATATACAGTTATACACACACTACCACACTTACTTCTACAGAAACTTACACATACTTACTCTCTTAAACAATCACTTATAGAAACACCTACTTATTTGTACAGGAACTCTTCCAATCTCTCACTCTCACATATACTCACTTATATACACCAATACTCACATATACTAGTTTAAAACATATGTAGTTACTCATAAAGACACTATTGAGACAGTCATTCACTCACTAACAGACCCATACACATACTCATCCACCTATACAGTCCTGCACACATGCTGTCTTCAACACATACAAACAGTGAGTCACTCATTCATGCATCTATGCACTAAGTAATACCCCCACCGAACCATACAGACACTCAGACACTCATACTGATACTCAAAAAAACCAACTAATAACCCATATAGACACTCATGTAGCTACTCACCAACCCATGCAGCCACTTATACACAAAGTGAGAGACTGATACAGATATTTTCATATTTAAACATTACTCACTAACCCATGTATTCACTAAGATACAATTAGTCAGTTATACAATCAATTTTACAAAACAAAATTATCCATTTAGACACTTATATACCCATTTATTCTTCCATCGACCTTGAGATATACATATATAAAACATATTTAATTTTCAGAAAAACACACATTCACTGGATGATGTCATCAGTGATGTCATCAGTGATGTCATCAGTGATGTCACTGACCATGTCATGAGTGATGTAATATGTGACGTCATCAGCAGTGCATTGCGGGCGCGCAAGTTATAGTTAGCTGAACTAACTATAACGGGGGAATTTCTATGGTTTTGTACGAGTGAAATGTCCAACTAACTATAACGTCCCTGAAACCTATGGTTTTTTCAGTGAATTTCTAAGGTTTTTTAAATGCTAATTTCTAACTATAATGTGCCTGAAACCTATGGTTTTTTCAGTGAATTTCTAAGGTTTTTTAAATGCTAATTTCTAACTATAACGTGCCTGAAACCTATGTTTTTTTCAGTGAATATATATATATTTATTATACTATGTATACATGTGAAAATGTCTCGGTCCCCTGTTTGCCTCGGTGGCACAGAAAAAATGGGTGGAACTGACGTCAGCACGCCGACGAGGTCCTCTTATGGCTCCGATGACGTCATACGGTGTCGCGAGCGGAGCCGTGCTCGTTGACATGGGAGAGCTAGGAAAGAATTTCCGTGGAATGCTGGTGCAGGGGATATTCACCTAAGTGTTCAGGCTAGTCCTTTGGGAGCAACTGTTTATGTTGCCACTCCAGAAACCGAAACCAGTGATCCGAGGGCAGAGGCCCTGCAGATGGCACACGAGGTGGGGTGCCCAGTCGTGTGCACCGGCGGGGCAGCGAAGTGACAAGCACCACAACCCACAAAAAAGGTAACGAGGGCACTGAATAACACAGGATCTTCTCTTTGTATCTGGCAGGAACAACGAAGTTAAAATGCCATAGTACCAAAATGTAGAATTAGTGCTACAACGGTCTTCAAGAGGACCTGCGATGCCGCTTCTGCCTCCCGTACCCTGGAGGCGGCACATGGGTCACGCGATACGGTCATACTGCGGTGGGACGCACACTCGTTGACCTCTCATGGCACTGCTCCACACTTCAGGGAGGACGCTTTCCATTAGCTATGTTTTCTGATGACATGTCGCGCCGGCCCCGTCCAACAACAGAACTCCTTTAGATCCAAACAGACTTTTCCACTCTCTCACCGGAAGTGAAACCAGGCCACGCGGACACTTTCACAATACAACAGCTGGGAATGCACTTTTTGGTAAAAAAACACATTCCTTCCTCCTAATTAATCAAATAAACGTCTCACTGAAGAACAGGGGCCAGCTTCGATCGGTAAACAGCCGTTACAACGACTTTTTACTTTGCAATACCATTACAACGCATGCATTACCACGCATGCGTTGTACATCACAAAGTCATTACTACGCATTTTTTTAGAACGCATGGTCATTTACCACGCATGCCTTTACAACAAATTTTGTTGTAAAGGTATGTATGGTAAATGAGCATGCGTTCTAAAAAACATGTAGACGATCCATGTCGTTGTAAGGAAACAGGGGCCGCCATCTCGCTGGGGCTTTTGAAATAATATGCAGGGGGCACGCAGCCCCCCTGCAGCCCAGGGGCCGCCATCTCGCTGGGGCTTTTGAAATAATATGCAGGGGGCACGCAGCCCCCCTGCAGCCCCGGGGACCACCACCTCCCTGGGGCTTCAACAAAAATGCATGGGGGGGCTCCTGCACCCCCATGCTGCCCAGGGGACTGCCACCTCCCTGGGGCATTGCTAAATATATGCGGGGGGCCTCGCGGGCCCCCTCAAGCCCCGGGAACCGCCACCTCCCCGGGGCTTAAATCAAATAAATTGGTGTGGGGGGGGCAGCCCCAGGGACCACCAACTCCCTGGGGCACTAATTATTTACATAGGGGGTCTGTTACCGACCCCCGGGTCCCGGGGACCACCACCTCACCGGGGCTTTGCAAATGATGGGAGGGGGGCCGTGCGCCCCCCCTCCTGGAGCCCTTGATGGCCCTGGAGACCGCCACCCCCCAGGGCCGCCTCCTGCAATGTCCCGGGGTGCCCACCCCCAGGCCATTGCCGTTTGCTATGACAGGGTGGGAGCACGGCTCCCGCCCTGTAATAGCAAACTCTGCTTTGCTTCGTTGAAGCAAGAGCAGGAAACCTGCTCTTGCTTCAATGAAGTAAAGCAGGATTGCTTTTGAGCAAGGGGACCTGCATGTGCAGCTCCCCTTGCTCAAAAGCAATGCCGGCTCCCACAGGAGGCGGGGAGCCGGCGGGACCGTGGGGGCATTGGGGCTCCCCCCACGGTCCCCCTCCCATTTAATTTTTTTTTTAAAAACAGAAAGGCTGGCCCGTGGGATGGGTTCCCCGGGGCCAATAGTGGACTAGGGGGTGGGGCCACGCGGCCCCCCTTCCCATTAAATATTTGGTTTTTAAAAAGGCCATGCCCCAGGGGATGGGGTCTCCAGGGCCAAAAGTGACCCAGGGAAGGGGGGCCACACAGCCCCCCTTCTCTAGAAATAAATGAAAAAAAGGAGGCCATGCCCCGGGGGATGGGGTCCCCGGGGCTGAATTGGCCCAGGGAAGGGGGGCCACGCGGGCCCCTTCCCTATAAATAAATTTTAAAAAAAGGAGGCCATGCCCTGGGGGATTGGGTACCCGGGGCAGAAATTGGCCTCGGGAGGGGGGCCACGCGCCCCACTTCCCGTTTTAAAAAAAAATAAAAATGGGTCAGGCCCTGAGGGATGGGGTCCCCAGGGCCCCAAAAATAGTAAAAGAAGGGGGGACACACAGCCCCCCTTCTAAAACAAAAATAAAATAAAAAAACCGGCATCACGCCGGAGGCCCCGCCCCCTCCCTGCACCACTCTGCAAATGCGCCCCCTGGCGCGTTGTAAGATGGGAAATTATGTCCCCATGAATACTGAGGGTCCCTGGGGGCCAACTAGCCCACCAGGTACCTCCAGTAAGCGCCACATAGCTGGGTTGCAGAGAGGTGGTCCGAGGCCACGCCCCTTTTTACACCACTCTGCAAACGCGCCTCTTGGCACACTGCTGGTGGGGCGATGAGGTCCTCTTGTGTCCTGAGGACCTCAGGACACAAGTGGACTTCATCCCCCAAGCAGCAGTGCGCCAGGAGCCGCGTTTGCAGAGTGGTGTAAAAAGGGGGCACGGCCTCGGACCACTCTCATCAATCCAGGTGTGTGGTGCTTACTGGAGGTACCTGGTGGGCTAGTTGGCCCCAGGGACCCTCAGGAATGAAGGGACTTAATATTGCAACTTAGAACGCGCCAGGAGGCGCGTTCGCAGAGTGTTGGGGAAAGGGGGCATGGCCTTTGTCCACCTCTCAGCAATCCCACTGTGTGGGGCTTACTGGAGGTAAGACGTAGGCTAGTTGGCCCCTAAAGGACCCCCAGCAGCGAAGGGGACTTCAATCCCCAACCCGTAGCGTGCCAGGGAGCACGATTGCAGAGTGGTGGCCAAAGGGGGCGTGGCCTGCTATGAGAACTTAGCAATCCTGCTGTGTGGGACTTACTGGAGGTAATAGGAGGGGTAGTTGGCCCCCAAGGTTGTCCTTTGGGGCCAACTAACCCTCTTGTTACCTGCAGTAAGTCCCACACAGTGGGATTGCTTAGACGTCTAAGGAGGACATGCCCCCCTTTCTCCACCACTCTGCAAACGCGCCTCCTGGCAGACTACAGGATGGGGGATGAAGTCCAATTTACTCCTGAGGGACTTTGGGGCCCAGAAGTTCTCTTGGTACCTCCTCTAAGTCCTATGCAGCAGAATTCCTGAGCGCTGGTCAAGGCCCAGCACCCTTTCTCCACCACTCTGCAAACGTGACTACTACTTAAAGAAGCATCTTTCTGCACCTCTGACTTATAGGTAGTTTTAATCCCCCTGCACTATTATGTACTAGGGCCTTACAGAGGAGGTCATGCCAATCACAGGGGTACCCCAACGCATAGTGTTCCCTAGTGTATGTAGGTGTTTTTACTGTATTCTAAGTGACTTTTAGCATAGCACTGGCTTTAGGCCTGGTTAGTCAAAGTCAGTTGCCACAAGTACCCGTCAGCAAAAAGTTGGGGGCATAGGATGACTTTGCAACAAGGCCTCTTTCTGCTCCTCTGTTGGTTCTTTGTGCACATCTCTTGCTTCTTTCTGCACCTTTCTTCGTCTTTCTGGACTTCTGTTGCCTCTTTCTGCATTTCTCTTGCTTCTTTCTACGCCTTTCTTCCTCTTTCTGCACATGTCCTACCTCTGTAGGCATAGTTAGAAATTAGCATTTAAAAAACCTTTGAAATTCACTGAAAAAACGAAAGGTTTCAGGGACGTTATAGTTAGAAATTAGCATTTAAAAAACCTTTGAAATTCACTGAAAAACCATAGGTTTCAGGGACCTTATAGTTAGTTGGACATTTCACTCGTACAAAACCAGAGAAATTCGGCCGTTATAGTTAGTTAAGCTAACTACAACTTGCGCCCCCGCAATGCACTGCTGATGAGGTCACATATTACATCATTCATGACATGGTCAGTGACATCACTGATGACATCTCAAGTGACATCACTGATGACATCACTGATGACATCATCCAGTGACTGTGTGTTTCTATAAAGTTTAAATATGTTTTATATATATATTACCACTAATCATTTTTCTTTTAATCTTCTTTATTACTTTCATAAGCACCCCAGGGCAAGAGAGCATCCGAGGGCCAAGCGTCTGCCACCACCAGTGCTGCGGTGAGCGGGACTACCACTAGCGCCATGGCCATGGTAGATGGTCCACTGGCCCCAGTAAGTCATATTTAGTATTATTTCATACTTTTACCTCAGGTAAAAGTATGGCCTTGGGGAATTATACTATCAACTTTTTCTTCAACTCTAATGTTTGTTATCCCTGCATTACCCTGTATTTTCTATGTTTCCTGTTTCCACAGCTGACTTTCTCTTGTCTATAGATGTCGTCTGCTCCCTTTTGTAATAAGTTTTCCCAAGAATCTTTTTTATATGTCTTGTGTAGTTCTGTTAAGAGAACATATATTTATTGTAAAGTGAAGAGGATCACAGGCATAAGTAAACTGTTCACCAAACATGTCGGTTGAGAAGGCTTTCTTGATCAAATTGTCAAAAAGTACAGGGACAGAGAAAAGAGTGGCCTTGCCATGGGCCAATAATGTTATCTTATTTATACAGTAGACTAGCAGCTTCCATGACAGTGAAGCATGGCAGGAAAGGAATGAGATCTCATCACTAACCAATACCATATGTCCTTTATAAAATGTTTGTAGAACATTTCCAAGTTACTGATTTACTCAGGATGTTAGAAGGAGTACACTTTGACACTTTGACACAGTGGGACTGATCAGCATGGCACTTGAGGACAAATGGGCATTTTGAAACTTTGTGTATCCCTGTAGTCAGGAAACTGACCATTAGAGTTGATATCTTTGTCCTAGGTACAAGTGGGAGCAGGTCCAGCCTCTCAACATTCCTCACAGGTCTCAACAGCATGCGCAACCGTTCTTCTGTCTTCCACAGGTCTAGTAGTATTCTGAAGAGGGTGCCCAGGTATGCCACATTTATCCCTGGCACTAGCCCATGGATGAGGGTAACTTCTGGCCCCTCTCTAGCCAATAGGGAAACATTTCCCTGGGGTAACCCTACACACATTTGCAGCAGTTCCTGTGTGTCTTAATGCAATTAAATTCCACAGTGCTCCTCTCTACCTAAATCCAACGTGGTAGAACCTGCCTTCTTCTGTGCAGAACTTCTGTGTTCAAACTAGAGGTGTGGCCAGGGAACTGAGCAACCCTTTCTCTCTGGTCACTCATAAACCAGTTCAGGGGGAAGCTCCTCTCTCACTGGGATTGGTGTCTGGTTGACTAGATGGAGAAAGGAGGAGACAGGCCAGGTGTTAGTTATGTCTGCCTGTGATAGGGTACGTCTCTTTGAAGTTATTTACGTCCCTGGGCACAACCCAAATGGTTATTTTGTCAGAGAAACAGAACACTTCCTCATACTTAGGCCTTTGCCTTAGCTTTGTAGGCAAGTTCACACATCATTAAAGGGGCTATTCAACTCCTAGATGACAGTTGGAAGCTTATGCCGATGAGCTTTTAGAGCCTTTAAGCGGGTTAAAGGTGACTTATTAAAACGACCATTTGGAACATATTTGTTACTAATCCAATTTTTCCATTAATTGTTCTTGTCATAAATATTTTAAAAAGTCCAAGAATGGATATTGTAGGTGTTTCCCAAGCTGAGATAGCATTATTCATTTTTAATATTGTATCTCAATGCTTTTCTATGGAACACCTAACCATGCTAAGATGAAAATAGTTTTAGAGGCTTGTCACTGTAAGAATCTGTTTAACATTACATTTTACATGTCTATTTTTTTATTTTAAGTAACATGCACCCTCCACTATAGGCATTTAGGGGCCAGTTATGTGGAATATATGACTTTACAACGCAAACAATTACAATGCATGCTTTTACAATGCAGTTTTTACATCGCAACTACCATTACATCGCATGATTTTACAACGCATGCCATTACAACGCATTTTTAAAACTACCATTACAACGCATTCCATTACAATGCATATCATTACAACGCATACCATTACAATCCATAATACATTTAGGGCAACAGTAGGGTAAGTGTTGGATAGTGTAGGTGTAAGAATTACTATTCCCACTACAGTGAGTGCAACAGTAGGTTAAGTGTTGGATGGTGTAGGGGTAAAAATTACTATTCCCACTCCAGTGAGTGCAACAGTAGGGAAAGTGTTGGATAGTGTAGGGGTAAAAATTACTATTCCCATCTACCCCAAAACCCATACCCACCCTAAAACTAAAAAATCTCCATTACTTACCTTATAATGCGTTGTAATGGCATGTGTTGCAATGGTAAGCGTTGTAATGGCATGCGCTGTGGTGACATGCATTGTAATGGCATGCGTTGTAATGGCATGCAATGTTGTCAGCTATCGGGACCGCTATCGGTACTGAGGGTAGCCACAAACATACAAGGAGGGAGTACTAAGTCTCAAAAAGGGGTCTTTATTTTCAAAAAGGGCACAGTATCCACTTGTCAGGGGTCCAGGTTGGGTTGCTCCCGTCTTCACCAGGACCACTCTTCCGGTGTACGTGTCTCTTCGGTTTCCCGTTCTCACATCACGTCGCTGTCGGCCGTGGAGACTCCGCATGTAAGGGGGGGGGAAAGAAAATACCGGGGTCAGTGGACTGGAAGGAGGTACTCCTTAATGCAGGGAAACGGGGGTGAGGGAAGTTGCCACCGCTACTATCAAGTGGAGCCCGTCGTGACCTCCCTCTATAGCGTCGCCCGCCCCCTCCCGTGCCCCGTGAACCCCTGGAGTCGTGCCCGTACCTTGGCAAGCCACCCTCCTCCTGGAAGGTGGCTGGGTGGAGCGTGATCCGGTTGGCCTCCTGGCTTGATGTCCTCGTCTTCCGTAACGTCTCCCGCTTTCACGTCTTCCTCTAAGGTCGCTCCTCCGGTTTCGTCCTGGTTCCCGCTTTCTTCACCACTCGATGTCCACGCCACGAACCCTCCTCCTCCGGGGACTCCAACTTCCGTCCTTGGCCAGCGGTCCGGCCCTCTTGGCTCGTTCAGCTGGTTCTCCGATAGGCCGGTGGCGGGCAACGTCACGGGCCACGCCCCCAAGGACACTTCTTGATGGTTTCCCTTAAAGGGCTCCAGACCTGCCTGTAAAGAGGGCGATATAACGCCTGTAAATGTCACGTCTGTGTCGAAGGGCAACACGGTCCATAGCTCATCAACGGAATCGTGACACATGCCCCCCTCTGGCTTTCCCCGATCGGGGGTAAGAGGAAACCGGGACAGGTAGTCCGCATTCCCCTGTTCCGTGCCCTTACGGTGATGCACCTCAAAGTGGAAGGGTTGAAGAGCTAAGAACCATCGAAGGACTCTGTCGTTGGTACCCTTATTTCTCTGGAGCCAAGTGAGTGGAGCATGATCGGTATACAGTAAAAAGGCTCTCCCTTCTAGATAATACCTGAGTTTTTCTATGCTCCATTTCAGGGCCAGGCATTCCTTCTCTATCGTGGGGTATACTTGTTCCCTAGGGAAGAGTTTCCTACTGATATATAGGACAGGTCGTTCCAACCCCTCGCTGTCTAGCTGGGAGAGAACGGCACCTATGCCCACCCCTGAGGCGTCTGTCTGGAGAATAAATGGTTTCTGGAAATCTGGAGTCAGCAAAACCGGTGATGTAGTCAGAGCAGTTTTCAGAGCCATGAAGGCCTGGATTTCTTGTTCAGAGGGGTTCCTTATGCGGTGAGCTGTTGTAGACTTTTTGAGGAGATCGGTAAGGGGGGCAGCTGTCTGAGAAAACAGGGGAATGAACCGTCTATAATAGCCGACCAACCCGAGGAAAGCTCTCATCTCTTTTTTTGTGTTGGGAAAGGGGGTGTCTTGGATGGCCCTCACCTTCTCTGACTGGGGTTCAATTAGCCCTTTTCCCAGCAAGTATCCCAGATATTTGACTTTGTGAAAGGCAAACTTTGATTTTTTTGCGTTAATGTGGAGGTTGGCCTCCCTTAACTCCGCAAAAATGGCCGACAGATGGGACTGATGTTCTTCCCAGGTTCTACTGAATACGACAATATCGTCTAAATAAGCTGACGAATAATTCGAATGGCTTCTCAGGAGGGTGTCCATGAGTCTCTGAAAGCTAGCGGGGGCACCATGGAGGCCGAAGGGCAGTACTGTGAAATGAAACAGACCATCAGGAGTGGAAAACGCTGTCTTCTCTTGGTCTCCCGGGTGGAGAGGGATCTGCCAGTACCCTTTTGTGAGGTCGATGGTGGATATATAGCGAGCCTCACCCAGGCGTTCTATTAGCTCATCCACCCGGGGAAGGGGGTACCCGTCTTGTTTGGAGATGCGATTCACCGCCCTGAAGTCAATACAAAAACGGGTACTCCCATCAGGTTTCGGAACCAGAACGATTGGCGAACACCAGTTGCTCTTCGAGGGTACCACCACTCCCAATGCCAACATCTCTTCCACCTCTTTCCGTAATGCCATGCGACGGGCCTCGGGGACCCGATAGGGTTTTTGCTTCACCACAACCCCGTCACGGGTAGGTATCGAATGTGTGGTTAAAGTGGTCTTTCCAGGTAGGTTGGAAAAGACGTCGGAAAACGAGAGGAGAAGAGTCTGTAGCTCTGCTTTCTCCGTCGTAGGAAGCGTAGGACTATATACGGTCTCATGAACAGAGGTTTGCCCTGGGGTAGCAAATGACACACTACAGGGACTCCTTGGGGTCGGACCAAACCATTTTTTTAACAAATTGACTTGGTACAGCTGGGTTTTCTTAGGGGAAAGGCGTAGCAGGTAGGTGGTTTTGACGATTTTCCTCAGGACCTCGAAGGGGCCTTGCCACTCTTTCCTTAGTTTATGTGAGGAAGAAGGGAGAAGCAGGAGAACCCAGTCACCATCCTGGAAGACCCTCAACCTTGTCCCTTTATCATATTGCCTTTTGTATTGTTTTTGTTTTCTTTCTAAGTTATCGTGTGCTAAAGTTCTTAGTTTATGAAGCCTCACCTTTATCTGGTTGGCATAATCCAGCAAGGCATGGGCCTCAGTGATGCCCTGTTCTTCCCAGCTTTCCTTCGTAATATCGAGAAGGGTGCGAGGCCGTCTTCCAAATAAGAGCTCGAAGGGAGAGACACCCAAACTGGACTGGACTGTACTGCGTATAACGAACAGCGCCAGAGGAAGGAGCTGATCCCAGCTCCTCCCATCCCCTGACAGGAGTTTTTTTAATGTTAGCTTCAGATTCCCGTTGTACCTTTCTACGAGGCCGTCTGTCTGGGGGTGGTACACGGAAGTTCTGATGTGTTGGATATCTAATTGCCTACACACCTGCTTCATGAGACGGGATACGAAAGGCGTGCCTTGATCGGTAAGTATCTCTCTAGGGAACCCCATTCTGGAAAACACCTCGATCAGTTTTTGGGAAATGGTGGTGGTGGTGGCTGTCCGCAAGGGAAGGGCTTCAGGATAGCGAGTGGCGTAGTCCACGATCATAAGGACATACTGGTGTCCTTTGCTGGACTTGGGAAGGGGCCCTATCAAGTCCATCCCTATACGTTCGAATGGGTGTCCGATAATGGGCAGAGGCTGTAGGGGCGCCTTTGATGGGATGTATGGGTTTTTCTTCTGGCATATATTGCACTCCTGGCAATATTTTTTTATTTGTAGATAAATGCCAGGCCAGTAAAAGCTATCTAGTATTGCTTGACTGGTTTTCTCAGCCCCCACATGTCCCGCTAACAGATGGGAATGGCCGAAATAAAGGATCTGGTCCCTAAAACACATAGGGACCAACAGCTGAGGTGTGGCCCCTTCCTTGGCGACCCGGTATAGGAGCCCATGTTGCTCCTCAAAAGAAGGATAGGTTCTCTTTTGGGTGTCCTTCGTTTCCTGTGCTCTTTGCCATGCATGTCTGAGGGTTGCATCATTTAACTGGGCCCCCTGAAGTTCCTATCCATAGCCCAAGGTTCTGAGGTTAGCAGGGTATCATGAGGGTCCTCCGATGGGGACCCCGATTTAAGGGCACTGGCGATGAGGAGGGGAAAACAGGGATTGTCTACCCCCAATATCAGCGGCTCCGGAAGAGACGGGAGAACCCCTACCGTGATGGTGGTCTGTATACCTCCCTTGGTGCGTACTGGTAACTGGGCTACGGGGTAAACACGCACATCCCCATGCACACAGCGTATACTGACAGTCTTCCCCGGGCTTCTCTGTGAGCTGGGGACCACCTCCTCCCGGGCTACTGAGTGTTTGCACCCTGAATCTAGGAGGGCCCTTACTTCCTTGTTGTTAACGAAGAGACTCACATAGTACATATGCCCCATCTCCTGTGCATAAAGGACCGAACGTGGGGCGTAGCTGACGTCCATAGGTTCGTCCTCTGATCTCTCTTTCTTTCTCCTGCAGAAGCGGGCTATGTGTCCCCATTCGCCGCACTCGAAGCATTGGGGGCTAGAGGTAACGGGGAGGTCGGGCCTCCCAGGCCGGAACTTTGGGGGTTCTGGTTGGCTCTTGGCGGGTCTCCTCTCAAACCTCGAGGGTATGGGACCCTTGTGGGGTTTTTCTGGTTCCTTGGGCGTGCAGCGACCCTGGGCACGAGTGAAGGAGGTGGCCATTTCGACAGCTTGGTCGAGAGTCAGGTTGGCGTGCTGTCGAAGCCACCTTTGGGTGTTATATGGGAGGATGTCAATATATTGTTCGAGGTAGATCTTGGTAATAACGTCCTCGACGGTGGATTCACGTGGCTTCAACCACCGGTCGGCGGCGTCCTTCATTTTATGAAAGAGCGTTTTGGCAGTATCACCAGCTGTTCCCCTTTCTTGCCTGAATTTGAGCCGTAGCGCCTCCTCATCGACCCCAAGGCGGTCCAGAATGTGTTGTTTTACGAGCCCATATACAGCAGTGCCGTCGCTATTAATGAACTGGTAGGCCGCCTGGGCCTCTGCTGTGAGCAATGGAGCTAGGTAGAAGGGCCAGCGATCACTGGGCCATCCACTGGCCCTGGCTGCCCGTTCGAAGTTCAAGAAAAGGCCATAGGGTCCTCCCCAGGTACATACTTCTGTAGCGGTACGACAGTACCAGGCGGAACAGGGCCTCTCCCTTGTCCCAGTGCCATAAGGAGCTGGTTCTGCCCTTCTGCCAGCTTGGTCAGGTTATCTGCTTGGGTCTGTATGGCCGCCGTAAATACCGCCCTGTCCATCTCGGCCTGGTTGGTGCCCCGTTCGACGGCCCATTCCAGCTTGGCGTGGCCCTCCTTCAGCTGGTACACGATGTTCTCCATCCTATATCGATGGAGGCGATGCCCGTATTCTCCACCACTTGTCAGCTATCGGGACCGCTATCGGTACTGAGGGTAGCCACAAACATACAAGGAGGGAGTACTAAGTCTCAAAAAGGGGTCTTTATTTTCAAAAAGGGCACAGTATCCACTTGTCAGGGGTCCAGGTTGGGTTGCTCCCGTCTTCACCAGGACCACTCTTCCGGTGTACGTGTCTCTTCGGTTTCCCGTTCTCACATCACGTCGCTGTCGGCCGTGGAGACTCCGCATGTAAGGGGGGGGGGAAAGAAAATACCGGGGTCAGTGGACTGGAAGGAGGTACTCCTTAATGCAGGGAAACGGGGGTGAGGGAAGTTGCCACCGCTACTATCAAGTGGAGCCCGTCGTGACCTCCCTCTATAGCGTCGCCCGCCCCCTCCCGTGCCCCGTGAACCCCTGGAGTCGTGCCCGTACCTTGGCAAGCCACCCTCCTCCTGGAAGGTGGCTGGGCGGAGCGTGATCCGGTTGGCCTCCTGGCTTGATGTCCTCGTCTTCCGTAACGTCTGCCGCTTTCACGTCTTCCTCTAAGGTCGCTCCTCCGGTTTCGTCCTGGTTCCCGCTTTCTTCACCACTCGATGTCCACGCCACGAACCCTCCTCCTCCGGGGACTCCAACTTCCGTCCTTGGCCAGCGGTCCGGCCCTCTTGGCTCGTTCAGCTGGTTCTCCGATAGGCCGGTGGCGGGCAACGTCACGGGCCACGCCCCCAAGGACACTTCTTGATGGTTTCCCTTAAAGGGCTCCAGACCTGCCTGTAAAGAGGGCGATATAACACCTGTAAATGTCACGTCCGTGTCGAAGGGCAACACGGTCCGTAGCTCATCAACGGAATCGTGACAAATGTAAAGGCAGTCGCGTTGTAAAAGCAGTGCAATGTAATGACTGCATTGTAATGGATGTTTCCCATTATGTGTATCCTATTGAGGATTTAGGTTGGTGACTAGGGGTTATTTTGGAAGAGGTAAGATTTGAGGTTTTAAAACTGCATAGAATGGCTACAGTGGTAGGCCAGCTGTAATGTTTGGCACTGTCACTCTAGTGGTGGCACCATCAGTGCTGCAGTCCATAAAGAACATTTAACTTACAGGCTCTGGGTACACTGTGTACTATATACTAGGGAGTTCTAGCAATTTAAATATACCAATTAGAAATATAGAACATTTTAACATGTTGTAGGGGTGGGAGCATATGCACTGGGGCCTTGTTAGCAGATTCCCGGTGTGCTGAGTGAAAAATCAGCTTCGTAAGTAAAAAAATAGAATGGGGTGTTCGTGAAAAAATAGGTGTCTTCCTGCAGCACCTGCATCTAGAAAAAACATCCCTGTGACCATAAAGATCTCACCAACACTGCTCCAACTTAGTAAAAACCTGAAGATACACATCTTTAAAGGTGTCTATGCCACAATGCAGTAACAATACAATAAGTAGCTAACTTGTTGCCTGTATGCTTACAGTTGACACTGTAAACAACTCTGCTGAATTTATGGTTATTTAACGTTCATGCTGAACAAATATCACATACAAACGTACATACTGTAAGAAATTGGGTTATTAGTTGTGCAGCATTAGAGTCCTTTGCAAGTAATAGGTTCAATATTGTCTCCTTACGGGGTACCAATCACCCCATAGTAGCACTTGACTCTCTCAGGGTAGCAAAGCAGAGCAGCCCAAGACTTACCCAAGGGAGGTGTTTTGGGCCAAGAGTCTCTATCCACTGACACACAGTAACAACACTCAATAAGTGATTGCCCAGTCAGTGTTTTAACCTTGTACTTGAAAAAGTACATTTATCACACCTACACTACTAAATACCACACGCAAATTTACAAATGTATGCATCAGGAAGGTGGAAATACCTTTGGAGACATTCTAAAATCACATTTTATCCCTAGTGGGTCATAATCCCTAAAATTACAGTATCGCCCACTTATACCTGACAGACCATCACAACATAGAGGTTGTCATTTTACATAAACCATGCCTAGTGGCTTTGTCAGGGGGGTTAACCACATAAATATATGAGGAAAGGCTAATGGCATTGTCAGGTGGTCACATCATCAATATATGTCAAGACAATTGGCTTTGTCAAGGGGTCCCCATGTCAAAATATAAGGCAAGAATATTGACTTTGTCAAGGAGTTACCATATTAAACTATGAGGAAAGCCTATTGGCTTTGTCAAAAGGGTCACCACATTATAAGACTAATAATCACCTGTTAAAAATCACCATCCTCTCATTGAAATCAGCCAGTATGTTTAAACACAATCATTATTGTCAGTGAAAGCATTGCAATATTTACCAAAAGCTATTGTTTGCTTCTCCTACACATTTAGGCCACATAAAATGCAGTCGTATGACTAACCACTAGAGGTCTCTGCATTACTAAGCTGTGGAATGAACGCTCCAGCTCTGGAGTGCTTTAAAATAATTGAACAACTCTCCTTGGATCATGAATTCAATGACCCAGGAGACTTATGTGTTGTTTTATTAAATCACTTTCAAAGGGGCTGCTGGACTCTGACCAGCCCCACGACAGTTGAAAATAATAGTGGCCCCTCTGTACCTCCTTGGGCACCAGAGGAATGAGGAATACAGAAAACAAGCCTTTACAGGACATTTTAGGGTGCTCCCAGTTCCAAAGCAGAACATGTTCTACAAGCGGGTTCTCCCTGTATGCAGCTTTGCCGCATGTTTGTTTATTTATTTTTATGGAAGTCCCAGTTTAACACACAGCACCCACAGCCACTATCATTGTGGGGGCAGCGCTGGAAGCCCAATCTCACCCTGCTGTGGTGGTAGGGGAGCCGGCATGCCTTTTTTCACCATGCAGGCGGGAAACGAATGGCTGATGTGTCAGACCCCTACAGCCGGGGCGCCTTTGGGGCAGAGAAGCACTGGTTGCACTCCTGGGACTTTGGTCCAGCCCGGGAGACCTATTTTCTGTTAGTATTTGGTCCCAGGGAGATGGGGTCTCCATTGACAATAGCCACAGTGCCAGCCCGGGGCATGAGGTCCCTGGGCAAAACATGAGTCTGGGGAGGTGACCCTATGCACATCCCCTCCCAAGGCAAATAAAATAATTCATCCTACACCACCCCTTGGGTACTGGGCCACCTCAGAGGTAGTTTTAAGAAGTAGCAGCAGACCCCCCATGCTCTCCTTTTCTAGCTGGGGTCAACGGTCAAATTCTTTCAAGATGAATATCTCCAGCCCCTTTGGGCCATTTCAATGATCTTGGGCTTATTTGTCTTCTAGTGGCAAGCTCTGGCCACCAGGAGTGCTTTCAGCAGGTCTCCTGGCCTCAGAAGGGGCACACTTTGTGGGGAGTGGGTTTCACTGCTTCTCT
This sequence comes from Calotriton arnoldi, assembly GCA_963921515.1. Lineage (NCBI taxonomy): Eukaryota > Metazoa > Chordata > Amphibia > Caudata > Salamandridae > Calotriton > Calotriton arnoldi. The sequence continues at coordinate 47,933 of CAWUFW010017435.1, forward strand.
GCACCAGCTTTCTCCTTTGCCTCGCTCTTGGTGCTCCTCTCCTCCTGCGACACAGAAGTCCAGGTCTTCCCCAACTTGTCGCCAGGGATTCTAATGGGGCCAATTTCACTGGCCCTGGAGAGAACCATCTAGTCCTAGGGTCCGCTTTGGACAGAGTCCTTAATCCATCAGGGAGCTTGTTTTTCCAGTTATCCATGGTGTTACTGCCTTTGCGTCCAGATCCAGAGCTATTTTATACATTTTTAAGACATTTTTTTAAGAAACATTAACCTCATAATTTTGATGTAATGAATATGAGAATGCCCTTGCACACCCAAACTAAACTCAAAAGCTTGTAGGCACTATGAAAGGACACAATAAATGGAATGTATGCTATGCAAATTTGTGCAGAGTAATGAAAATAAATGGATTCTTTATTGCAGAAGTAAATGAACACATTCACTATATTTGGAGCCCCTAAAGACATACAAGGCAAAATGTATGACGGATGAGAATGGCCTACTCAGGCTGACCTATCCTAATGCACTAATTTTGGAACTTTAACACTAACTGCATCGATATTTCCTCTCAGCTTTCAGGATTTAGGTCAATTTTAGTACAACTATGTCAATCTCAGTACAAACACCAAAATCTAGCCCAATACCTACTATACCCTGATTAACATAAACGACCTGTGACAGTCTTGCTTATTGTAACACCCATGACACAGTGATGGATGTGAATGTGATATTATTGTGTTGCCTTTGGCAAATAATGTTGGTGTCCATCGCTACATACATGTAAAGAAGCAGGCTGTTTGCAGGTTCCCCCATGCCTTTTTCTCCAATGCTGATATTTTCGACTCTGAAAGTGCACTGAATCATGCTAACCAGGCCCAATTGAGAGTGCTCTCTCCCTAAAACATGATGCATGTGAACTGGTACCGCCAATTGGCAAGGATTTTAGCCCACTTATAAGTCACTTTGAAAGTGATACCCAGGGCATGGGAGTTAAACGGGTCACCGGAACCTGAAGCACTGATTGTGTCACTCTGAGTGACCCAAGTAAACAGATGGCAGCTGTCCTGCCATTGCAGACTGTATGAGCAGTTCAAACTGCTCGAACCCGACTTTCCCCTCACCATGAGTGGCAAGGCCAAAGCACTATTTTTAATATATGCCAGTCACCCATAAGGTAGTCCTCCGGAGCCCAGGAGACAGGGCATATTATATTAAAGGTGTGGACATATAAGCTCAAGCTCATATATCCCTATAGTAGCCTCTTTCTGTTAACCCTTTACGTGTGAGTGTCGGTCAATGTCCGACACCCGCATACCCTCCCTAGCGGGGGTGTCAGCCATTGGCCGAAACTGGGGAAAGTTAGAAAGGCCCCTCTATGTAATAACGATCAGCGCACAGAGCACACTGATGTCATTACATACAAAAGTGAAAGTAAAATGAGCCGAAGGGCTCATTTCACTTTCACTGAATCAGTGCTCGGTAGGATATCTCAGCCCCCCCAAGCACTGATTCTTATGGAAGAGGTATTGTTGGAAAGGGAAGAACGTCCCCTTTCCAATGGTATCTCTGCCCAGTTGATCCGTCATTGAAGATCGCTGCAGCAGAAAGATTCCTAGCAGGGATCCACCCACGAGACACCAGGGAGAGGGGGAGCAGCCCTTGGGCGAGGGCTTGTGCTCCCCCTTTGTAATAATTTTTTATTTCAGTCTCTTTTTGGCCCCCCAGGGGGCAAATAGGTGCAATTACCCACGATCTGCCCTCCAGATGCCAGGGGTTTTCTTTTCAAAAAAGCCCACCATGGTAATGGCCATGCCTCCACCTCAAAGAAATGAGGGAATAGTCTTTATGACCCCTGGGGGTAGATCTGGGAAATTACCCCTGATCCGCCCCTCGGGGAGGCAGAAAGCCCACTAGACACCAGGGAAATTTAAAAAAAAGAGGGGTGGGGGCTGCACACCATGGGCATGGCCATTCACCCACCCCAAATAAATGGGGACACATTCTTTCTGCCCCCTGGGGGCAGATGGTGGTGATTACCCTATATCTGCCTGCCAGGGGTTAGAAAGCCCAATGGAAGCCAGAGAATTATCCCCCCCCTAAAAAAGGGGGGATGCTCACCATGGGGATGGCTATGCCCCCACCCCAGATAAATGGGGAAACTGTCTTTCTGCCCCCATTGGGGGGAGATGGGGGTAATTATTCTGATCTACCCCCTGGGGGCAGAAAGGCCAATAGACACCAGGTGCCCACAGGTTGATTGTTGACTGTGCAGGGATTGTGTGGAAGCCCTGATGCAGTGCACAGAGTTGATCATCAAGAGGGGCGTGGCGTGGCGGATGATGTGGAGGATGCGAGGATACGCCGGAGCAGGCTTGCCACAGGAGCGAGCCTGGTCCCAAACCCCAACACATGTCACACGCTTGAGGAGGAGCAGAGCCAGTGAGTTGGAGGAGACCTGGGGCCGGGGGCCGGAGAGCAACCCGACAGCCAACAGCTTTGAACTGGCGTCAGTGCGCCTAGCCCGGTCTGGCTAAATCTCAGCCACCTCAGTCACCCCCCACTGCCTCTACTGCTGAAACCACTAACCCCCTGCCAAACTCCTCTCCTGACAGAGGGACAGCCAGGAGGAGGAGCAGGAGTAAAATGAGCAGAATGGAGGCACGTGTTCCCTCCATACAGAAAGGGTGTGGCAGTGCATAGACAAATCCTTCCTTTCTCTCTGTACTATCAGTCCAGGATGGTGTACCGTTGGTAGTGCGACTAGTGCTGTGCAATATATATAGCTATACATAAAGTGGGTCTCACGTCTGCTAGACGTACGTGCTTGTGCGCCCCCGCCATTAATTCTCTACCGCTATGGGAGGGGCTGTGCCATCCAACAATAGCCAACAGATAAGCAATGAAAGACCCACAGAAAAGCTACTATCCCAAACTACGACCCTCAGAGAAAGGTTTGCCCCCTTCCCCCACAGGACATGCGTGCTCGTGCCCCCCCTCCCTCACAAGGCAAAACCAAAAGGTGGGATTCAAACAGCGCCATCCACTGGAAGGCTATATCCACAAGCCCTACAGCCAAGGAAGGGATCATAAGTTATGGCTTGGCAACATTGGTGGAACCAGAAAATACTTAAAATGAGGTCTGGGTGAACAAGGGGGCGCCCCTTGCCAAGAACAGAGGAGAAAAAGTGCAAAATGAAGCTGCAATAAACTCAACCCCACATGCAAATGCAACCAGATGTCCCGTTGAAATCGAGTCTGACAAGGAGGCCACAACAAGTAGCATTGCAGGAGAGGGAAAAGACAATGCCAAGAAATGTCCCACTGCCCTCTTTCAACCAAAAATATACTCCAAATTCTGCTTTTTGAAAGATGCAGGCTTGGTTCTCTTTTCAAGCAGCAATGGGGTGCAAGTTGTCAATCTGCTCTTCAGCCCCTAGAAGGTAACAGCCAAATGAAAAAAGGTAACCTTCAGACACCCAGTGTTACATTTGAAACAGGACCAGGGACCAAACAGGTCTTTGTTACTGGTTTAGCTCCTCTGGGCCATACTGCACCAACACCACAACGGGGCACACAGCCCAGGTGGTCCTGGTGGATGTCATTGCAGCTCACGAACATGATCTGGGATCAGACTCAGCCCACCCCCACAGTAGGCCCAAACCTAGAGCACAGAACCTCCTAATATGCAGGCCAGCTACGACACAAGTGCAAGGAGGAAGAACTGTGAAATAAATGAGCCCCTAACCATATCTTAGCTGGACAGTCCGATGTCTATGAACACCAACTACAACCCTTCCAAAGACTCTAAGTCTCACGGTCTTCAAACCACATTACTTTCTCTGCCTTCAAACCGTGACAAGCCAAGCCACTTGTCTCCTTTGTCCCTCCTCCCCCAGGAGGGAGCTCAAGGGCACCAACCAGAAGCTCATGGGCTGCTCTCATATCTTGGCACACAAGAATGGGAAGACATGCTAGCAGCTTACACACAGGATGTATCCTCAGGTATCAAACCTTCAGCTCTAAAACAGGGTAGTGGCATCCGGCTCCTCGGGCAAAGGAAAAACCAACTCGAATGGAGGTGCCCAGTCCAATACAGATAGTGCTTGGGCATCTCTCTTAAATACAATGCAACTCTTGGTGGAGGCTCTTCAATACCAATCAGACAAAATGGATGTGCAGTTGACCCTTCTTAAAAGCCTGGCAGTCTTTGTTGCACTTTTTAAGTGCTCACAGGCTGGGCCGTACGAAGCACAACTTAGTTGCCGGTGCAGTCCGAGAGTGGATAAACTACCCTCTCACCCCTCAATACTGAGCAATCTATGTAAGGAACTTAAGAAAGACGCTCTGGGTACCTGCAGTCCACTACCTAAGGAGCAGCCTGCCCTCGCTGACCAAGAGTTTGCGGTGATCTGCCCTTCCAATGACCTGTACCATACACGTAGCAAGATTTTGGCTGAACCCCAACAGTCATGGCCCAATCAGATCTTGAGGCTCACTTAGGCCCCAGGATGGGAACAATCTTGCCTGTGGATTCCATGGAAACAAAAACAAATACAAAGCAAAGACGGGCCAAAAGGAGGAAAGGCTGGAACAGGAAGCTTGCTCCACAACAGGTAGACATTTATCCGCTCTTTAGGCCAGTATCAGGCAAACAACGACCACACCCCCAGAGCTAGTTGGCCAATCATTGGAGTCTGTAGCGGCGCTTAGCCACCAACCTACCACAGGAGCTCCCCACCAAGCCCCCCCTGGGAATTCAGAGGAGGAGTCTAAACACCCAGCCAGTGTTCCTTCTTGGCCAGAAAGCGAAGGATCCAAAATGGCAGGAACAACTGTGGAAACAAGTGGCACAAGGACAGGAGCCTGGAAGGATAACAACTAACAAAGTCTGTGTCCAACACCACAGGTAATCAACACAGGCCCGCAGACACCACTAGCCAGGGGCTGCAGGCGGGTGGCTATGACCACCACAGATGAGAGCAGAAGCTGACCAGTAAGTAACAAGAACCCAACTAAACCATCGCTACACCGATGAAAGTCAGGTGAGGCAGCCCAAACTCTGCCCGAAGGGGACAGAATTGGTACTGAGCCCCCGGGTGTTACAAACCAGTTGGCTCAGGTGGCATCCAACACCCCTGCCCAAATAGACAAAAGAAGAAGGTCTGGAGAAGGGGTCCAAATGCTGCCTGAAGGCCAGAATCCAGTGTTCTGCCTTTCTGGAATTACGACACACCAGACCCAAGAGGCAATAAATTCACAGTGGGACACAAACACTCTCGTCTTCAGACCAGAATACAAATCCAGAGGAATTCATGACGTCTTGAACCAAGGCAATATACTTCTGCTGTTGGCAAATATTCTAACCCTGGCTGGTTTATCCTCAACAGACCTGGTGTCGACAGAATTCATCCATTCTGAAACCACGCTGATGGGAGAAGTCACCAAAACAACCTGGAGAACGTACAGTACAGCACAGAAAGTCCTTGCAGAAAGTTCCGACTTTGGGAACTGGGTGATAAATATCACCCCCATTTAGGAACCTGGTTATCCCACAACTTTGCTCTCACAGGACAGGGGCAAATCCCCAGCAGACTTGAATAACATCCCTAGCTCTGTGCTTAGAGGAGCAAAGGGGCACTCGCTAATTAATACGAAGGCCCCTTAGGATGCTCACAGGTATTGTCCGTAGAGGGTCGATCCCTACTATCTGTATAATGATCTCAGGTGGATTACTAGAACAATTAACAGTCAATCTGGCAGCCAATGACAAGGCCAGGAAAAAGCAGCAGTCGCCCACATTAAGCAACAATCAACTTATGCTCTTGGAATATCAATGGCCTTGCCAGCAAACTGTTAGACTGGGACTTTCTTAACTACCTAAACACTTTTGACACCATTGCAGGAAACTTGGAAGGCTGAACCATCACATCTCCAAGGATATTTGTGTTTTTTTACACTAACACTTACTGGGGCACAATACGGCCACCTACAAGGCAGATTAGCTACTTATGTGTCCATTGCTTGCACAGCCTCAACTCGCTCCCTTTGTTCTGCCTCACCATCAATTAACACAATAAAAATATCCCCTGCACCTCAGAATACGACATTTGAAAAGATAATCATCAATGCTTATATTCACCCAAAACACAAAACCAAGGCAGCAAGGCAACTGACAGACCAGCTTGTGGCATACATAAACGAGGGGGAAACAGCAGACATCATTCTCACCGGTGATCTGAATCTATTTTTGCTAGGCGCCTCTTCAGTAGATGTAGTGGCAGCTCAAACTGCGCTATGGGACATACCAGTACAAGGAAAAAATTCTCAGGGCTGCTTAACCAGAACTGGTTTGTGCCTATTGGATGACCTTGAGCACCTCAATTTAAGAGCCTCAGGTTCCCAGAAGATAACCCTAAGGTGGCCACCTACTACTCTATAACAACTTGCATGACAATAGACTATACCTTTGTCTCCCTTTCACTGCTCAAACAGGTTGTTTTATTCTGTCTAGGAGACGAAGGCGATAGTGACCACCGCCCTCAAGAGATCTCTCTAAAAACAACTATGCCCATCTTCGAACAGTCATGGGTTCTACCTGAGTCGGTCTCTATGATCAATTACAAGAGGATCAAACTTGCACTGTCAACAATCGGGCATCTCTTGTTGTCCGCTATATCTCTTTTTCAAGCACAGAGTGGATCAAATAAAGAGATGGGAGTCTTTTACTAGCAGCTTGGCGAAGAACTTCGCAGTACCACTCAAACTTAAAGCACTCCAAACTACTAAAGTGATGGGAAGCATCCCAAAAATGCAGTGGATCCAAATTAAGCGGACGAAAATAATGATTAATCATTTCCTAAGCTCTCACCACCACAAATCGAAGGACAACGCTTTGCAGACACTTCTACGGCAGAAAAAAAGTCCAACTAAAGAGGCTGAAGTGGGCTGCCAACAGATCGAGGGAAGAAGAGGTCTGGGTAAAATATAAAGGTCAATTCTAGGTTTTGGGGGACGAATAAGAGGCTCAGCCATGTTTCACATGGGGATATTTCCTCTCACATCTCTGAAGAGGCTTGGTTAAGGCACCTTGGAGACCACTTTCATCAGGAATGCACCGCACAAATGACAGGTCTAGAAACAAAAAAGTATTCAATAGAAAGCTTCCATGCCATCTCATTAGAAGAAGGTAACTCCTCAGCACCTCTCTCACCAGAATTAAGCGAGACACTCTATCTGCCTCCAGCAGCTGACATTACATCAATTAGATGGCAAATTGGCGAAGGCAGGAGGGAGGGGGCCCCTGGGCCCAATGGTATCCGGCAATATTGAAACATAACGTGGAACTTTGGGCAGAAGCATTAGAGCCACTCTCCTTTGAAATAAGTCTATTCAGCACAATTCTGCTGGCCTGGATGGGCTCAATAATCTCTCCTATATTTAAAAGTGGTGACAAGTCCTTGCCAAAAAACTACAGCCTAGTTGCCCTTATAGACAATGAGGCAAAATACTTTGCAGGTACACTATTAGTGGAACTCTTGACTTGGGCTGCAGAGAGATCGATAATACCGCTCAATTAAACAGTGTTTTCAAAGTCCTCTGGCACGATAACAAACATCTTGGCTATATCCCTGCTAATTGATAAGGCAAAAGCACTACAACTGCAGTTACATATATGCTTTATTGACTTCAAAGCAGCCTTTGACCATGTGAATCGTTGCAGACTTGGGAGCAAATTGGCATGCTGGGGGATCCCTCAGACTCTGTTGAACCTTCTAATCACCCTCCATACAGACACATGGGTACAGGTAAAGCTAAGTGATGGCTCACTCTTATCAAGGGGCATGTCTTGGCACTGACCCTATTCAACCTCTTTTTGGAGGACTTGACACAGGCACAAAATTACAGGAAACTACCAGTTTGGTTCTGGGGCAAAACACGTGTCCAATCAGCAACAGAATATAAATACCTAGGAGTGATTGTTGACAAGGAAGACCAATTTGCTCACCAGAGGGAGACAATAAGGAGAAGAGGTTTAGTACTGGCAGTCACATTAAAGAATCTCAAGTCAAAACTGAAGGGCCTAACACTATCTCCCCTAGTCCAAGTAATACAAGTCAAACTTATACCAACTATTGCATATGGCAGCGAACTCCAGAGGGGCAGGGATGCCAAACTTTTGGATAGCACAATAGTAAGAGCTTATAGAATTATCTTCAGCCTGTCAAATTACACCTCCCCAGCACAGATCAGTCTGGGTTCGGACTACAAAGGCAGACCTTGGCAAGGAGCCTTCATAATCTGCTGGGACAAAATCCGGAAGGCTCCCTCAGATATTCTCAATTATTACCTGTGGCAAGAGCTGCAACAGAGAGATTCATCACTGGTCACGACCTACCTTAAGGAATGCTTGCACAATACCGGGTTGTTCCAGCTCTGGGAATTGACTATCAGCCATGCTGTATTTAAAAAGTTAGTGTGGAAATCAAAAAAGTCCCTGTCGCTGGTGGAAGACAAAGCTGTGTTAGCAAAAATGGCCCATGGATGGATGACATTGAGCCCTTATAGTGCCCGGGACCCCATAAATATTTCAGCTTAGGCTACTCAAGGACCATTGAAGAACAATTCCTAAAATATCCTTTGGGACTGTTACCGTGCACCCAGCACCTTCATCATTGGCACAGAGACTCCACAAATTAGGCCTGCCGCTTACGCAGCATGACCACAGAAGATCTGCTACACCTGCTTTGCACCCAGAAAGAGCTTCTGGTGGAACGGAGGCAACTGTTAAAATCTTATTTTAACCAGAGAGGGATTCACACTCAGAGACAGTCAGTGTTGGCCTGTTTCGCACCTGAGGACCCCCAGCTGAACTGCTGACTGGAAAGGTTCCTTTTACTGGTGGCCAAGAAGATGCCAGGTAATGACTTTGGAGGTTATTACTACATTTCTTTGGAGTTGGACTAGCCTACTTTTTATACCACTGATAGAAGTTGTGATTCTAGGTGCAGGGCAGGTCCCCCTGTACTCTGCTTGTGGAAAGTAACCCTAAGGGCTGGTTGCCTGTCTCAATTTCGAACTTGAATTGGCAACACACGTTTGTCATATTGGACCAAATCTCAGAATTATCTCTATTTTTAAATTATTTGGTCAATCAATACTGCTCCCAGGGGGTGTCATCAATGAGGGTCTTACTTTTAAAGTCACACAACTGGCACTACAGTACACTACACATATTTAAGGTTTTATTAACTATTTCATTATCCTGTAAAGGTTTCTATGGGCGGGTTGTAAGGCCATACAATGTTTTATTACTTTGCAAGGTTTTATGGATTGTTTTTATTGTTATGTAATGGTTCTAAGTAACTATGCTAATAAACTTGACTTGACTTGACTTGACACTAGATGCCAGGGATTTTTTTTTTTTTTGTCCACCATGGGCAAAAGTGAGGTACCATTTTTATCAAATGACTTAAGGAAATGCTGGGTGGAAGTAAGTATGTGGGTAACCACAGATTCCAGAACTTTCCATCACAGAAATGTGAAGGAAATGTGTTTTCCTAGTCAAGGTTTGAAGTTTGCAAGAGATTCTGGGTAAAATAACCTGGTGAGAGCCATGCAAGTTAGCTCATCTCCTAGGTGTCTAGTTTTGAAAAAATTTACAGGTTTGCTAGGTTTTCCTAGGTGCTGGCTAAAGTAGGGGCCAAATCCACAGCTACCTACTTTGCAAAAATCAGGTCAGTTTTGATTGGAAAAATGTGATGTATGTATGTGGAGTTTTGGGCCCTTTCCTCTCGCAGGCACTAGGCCTACCCACACATGTGAGGTTCTATTTTTATCAACAGACATGTGGGATCATAGAATAGTAGGATTTTTGTTATTTCCAATTGGATTTCCCTGTATTTGTGCCTTCCAAATGTAAGCCAGTCTGTAAGAAAGAAGACAGTTTGAAAAATACCCTCTAAATCATATGCTCTTACGGGTACCTACAAATTCAGAGATGTACAAATAAGCACTGATCTTAAATTTCATATCTTGTGCCCATTTCAGAAATACATAGGTTATCCTAATACCTATTTTTAGCTCTACATATATAACCATATGAATTGGTCCACAATAAAAAACCATTGCATGGTGCAGCCCAGTTGTTTGGTCTGGGTTCCTCGGATTCTTGGAGAACCTACAAATCCTATATATCCCCACAACCAAATTGGCTTAGTGAATGTAATGGTACATTGCTTTTGTAAATCGGCCACCATGACAAAAAGTTAAAGATGAAAACATTGTCACAAATGGCTGTTTTTTTCTTATTGTTTTCAATATTTCTTTCTTTTTCGACACATAGTTTCTTTGAGAACCCCTGAGGGATCTACAAATATGACCCCTTACTAAATTTGGAATTTTGTCCAATTGTTAGAAATATATACCTTTCCTGGATCACCCATATGTTTTACACTAGTTTCCACCACAAACTGGAAGTAGGTTGAAAGCACAAAGAATAGAAAAAAACAGATACTTTTGTCCACAGCACTTTTTTCCTATTTTTCCCAACAAACTCAGAGGCTTATTTACAAGCCCCTTGCGCCACCCGTGCATCACTTTTCCCATGTTAAAAATGACGCAAAAGTGGCGCAAGGGGCTTGTAAATAAGCCCCCTCAAAATGTAGCTATATTTTGGCTATATTCTGGCTCCCAACCAGTGGCAATCCACAAACCCTGGGTACCTTTGAATACCCAGCATGTTGGAAAAAAAGGACACAATTCGGAGTGCATACCTTATGTGGACAAAACGTTATGGAAGCCTTAGCACCAACTACCCCAAATAGCCAAAAAAGGGCTCGGCACTGGGGGGATAGGCATAGCAGCTAAGGGGTTAAGGGCTACTATAAGTGGCCAGGGGGCTACTACACACTCCCAGAACAAAAGAATCGCTATCCATCGGGCCCGCCAAGGGATCGCCCATAAGTAGGTGGTCTAGTGCATTGTGGGAAATGTAGTCCTGACCTCCAGCAAGTTTCAGATGACTACTGTTTTCCCCTGGCCAAAACGTAGCCCAAAATTGTGTTTGCTGTTACCAAGGCTTGTCGGTGGCCAGTTGGGCGACCACTACCTTTGTTCAACACTGTGCCACGAGGGAAACCCACATCCTCTTCAACCCACTGCCTCAGACATTGTTGAGATTTTGCATCCCTTTCCTCACCAGCACTGTCCAAGCAGCAATACCAGCATCCGCAGCTCCCGCATTCAGCACCAGGGACAGCTAGGACAACTCTGCACCTGGGCCCTACAAGTCAGGAAAATTCAATTGTCTGTTGGAGCCTTTTCCTGGGACCTGCATCACTTTACCCCTCAGTGGTTTCCACTAGACTCAACCTGCAAGTGACTGAGTGTCACTAGTTTGTTTTCCCATTGAGCGCAACATTATTGTTTTGCAGGAATTAAATGCACAGTTTTATTTTTCATTTAAAAATCTATAATTCCGGTTATACTCATCTGATTGTCTTCATTTTGGTGCCTAAAAGTATATAAAAATGTGATCTATTTTTATCAAAGGGTATCGGACTTCTTTTTAGTTGTGTCAATTACTTATCATCCACGTTGGTACTCTGAAATGCTTAAGACATATTGCTCTAGTAAAGCCTGACTGCTCTGTGCCATACCACAAGGAATGAGCTAGGGATTTATTAGTGTGGATCCAAAAGACCTATTTGAGGTAACGTGAAGGTATTACATAGTGAATCCTAATCAGCCTCACTGAATAATACCCCACTTTCCTACAATCCATGTGAGGGAAATATGACATTTCCCATTATTGGAAGTTTGCAGGATATTATGGACAAAGAGCTTGTTGGACCTGGCCCTCTTTGCAGGGATACCCCCAGACGTGTTACCTTCATGCCTCCTGTTTTGCTGAACTTGATTTTGTTGGCTTTAGGACTCTGTGCACCTCATCACTGCTAAGCAGTGATAAAGTGCTTGTGTTCTCTCACTAAAACATGGTACAATTGGCCTATACCTAATTGGCACATTTAATTTAGGTGTACAACCCTAGTAAATGGTACTACATATACCCAGGGCCTGTAAATTAAATTGTACTTGTGGGCCTGCAGTTTTTATTGTGCCACCCTCTAAAGTAGCCTTTGGAAACCTGTCTCAGGCCTGCCATTGCAAGATATAGTGCAGTTTTACACTGCCATTTCAACTTAGAAAAATAAGCCTTTTGCAGGTGTAAACCTTCATTTTTAATGCATTTAAGTCACGCCTAAGGTAGGCCCTAAAGGCTTAAAGGGCAGGGTGCATTTATTTAAAACGTAGCACATATAGGTTTACGTTTTACATGTGCTGGTTGTGTAAAACTCCTAAAGTAATTTTTCCCAGTTGCAAGACCTATTGCTCCCATAGGATAACATTGGATTACCTTATTACCCTTAATAAATGAAAGCTTAACTTTTTGCAGCAAATAGGAAGATGATGTTTGCACCCAAATTAATTGTAAATTAAAATCCCTTTAGTAGTAAAGTTAGATTTTAAGTCACAGTTCTTAAAATGTCACTTTTAGAAAGCTGGCATTTTTTTGTTCTAACCATTTGTGCCTTTTGCCAGTATTCTGGGTCATATGACTGGGATAAGCTTAGCTCTTGGCCTTTGTGTAGTTCTCCCAGGCAGTAAGACAAAGGGGGACTGATGTTGGCAGGATGGGCCATTCTTTCAAGATGGTTGGGGCAGAGGTGTTTCCTCCATGACTTACATTTCAAAGAGCTACCTCCCACACACACAAAGGATCTTGACACCAGTCTTTTTTAACCCTATACTACTTGGAGTCTTGGCAGGGGAAAAAAGTAACTTTCCAGAACAAGAGGTGAGGGAAGTATAGGGAGTACTCACACTTCAAAGCCTGGCACCAGATATAAATTATGGACCTCTTCATCCAATCATGTTCAAGTTCAAATATACTTTATTCGGCAATTCAATGCCATAAAAGAAAACATGTTAAGACAAATACATTTCATAGACAGACTTTAAAACCTTTAAAAAGATTAAAATAGGAACATTCTTAACATCAATCAAGCGACAGAGTTCGAATTAAACGGTGAGGCGGAAGGCATCCTATAAAGTGCAAAGTGCTGGACTCAAGTACAATAGTCAATATATCATAAAAATACCAATATTAACGTGGATTGGGCCCTAGAACTAAAACAGGTACAAACTAATGGCGGCTAAAATGACAACTTTTTTCTGCACCTAATGGCTCCTGTTAAAAAACTTGCAACCCCAAAGCAGACCATAGGAGAGGATAGCATTTGGAGATACAACAAAGCAGGCCTGACTTGGGTAAAATGACAGTCTCTGAGTAATGGAAATATAAACCTTTACGCAATAAAACATAATAATCACAAAGGAAGATAAAATGTAAGGTATCTTGCTCAGAGAAATTGTCGCAAGGACAAGGTTTTAAGGTGCCAGGTTTTGTAAAACCTTGGGGAACAGCCAAAAGCCAGGGAACCAAATGAAATCGGAATCTGGTGAGCACAAAGCGGTGAAAGGCGTTACCAACGACGAGTAGATATGGTTGGACTTGATTGCACACAGATAATGTAACATATCTTCTCACCGTTGGTTTTGCTAGCTCCTTTTCTTCCCTCAGACCCTGGCGCTTGTCCAGGAACTGTTGTTTAATGGTTCTTATTTTGGATTTGCCCAAAGATTTAGGGCTGCAGTATAAATCTGGGCAACCGAGCCATTTTGTCAAATCCATTATATACTTTAGCCAAGGGATGTGCACAGCTCTATCCAGCGCTACACAATCAGTAAATATTAGTTGGTTTAAATTAATAATGGGGCTAGCCCAAACTCTCAACCAGCGCAACAAGGGGGCTACCGCTATCAGATCCGATATGTAGCCAACCCCTACTTCTTCGTGTAATATAAATGCCGGGGTGGTAGGCGGGACTGCCAAAACTAACGTAAGAACTTATCTTCAGCTCCCTGAATGTCCTTTCCTTCCTTGTAGCCCCAAATATCGCAGCCGTAGGTTGCCATAGGGATGCACTTTTCTTTATATATCTTCATCAGGGCAGGGAAAGGTTTAGACCCTAGTCTTTTAGCAAAGTTTAGTGTAGCCCCCGTCGCTCTGGTTAGAGTGTTCTTTTTTTGCATAATTTGTGCACGCCATGACACGCCATGACCCGCGCTCGTCAAAAAGTACCCCCAGATAGGGGAATTTTGGGACTTTGGTTAGTTCTACCCCTTTACAATAAAATTTGGTCTTTGGGGGCTTTCGGGGCCGATAGACATTGTATTTGATTTCATAAAATTAGTGGACAGGTCTCGAGAGTCCATAAAAACTATAAAACCATCTAGAACTAATTGAAGGCCCACTGCGGTTCTGGCTAGCAGGACCGTATCGACTGCATATAGGAGTGCAGGGATCATCTTGTCACCAACCTAGGGATGTCTCTGCAGCTAGCTATTAAAAAGTCCCCTAGCTTATTTATGTAGAGTGTAAATAGGAGGGGGGCCAGAATACAACCCTGACGTACCCCTCTCTTCACATCCCAAGAATTTGTCAAATCGCCATTTCTGTTATATCTAACCGCAGCCGTATTATTTTCATGAATGGTATGTAAAAAGGCCACCAGCTCTGATTCGAGGCCCATGTCACTTAAAATTGTCCATAGTTTTGATCTATTTACACAATCAAACGCTTGTGTCAAGTCCATAAAAGCCAAATGTAATATTCCCTTTTTGGCCATGGTGTACTTTCCTACCACTAGATGTAAGTTTAGACATTGGTCCAAGGTCCCTTTGCCCGGCCTAAAGCCATATTGGAGATCGGAGATGACATTTAGATTGTCCAACCATGCCGTTAGGTGATCGAGTATGACTTTGCCCATTATTTTGGCAGCGGAATCTAAAAGTGAGATCGGCCTGTAACATGCAGGTTCATCTCGTGACCCCTTTTTAAAAATGGGAACAATAACTGCCTTTCCCCACGACGATGGAAAACCATGTGAACATGCAGCATTAAAAACATGTGCTAAAATTCTTGCCCAAACACTTGGATCAGTCTGCTGGGACCCCGTCAGGGCCCGGAGCCTTTCCTCCAGATGTGGATGTAATTACGTTGTAGACCTCGTCTATACTAAAATGGAGTGATATAGTAGTTTGCTCACCTTCCCTATACTCCTCAGATTCTCCTAAATCAGTGTCGCTGAATATATGGCCGAAATGCTGTACCCATTGGTTGGCCGGAATTAAACAGTCAATATTAGAGTTTGGAGTTTCGGAAAGAAAGGGACTGTTAACTACTGACCAAAAGTCAGAGCTATCCTTCAACACACTACCTTGCCCCAGAGCCTCCCATGCCTGCTCTCTTAGCTCCTTCTTTCTATTCTGGACTGCTAGTTTATAAGCCTTTCTTTTGCCCCTAATTTCTGCTTCATCTCTGAGGATGGTTTTTAGGGCCTGCAAAAGCTCCATATTGGTCGTCGAACATATTCCATCGAACCATCTTTCGGCCTTCGGGCATCTGACCCTACTCACAACAGTGAGGTAAAATGATATTTGTTTAGTTAGTTTCCCAAAGGCCTCTAAGATAGTTCTATCATGTGTAGTGGGGTCTAGGCAAGTTTGAATTTCAGGAGCACAAGCAGTATATAAATTATCCAGAAAGCTATCTGGGACAATCCTTTCCCACTTTAGCCTACGGGCTTGGTCTTTGGAGATAATGTCTTTGTTTTTAATACACGTGGTAGTCTCCTCAGTTTCAATGACAGAGAGTGATATTACAAGTGTAAGGGGGTTGTGATCGCTAAAACATGACCAGGAGACAGTTAATTCCTCAATGGTCGAGACTAATGGAGCAGACAATAAGATGTAGTCAATAGTACTGGACCTTCCATTCCCTAAATAAGTAGGTACTGAAGCCAGCCTATCTATTTGCTGAAGGCAATATAGGTTATGAGCTGAAAGGATGCCTTCAAGAAAGATACCCGAGGGTGTATGCTCGAAGTGATTAGATAAAGAAAAAGACTCCCCCTGGTTCGGCTTTATGATGCAATTTAAATAGCACTGGTGAATGTTAAAATCCCCTAAAATTATCAATTCATAATAGAATGATTTACCCTCCTCATAATGTTCCATAATGTTCCAAAAGCTCCTCTAAATCTAACAAATGTTGACTAAATTTATACCCTGGCTTATTTTGTCCTCTCACCATAGTCAATCGTTTTCATTCAAGCCCTGGAGACTAGCTAGGGGTTGGAAGCGATTACTCATTGGTAGAATATTGTCTATGTTGGTTGTGTTGTCAGGCCTACCTGGATTTGAAGGTAGCTGCCATTGCCATTGAATAGGGCGTGTGCACTGACTGGGAGGGTAAAAATGTTGTAGCGAGGCTACTCTAATTGTGGAAGTCGAGCTACTCTTATAAGCACAGCCCGTTAGCAACTTAGCTTTCGCAGCGTTCTTAAAATTGACAACTATACAATCTCCCACACCAACCTTTTTTGTTCGATGACCTATCGACCCCACTCTTCTGGCCACAATGAT
Source organism: Calotriton arnoldi (assembly GCA_963921515.1). Lineage (NCBI taxonomy): Eukaryota > Metazoa > Chordata > Amphibia > Caudata > Salamandridae > Calotriton > Calotriton arnoldi. The sequence goes on from CAWUFW010017435.1 coordinate 64,480, forward strand.
ATCAGAGGATATGTTCAGGCCATTTACAACACTTTTACTACACCAGTGAGTAACTTTATGTATTAGATCCAGGGAGGTTTCTCTAGATTCTTGAGAAACAGAAGGGACCCCTAGTAAAACTGCTACCAGTGGGGCAGATGCGGTGGGCAGATCGAGAATACATTGATTCTCATCTTTGGGCAGAGCAAGTTGGAGCGGGGTACATGTAGGTGGCAGGCCTTTCTCAGAATTTGAAGGCCTACTCACCTGGGTTACCTGGGTTCTCTGGGCTGCAATATTCAGTTCCTCGGTCGAGTTAGACTGTCTAATACCACTAGGCATTTCCTCAGCCACTGGGAGGTTTAGGCATACACCAGGTAAGGTTTGGTTTGAGTTCAAAGTCATTAGACACGGACCCTCCACTACCTCCCCCGCTAGCTTTGGCTCTGACATCATAATACATTCATTACATTTATTACAACTAACAATAGAGTCATGAATCAGTTTCTCAACCTCTTCCACCTTCGATATTATTGGGGCTAAAAGAACTTTCGTCATTGACTCCAGTCTTACAAATAGAGCATTCAATAACTGTTCAAAATTCGGGCCAACTAGTGATGCGGTTTTTGTCCGTGGAGACTTCCTCGTGGTCTTATTACAAACTGTTTGTTTTCTCTTGGGCGGAGGGAAGTATGAGACCAAATCATCTCCCTCTGTTAGTGTAGCTGTCAGGGTATTAAGGGACATTGCAGGATCGTCATGGGGGGCCATCGGAGATATGAGCACAGGTTCAATGACGCTTAATAAACCATCTAAGGGTCCCACAGTGTCTGCTGATGTTACTTGCGTCTCACCCCTGTCCGTGGCACACTCCTGGGAACGCTTTCCTGCCTCCAATGATAACCTTCTCTCTGTCAAGGCTATCTCCTGCGTAATCATGTGTGCTGCTTTAGTTAAAAAAGAGTCAATTGTTCCAGCCATACAGCCCCCCGGGGGCCCCCCCTGAGAAACGGGCGTTTTCCTTTTGCCCAAATTGCAGACGTTGAGATCAATGCCCTTTTGTACCCTTGTGTAAGGCACAAAAGATACTGGTTTAACCAAGGCTAGTAAGCATAAGAGGGCACTAGCACACTTTTTGCTATTTAAAAACAAAACAACACAGCAGAACAAAAAGTACCTTGATGATGAAAGCAGGATTCTTCACTCTGTGTTCCATATATGAACAACAGGTTCCGAATGGAGCTATCTAAGGGGCCCGGCCCAGCCCGGCCTCCTCCGGCCGCTGACAGGCTCAGACGGGCCCGCGCTGCGGGAGCCCCTGTTTGTTTTTGTAAGCACCTCCTGGCGCTGAGGGTCCCGTGGGCGGTGGCGGCAAAACGCGATGCCGCTGGGGAGGCTGGGGGATGTAGTCCTCCTCCTCCCAGCACCTGTCTCCTCGTCTCCTTTCCCCAGCGAGGGGCGAGCAGCAACAGGTCACGGTAGGTCAAGTGGGCTTCCCACGCTGCGGGAGCCCCTGTTTGTTTTTGTAAGCGCCTCCTGGCGCTGAGGGTCCCGTGGGCGGAGGCGGCAAAACACATTGCTGCTAGGGAGGCTGGGGATGTAGTCCTCCTCCTCCCAGCTCCCGGTCTCCTCGTCTCCTTGCCCCAGCGAGGGGCGAGCAGCAACAGGTCACGGCAGGTCGAGTGGGCTTTGTTTCCTTGACATGCAGATGCGGTCAGTGTCCGTCACTGTACTCCGACATTGTTGTGACATGTCAGTCCCCACCAGCCCGTGATCCGGCCCCGGCTCCCCTCCACAGTGCTCTCCGAGCCCTGGACCTGCTGCTCCTGCACCGGTGAAGCACAGACCGAGCCTCTTGCCTCCTGCGGGTCTTCATCCAATCATAAGATCCCTTCTGTGTGGGATACTCAGAAGAAAGACTGCCCTGCTGCCCTGCTGCTGGAAGGACAGCCCTGCTACCTGAGTAAAAAAGCCTGGCCTTGCTCCTTGAACCCAGAACTACCAGAGTGATTCCAAGGGCTAGATGGCTCACCTCCTGTGTGAGCTACAGGTACATAACAAGCTCCAGTGACCTGCTACAAATTTGCCCAGCTGACCACAGCTGCAAATGGTTCCCCCTGAGCCCTGTTGGACTCTGCATGAGTGAATCCCTGATCCCCAAGATGTGCCTCCCAATGTCCCTGGACCCTTTGCTGGCATCAGAGTATACTCATCTATAAAAACAGGTGAAATCCTAAAGGTTTGGGCTCTTTGCAACCACGAAGAGGCCCCTTCGCCTTGAGACTCTGCTGACCGAAACGACCACTAACACGATGCTATGATGAATCCAACTCTTTGAGCAACATTGACCACAAACAATGACTGGCAAGCAAGACCTGCACTTCGCGCTACAGCATTGACAGCCCATGGTGACTGCCAACGCAAACCTCCAGCAGCGACCATCTGTGAAGCCTGATTGGATCTTTGCACTACAGAGACAACTGTATGAGATGACAGGCCTGCTATACGCACTACAGCAATGACCATCTGTGATGCTCTCTCTGCTCCTCACAGCCTCCTCCACCGCAAACGGAACTCTTCCCACCAGACTTTGAGAATGTAACTTTGTTAGAGGCATTAACCTGATGCCTGTATCCAGCCACACTCCATCACCTCGAGTGGTGCTCTGTGCTTTTAGTGGCTATACTTACCAATAAAACTTGAAATTGCATATCTCTGGTTCTACTTATTGGATTTTTGTCTTTCTGGTATCATTTTATTTTATTATAATTTACTATTTTATTCTGAGATTACTGTGAGATTTTTCTTGTTTTGTGTTTTCACGTTATTACTCTTTGTGTGCTGCATGCAGATTTTACACATTGCCTTTAAGTTAAGCCTGACTGTTTTTATGCTGAGCTACCAGAGGATTAAGCTCAGGTTAATTTAGTTACTTTTTGTGGTTTGCCCTGCTAGTGGTTGTTGCTTGAGAAGGGTTTCATCCCCCCAACCAATAACTCAGTTTTTGACAGAAAGCATGTGAAAATCACACCTATCTAGATTTTCTTTAAAAAATGTGTGGCAAGTTGTTGTTGTTGGTATAATTTCCTTAGTGTAAGGAGAATCTGCGCCCAACAACTACAGATGTATCGTTTGGCAAATCCAAGTGACAAACTAAGAACCCAGAATTCGCAACACAAGAAAGTCATTTTTGTCTGTACCTTTTGCTCTTCGTTATGACAACCCACACTCGTGGTCTTATTTTGATTCAGTGAAATTTCAGATATCTGTTTCGGGAGCAGTAGGGCTGGAAAGTAGGGCAGGTAGACAGTTCTTGTAAACTCCCAAACTATTGAACTGCTCTGCTAGGGTTGTGCAATTAAAATAGGAAGGTGTCCCTTCCTGCACATAAACGATCTTTAAATAGCGTTTTGTCACTTCTATGTGTGCTGCTTAAGCACACATAGAAGTTACAAAATGTTTTTTTTTTTAAAGATTGTTTATGTGCAGGAAGGGTCACCTTCCTACACATAAAAAATCAATGACCTGTTGCTGTTTCTATGTGTGCTGCACAATGCAGCACACATGGAAATGGAAACAGCAAAAACGAGAAGAAATAAAGCATTTCTCCTCCTAGTCATAATTCTGGCGCTGCCTCCTATTTACTCTGCCTTTCTAAATAGGGGGCAGCGTCAAAATCAATGGATGTTGCAGTGGAACGCCCACCGCAACACCCATTGCCCTCCCCTTTCATGCTAAGTACAGCGTGAAAGGGGGCCCTATTTACAAGGCAGCGTTAAGCCACATTAAGTGGCTTAACGTTGCCTTGTAAATAAGCCAAAGCACATATCGTTTCAGGAATGTCACTAAAAGTGACGTTCCTGTGGGGATAGGGGCTTGTAAATATGCCCCACAGTTTGAAAACATTTCAAAATATTGCAAATACGACGGATGGACGGATGCTCTTTCCATTCATCCCCTTATATGTGTGCAACGAACACTGGGTGAGAAAGTGGACTCCTACATCCTTTGCCACCAGGAACGGTCCATGTGTTATCGGCGCCTCTGGCAAAATACCGAGTCGTTATGGCACTCTTTGGAGCTCTCGACTGGTGCGTGAGGCATTACCTCACCTTCTGGACAAACAAGCAGAGCGTGACAAAACCCCATAACAGGTTTCACGCCTCACTGTTTAAAAAATGGCAGCAAAATAAGTATGTGGCATTTGAAAGGGCATCTTTTTGAGACCCATTTTCTGACATACCATCCAGCATCCAGGTGGGTATGGAGACGGGGGCCTCGTGCCTTTTAGGAGAGTCCAGTCCCTCCTCTCGGCTCTTAGGCAGTGCTGACTACCTGAGTTGCCTATGACAAAGTATAAACCATGTGCCTGGTACTTTGGTCTGTATGGGGACCACAGATTGGCAAGCACTGGCACTGCCTGTTGTAAGGGGACAGTCAAACATCTGTGATAAACAAATTCCTCTTAGCTGAAGGGCTATTGTTTTTTCGTGAATATGGCACTTATTGAGCAACCTGGTTTGTTTGATCTAATTCTGCCTTTCGCTGATGGCAAATATGTATCCATCACGTGCCAAAATGAAATGTAGACTGGATAATTTTAACAGAAGTCATCATTCACAGCCGCTGTTTATGCATGAATATTAACAACTTGAATTGTCCAACATACGTTCTATAAATGAGCATAACAGCTACAGATCACCCCAGGCTTGCTGCTTTACTCAGAAAAATGATGTCCTTACTTTTTCCTCTTTTAAAAATGCATGTTTTCCAAACACATTTCAATATTATTATTTTCACTCCAGTGTGATAGTTTCTAGATTTATGTTTAGCAACTTACAGTTTTGTGACAACAGAAAAAATAAATTCCTTTACTTGTATATCTTCTCCGATACTTCTACTTGTTAATGATTAACAATGTAAATCCATTTTGTATTGCAAAAGCATTTGCATCTTTGAGCGACCGCGGTAGATTAATATATCACTGCAACGTTAGGGCATCTTTCTCTCTGTGAATTTTAGTCGGTCAGAATCTGAACTAACAAAGGCCAAGATTCTTACCATAGGGCACTCAATCTGAGGACAAGTAAGAAATACCGCACTCTTGGGGTGGCATGTTGCAACTAAGGCGCATTGTCCTACTCCGCCACTGGGCACACTTACTTGTGCACACCGGTTGAAGAGCAGAGCTGTGTGCTGTATCACAGCGCATCAGTGAAAACTTGATATCAGCTATCATCACCAACAAAATATCTTGCTGCTACTGTTGTTGAGCTCATCAACGGAGTGTTGCGTGCCAGTGCAGCAATGCAAAATGCAAACACCAGTTTGTGATTCACCAAGGCCTATAACCCCCAATAACTATGAATTCCACCGTTCTGTTTCAAAGCTTTCCCGGCATATCACACTGCCATACATATGTTCATCAAACCTTCCGTGGCCCCGTGTGCTGTCAGAAAAATACTCACTACCTACAGGTGAAAACCTTTCAGGCTCCCAGTGTAAAGATCGGGGCCCTAGGCCCCCATGAACCTAGAAGGACCACACAGACACAGTGGTATACTTTCTAGAACTGGCCCAGGGCACGTGCACCCAGCCCTTTTATTGGCAGGGTCACATGTCCTGTGACACCTGTGATGGATGGGTGTGGAGTGAGTGCCGAAGCCAGCCCTCTAGGAGTGGCTGGTGGAAACACATTACTGCTAAACACTAGAAGGTGACCAGCGGGTCACTACACCCAGTACCAGTCCAGGGTTCCACTCATATGGAGAAGATATTGTTCTTCACAATTACATGCCTATCTTAGATTTTACATGTAAAATGTTCTTGCAGAAGGGTAAGTGAAAGACCTCTGCCTTACCCAATATTGTCACCCTGTAAGATTCTATATATGCTGGGACCTGCCGTATGGGAGGAGTGGAGACCATCGTGCGCAGTTGCTAAACTATATTGGCAAACATAGCATATTTTAATGTAAAATCTTAGTAATGGTTTATGTACATGATGTATTTTGCAATGTATTGTGCTAGTAGGATGACATAAGTATTGAGAAATTAGATAAAGAGATTGAAAAAGAAAGTGGGGTCAGCTAATATTTTGTATGATTCATTTCAGTGGAGAAGAAATACAGGTTAGCGGGAATGTTTTCTGTTGACAGAATAGGTTTTGACACGTACTACTGGGAATGCCATAGAACAAGTCCCTCAGGGTCAAACAGCTGTCTGCATTTTGCTAATGTGCTGTGATATAACACACTGTCCTGCTCTTCACCCACTGTGCAAAAAGAAAGTGTGCCCAGTTTAGAGAGTTGATAATTTCCCAAACCTACAACATATTTTTCAGGGAATGCGCATTGTGGTTTGAAACTTGTACCTGCCACAGGATTCCAGAAGTACTACTGAGGATGTCGATTGTAGCAAATGGAGGAAATCCCCTTTCTCTGTATGGTCATCCCAGATTATTCGCCTTTTTCTGGAGTCTATTTTTAGCTTGTATTACTATTTTATTCAATGGCACAGTATATGTGCTCTGGACCTAAAATGGTGTTGGTAAAATTGATTTAACGGAATTGGTCTATGGAAAACTCCTACAAGGCTATTGTAGAAAGTACAGTAATTGTACCTGTGGCATTGAAGTTCAATGTCATATGTGGGCTTCAGTGTGAATGTACACCTCCCCCAACCACATGTATGACAAAAATATATGACTGCTAGGAGCATCATTGTGTTCTGTCTGGGCTGTGGTTTAATGGCACTGCAGTGAAGATGGAAAGGAAAAGACACCTTTGCCAAGAAGAAAACCTATTTTAAGATATTAATAAGTCACCCATAGTGTGTGCCTTGTAAGCCCAGAAGGCCCAATAGCACACTACATATTTGAAATGGGTGTTTTTACACAACATAAGGCCTGAAAGCTATTTTTATTATAGTGGACGTTTAGGATAGACATTCCATAGGCAAGTCTAGGTGTGATAAAATATTTATTTCCCAAGTTAGTAACCACACTTCTGACATTGGGAAATTAAAAAGTAGTAAATCTGCTTTTGTATGTCAGTGTACTTCTATGGATACAGAATGCTATTTTTTCCATGAATAGTACCCTATGTTCCCTAACCAGGAATCACTGCTAGGTCCATATATATTTTCTTTTAAATTATTTTTAGAATGTATGTTATATTTTGACCGGGAACTGCTCTATGTGGATGGAGATCGTAAGAGCCTTTAGTATTCTTGTTTTGAGAAATGGCTATTGGATTGGGAATTACATGTCTTCCTTTATTCAAGGACACATACAAGATTGGGCGGGCTAAGAACTGTCAGGGATTGTTTCTTTGTATGGTACCCAATTCCGGGCAGCAATTGTCACTTTTAGCTTGAGCACAAACTCAATTATTTTTGTCACTGTTGTCATGAGAGTGTATCATTCAAAGCCATTACATGATAAACACAGCAATCTGATTCAAGTACTTGGTTAACCATCTTATTTGACAGTGGCTGGAAGTCTAAATGGAAAGTGAATATTACGAAATCCAGTTGGCTAGCCCCCTAAATTCTTAAGTGGGAAAAAGAAGGATTGCTCCCGAAAAAGAGGCTTTGAAGAGAGCATGTATCCTGATGGGGAAGGTTCTCTAGGCAGCGACATACAAGGAGCTACAAATGACTTCTCACTATTAGGGTATCTAACACTCCCAAAAATTAAAAACAAATGTGTCATGAAGACACTGTATGTTATGTTTGACTCAGATATGGGGAAGTCCACGCAGATCATTGCCCTGGGTATTGGGCTTGCCAACTACTACATCATTTTTGGGGAGCCATTCTAAGATTTCTCTTTGAAGAGTTGAACCATCTTTCGAAATTGCTGTGCTTTGTGACATTTAATGTTGCAAGGCTTATACCTGCTACAGACAGGAATGTCACTGGTACCCCATTTGTTTATGCATGGATTAACAAGCTAAGGCTATAGAGCCAGACAGAGATTGCATTAAGAATTTTAAAAAAACTTCCTGCAGGAGACCTAACAAATGAGGGGTGCAGGCTGTTTTTCTGGAGCACAATGGTGGTGATTTGCAAACTAGGCATGCCTGCCCATTCTAATAGGTACCGCCTTTTTGGTTTATAACAAGTGGTGCCCAGTTAGAATATCTTGTTCTCATGGCAGAAGGCAAAGACCTCACTTTGCACAGAGTTTGTACAAGGATTAAAGTCAAAGCAGACTTGTAGAAGATGCTGCGGATGGGAGCCTAAGGGATTAAATTAGAGATTGGTGGGGGTGCCAGATGTCCATCAGAGTGGAGGAAGTCAATATGTCCGCCACCCTGCGAACTACCAGGCCTGTGGTGATCTCTAAGGAGCAGCCTATGAGGTTGTGCTGTCTGGCGATGCGTGCGAGCGGGGCCATGTAGATGTTGAACAGTGTTGGGCTGAGGGATGATCCCTGGGGTACGCCGCAGATGATCTCGGAGGCTTCGGATCGGAATGGTGGGAGGCGGACACTCTGCGTTCTGCCGGCGAGGAAGGAGGTGGCCCATTCCAGGGCCTTGTCTCGGATCCCTGCGTCGTGGAGGCGTGCACGTAGAGTGCGGTGGCAGACAGTGTCGAAGGCGGCGGAGAGGTCCAGCAGGATGAGGGCTGCGTTCTCACCGTTGTCCAGCAGGGTCCTGATGTCGTCGGTGGCGGCGATGAGGGCAGTCTCAGTGCTGTGGTTGCTGCGGAACCCTGATTGGGATGGGTCCAGGATGCTGTTTTCTTCGAGTTATCGGGTTAGCTGTTTGTTGACGATCTTCTCGATGACCTTGGCTGGGAACGGAAGCAGGGAGATGGGCCGGAAGTTCTTGAGGTCTCTCGGGTCCGCCTTGGGTTTTTTGAGTAGGGCGTTGATCTCTGCGTGTTTCCAGCTCTCTGGGAAGGTCGTGGTCTCGAAGGAGAGATTGATAACGTTGCACAGGTGGGGTGCGATGGAGCTGCTGGCTTTGTTGAAGATGTGGTGCGGGAAAGGGTCTGACGGGGAGCCGGAGTGTATTGTGCTCATGGTCTTGATGGTGTCATCGATGTTCACGCTGGCCCAGGCTGGCAAGGGGTCGTGGTCGATGGTGTGCGGCGGGTCTGGTGCATCGATCCTAGTTGGGGCTGTCTGGGTGTTGAAGCTGTCGTGGATGTCGGCGATCTTGCGGTGGAAGAAGGTGGCGAGGGAATCGCACAGGGCTTGCGACGGCGGGATGTTGTTGGGGTTGGAGCTGGGGTTGGAGAGTTCCTTCACGATGTTGAAGAGCTCCTTGCTGTTGTGTGCGTTGTTGTCGAGGCGGTCTTTGAAGGAGATTCTCTTGGCGGACCTGATGAGGTGGTGGTGGTTACGGATGGCGTCTTTGTGGGCTGCGTGGCTGTCCGGTGTCTTATCACTGTGCCATTTCTTCTCTAGTTTCCGGCAGGTACGCTTGGAAGCTAGGAGTTCCGGGGTGAACCAGCTGGCTCTTTTGGTGGTGTCACTGTAGGTGAGTTTTTTCAGCGGGGCGAGGGTGTTGACACAGTCGTCTATCCATCGTCTGAGGTTGCAGGCAGCGTCGTCGGTGTTGGATGGGTTGGAGGGAGGGCTGAGAGCGAGGTTTGCCCGTAGTTGGTCTTCGGTGACTTTGCTCCAGCAGCGGCGTGGGATCTGTTGGGTGCGGTGGTGTGTGGTGGGTTTCTGGAAGGTGAAGTGGATGCAGCGGTGGTCGGTCCAGAGGAGTTCCGTGGTGTGGCTGAAGGAGACGTGGGAGCTTGAGGAGAAGACGGGGTCGAGCATGTGGCCGGCGGAATGGTATCCTTTGTTAAATGATTTGAAGAAGTTGGCACACTTTTAGTTCTATTAGATTGCCCATATTTCCTCCAGAGATACCTGGTTGAGGATTTCTCTGAAGAAACAAGTGATGGGCTCAGATTAATAAAATGAATTTGCTATTTGTGTGGGCTCAGATGGGTAAATATGCATTATGCACATCTTTGCATTCACAGAACGTATATGCATGTGTGCATTGATGCTCCATGTGTCCACGATAGTTTGAACAACTGTGTGTGGGTCATGCATAGACAGTGTGGAATGCAATTAAGCGGGAACATTCCCCATTAACAAAAAAAAGACCATCATCTTCCCTCACCTGGCAAGAGATTTTCATACACTAGTCATATCCAGGTGCACGACTGACCCGGAGGAATGAACAATACAAACAGGAGGTAATAGTGCGCTTTGCTTGCATGAGGCAACAGGCCACTTTGCTTCAGCATTGGTGTAGAAGATTTCATCCTGACCCCTTCATTGGAGTCAAAATGAAATAGTATGCATTTGCAAGCGGCCTTCCACAAAAACTTGGGTGGAGAGCCGAGGGTGTACAGATACCTAGCAGAGCCTCCATCCATCAGGCCCCAAGGCCAGTCACGGCTGCTGCCAATATGCAGTGGGGGGGGGGGCGGAGCAGCAGCGGCGGCGGGGGGTTGAATAAATTAAAAATGAATATAAAAACTTCCATGATCCTTCTGGCCACCTCGCACTTCATGCTTCTCTGTTTCCTGCTGCTCCCGGCTGTCCCGGGGAAAGACCCCCCATCCAATACAGATGCTGCTCTCATACTATGCGAACAGCACCAAGATTGGCCTGAGCGGGCTGGTTTGACACTCACTCAGGCACAGGGAGTTTGTGCCATTTCTCCCCCCAGCTGTAGAATACAGCTTGGTGGAGAAACCTAAATGTGCATGTCTGTTTGGTCAGCCTAAGACGGCCTGCCAAACTGAATTGTGCACTTATAAGTGCACTCCACTCTACTCCTCAATGCAGACCTTCATGTGAAGGAAGCAGGCAACAGTACTTTAGTTTGTATGGAAGGATGTGTGTTTTGGAAATAAAAGTTGCAATTGTATTTTGCTTTACTGATTAAAAAAAATTAACGTCGACCACAGGTGGTACAAAGAATTAAGTAAGGAACCACATTGGAGGTGATGGAAAACTCATTGTTCTTCAAGAGGGCCCGAAGTCCCAAATAGATGCTGAATATGATAAGATTAATTAAAGGAGCATTTTACATATTACGTTGGCATTGCTCTATTACGTCATCTTTTTGTGACCTCTTCTAATATTCGCACCAAGATGCATGACTGATACTATGAAAATAATATAAAGAAGCATGGTTGTCAATAAACTGGAGGTGGTCAACTAAATAGCCTTCTCAGACTTCAAAGGCTCTTGAACACCACAGCTGAATACTCTGTTGCCAACGCTTTGATTATCAATCTAAAAAAGTCCCAAATTATGTCACTCAAACTCTGTTACAAACTAAAGGACGCAAGCCCAGAACACTCAGCTCCCTCCTTTGTATAGAAATGAACAGTAGAACCCACTCTCCAGCCAGACCATACCTTGACAGCTCCCCAGCATCACTTGGCATTTTAGACCTTCAGCTACTATCATCAAATCAAAGCAGCTGTTAACAAAAACATCAATATCCGCTCGCTGTTGGTAGATAAGGAGCTCTTTGCCATTAGACAGCAGGCCTGGATTACTTTGCCGTCTAACACAGAGTTAACTCCCCAATCATCTCTGGGCATAGCCATTAAACCACAACTTAAAGGAGCTTTCATGAAATTCCAGATGTCTTCCGTCATATTCACATCTCCCTCCATGGAAGTGAGCAAACATGACAGGGTTATGCAGGCTTTGTGGTCTAGCCCCCGAGACACTGATTCACCAGATATGTATTTGCAAAGGCAACATGGGAGATCGGAAAATAATTCTTTGACCCATCTGGAATCAGAAAGGACTTCATAGTTGCAGGCAAGCAATTTTAGACTGCTTTAATGGGACGGATACGCAACTAAGCAGCAGACTTGTGAAATACCTGAAGAAACTTAACCAGATGATCTCAAGCACTCCTGGGATTCAGGCACCTCCAGGCCACGTATCAACAGCCTAGCCACCCAGTGATCCTGATATAACACCTAACACTGGGTGTAAAGAAGAAAGCAAAGGGACTGCAGTGCTTTTTAATGCAAATTACGAGGCTTAACTGAACTAGAGATGGAGATGGTATAACTAACCTCTTTGCACAAACAGAACTTGCCTTTACACTCGAGACTGTGCTTCCATCCGTATACTAGTGTTTTAAAAAAATGTGGCAATATTTTAATCTTTGAAAATAGCTGCAACATACATTTTTTAATATGGTCGTAATTTATTCTATACCTGTGAGATTCCACTTTCTTTGCACCATTTTAATCTTTGAAAATAGCTGCTCCCCAAATTTTATAATATGTTTGTAACTTATTCGATACCTGTGAGATTTTACTTTCCTTGCATCTTTAGCACTTTAAAATCAAAGCACTTTCTGGACTTTCGATAATAGACAAAACTATGTTGACTTATGGCGCATTTGCACAACTGCTAAGTACAGACTGACTCATTTGTTGTCCATATGCCCTGTGCTAAAGTCTAGATTTGCTGCTAGTTGCACTTGGTGCATCGCACTAAGGTATTTTAAGAATTGATAAGCATATTTGAAGTTCTGTGCCGTTGGCGTTCTTCTAAAGTATTTCTAATTGGAAAAGTTAACTGACCAATAAACTTAATCAATCAATCAACTAACCTTCTCAAATTTTTAAGTTTGTCCTTCTCAAACATGTTGAGAAAGAATAGTTTATGCTAAAATAGCCTTTCACTATCACAGCAAATAATGAATGAAAATGAAATGAGTACATTGCAACACATTTGTAGATTTGTTGTTGTAGCTGTCAATGGAATATCTGTTCAATTGCAATAATGCCTCTCTGATTGACTTTAACCTTGCTGTGATGTAAAAGGTCAAAAGCATTTTTGAGATGTCACATGAAGTAGTGTGTCATCCCGTGCCAGTCCTTGCATCCTTACTTGGGTTTTGTGTACTGTATGTGGAGTTGTGAAAGATAATCGTCTTCAAGTTTAATTGGTTCTATAGTAATCCCTCAGTTCATTCTGTGTATTCCAGAACAGCAGAAAGTAGATTTCATTGAAAACATCCCCCTTCCCTTTTTTAAATGCAAATTAGGGATGCTATATCACACTCAGGGGCATATTCTCAAGAACGTGTGATAACTACCGCAAAATTACCTTAACGCAACCCTTCACATTGCAGTCTATCGTGGGAAAACAACTCCGTGTTAATGTGGTATTCACAACACGGCGGCCCCATGCGATAGTCCCACGCTGACGCGTCAAATGAACGATTTAAAATCAACGCGACGCCGAAAAAACGCGAAACACGAATGCGAAAATTGTAGCGATGATGCCAATCGCGATACAAAAATCAGCGATAGCCAGCGATAGGCCTGCAATCCCCACGCGTCATGTGGGACAATGCACCATAAAAGCAGAGTAAAAATACGGTGAGATAAAAATGTATGAGCACAACCACACATCCGTGACGTAGAACAGATGACCATTGTCCCGCATCAAATAGGCATCTCCTCACAGTCACAATGTACATTGACATGCAGTCTGCATGTAAACTGCGCCAATGCTGAAACATGCATGGAAACCGCATCTCCCCTTCACATTGCAGAGGGACAAGCAAACCCTCCTGCACACAGACGTGTCATGACCATGATCAATCCAGCATTAAAGCATGGACGAATGTAGGGGCAGTGACTCCAGCTTACGTACATGTTGTCCATGTTGTGGTACTTGAGCCACAGGGGGTATCCCTACATCATGGTGGTACATATCTGACCCCAAAAGGAGCCCTGTTGTCACCTGTAGGACACAAATGGCAGCCAAAATGGAATGATTTTGGACACATGTGAAACGCCGAAGAGAGGGATTCCCTACTAACTGCGACACACAGAACTGGCAGTCCGAATACATGACACCCTAAACAGCCCCTCTGCACAGAGGTGACACACCCACCATCCATGAACAAATCATAAAATTGACAGCAATACATGTTGCACTCACACTTGTCTGAGTGATGTGCCTGTACAGATGAGTGACATGCACTCAGGGAATGTGTATTTTGAATGCATTTATTAGCACATGCTGTGCCTGTTGTCATATTGTACTGTCCAATGATTGCCAAAGACTGTCATAATGTGACGTGCTCATGTGAAGAAATTGTCAATGATGGTGTTCCTACGGACAAGTTCTGCTGTGGCTGCAGTGGGGTGTGGTCCACCTGCCTCATCCTCATCATCATCGTCCGGTGCATCTGGCACTTGTATCCATGGGGCCTTGCTGCGTACACATATGTTGTGCAACACACAACATGCAACGATCATCTTGCACACGATGTCTGGGCTGTACAGGAGCCTCCCACCTGTGACGTCCAGGCACCTGAAACGTGACTTCAACACGCCAAATGTGCGTTCCACGATGCCCATGGTGCGTTTGTGGGCCGCATTGTACTGCCTCTGGGCCTGTGTGTTCGGGGCTTGGAGGGGTGTCATCATCCAAGTGCAGAGTGCATATCCTTGGTCACCTGTGACAGTGCAGAGAGACATGAGTCAAAAGTTGGTTCTGCATGATGTGTTGGCAGGCTCAGTGGTTCATTGGTGTGTGATATGTGTGACTTTGTGATTCCTGCATGACATGTACTGCTTGTTGCAAATGAGCGGCATCAATGTGTATTACGTAGCCTCGCTGCTGCTCCTCCCTCCCCCCGAGCCCATTCACTAGTGTGCGCAGCGCGGTTGAATCACTTGCACCCCTACCGCACACTATTGTCATGCCTGTCTGCGCATGTCCACAAGCCTGACAACGACACAGTGATGTCGTGCGCTGAAGGTGGACGGACACGTGTGTGTAGGCCTATGGTAAGGACAGGGTGGACACAGATGTAGAGTTCATGCCTGGCTGAAATCGCCATGCTTTTGAGGGTAGACCTTTGGCTTATGCTGCGGAAATAGCGACACACACAACAGTTGGCATGTCTGATCCCTGACCCCGAGCGGGCTTGCGCACCCTCATTTACCCCTCAGCCGAGCCTGTACTCCGGGGGCATGCTACATAGCAACATTGTATATTGCGTGACGGGTGGTGCCGACACTACACCTGAGACACACGCATTAGTTACTGCCTTGGCAAGGCCTACACTTAACCACGCCCAGAGCCACGTGTTGAATGGCCACACCCCTATGCCGTACTGCCGTATGCCGGTCCACTCCCTCACACCCACAGGGGGGTCCGACACAGATACATGTCCCAGGTCCACCCCACTGCCTGAGGTGACAAGGTTGCGCACGCTGTACACAGCACAATGTAATGTGGTATGGCCCGGGGCCCACATGCATACAGAATGACCACACGGACACACTGAGATAATTTGTGGAACTGGCTTCGGGCACGTGCGCCCGGCACCTTTTATTGCCAGGGTCAGACGTCCAGTGACGCTTGTGCTGGATGGGTGTTGGGTAGTGTAAGCCACCCCTCAGGGGTTGGTTGGTGCTGGCAACTACTACAACAGTGATCAGACAATCAGGAGTTCAAAGTACAAACAGCAAGGGTCCATGACTTGAGCTGCACAGAGTCGGTGGCCCCGGATGCTCAGCTGCCGGCACAGGCACACCGCCATGGGACGGTGACTTGCGATGCACTGCGGTAGGGCCACCAGAGCTGAGCGGGTCCTCGTTGATGTCCAAGGAGAATGTCGCGGAGTGTTACGGGGGACAGTGGAAGGTGTCCATCCAGGGCATGATGCAGAGGGCAGAAGCAAGCAGAAACAGGCAATATGGAGGAGTTGAATGCTACAGTCTCCTTTTTCCCACAATGTCAGTATCAGCTACATGATGATGAAGACAACCCCCAGGCCATAGACTCAGACGCCACCAACGTTCAACCAGAGAGTGTCCAAGACTCCCGTGGCACAGAGTCAGTGGCCCCAGAGCTGGAAGGGGATGCAGTCTGTGATGAGGCCTGTACAATGATATAAACTCTGCAATGAACAGATCAAGACTCAGTTCCAATTGTTTGTCCTACTCGACCGC
Source organism: Calotriton arnoldi (assembly GCA_963921515.1). Lineage (NCBI taxonomy): Eukaryota > Metazoa > Chordata > Amphibia > Caudata > Salamandridae > Calotriton > Calotriton arnoldi. The sequence goes on from CAWUFW010017435.1 coordinate 80,433, forward strand.
AGTGTGTGCCGGAGGCAGCGGTCAGCGCGGGGCAACCGCTGTGCAGCCAGCTCCTCCTGGATCTCTAACACACGGCGTTGAAATGGCATGTGGAGAAGATTCATGGTTGACGGAGGTGGAGGTACCAGAGCTGAGTGGGTGTGCACCCTGTGACCATGCCGTGTCCTGCCTGTTACGGACTGTATTGGATTGGTGTGAGGCCTGCTGGACCGCTGTGTAGGCCGAAGGCAGAAGTACGCAAGGGCCCACAGACACGTGTGGTCGGAATGCTTTGCAAAGAGTTGGTGGCACCGCATCGAAGGGAGTATAGGGATATAAACGATGCCATAAATATGTACTCTGCCATTGTGTAATCAAGACTCAGTTCCAAATGTGTGACACCCTTGACCGCTGTGTATGCCGGTGGAGTACGTCACCGTGAAATGAGTACTGCGGGCCTTGCTTGCGGAGGCCGTGATGGTCTGAGGAGGCTGCCAAGGTCGTGGGCCTCTGGCTTTGAGCTAGCACCGGCACGTGGTGGGCCCTCTTGGAGACACGCCGGTGTCGGCAGATGAGCAGTGAGGCCTGGATGCGCAGGGGCGGATGTGACTGGTTTGGGGACCAGCGGCCCGGGCTGCGGCAGGCGCACAGGATCGCAGGCACCGTGGCGGGGTGAGAGGCGCCGCCCTGGCAGCCACGTTGGCCATTCCGGAAGAGAACCATGCCCAGGGCTACGTGCTTTTTATTCACACCCCTATGCTAGCCTGGCATACTCCGAGCAAGCCCACTCCGCACACGCTTTCAGGGGGGACGTAACAGGCTACATTTCCGCGATCTTCCCCACTTGCTGGGGTGACATGGTTGCGCCCACTGTCCACAACACTACCACCACCAGCAGTATATGTTGACATGGATATGTCTGTGGTCTGCATACTGCAGTCTGTCCAGCACTTCCACGCCACACTTGGCATTGTGTGCATTCGCATTCATGGATCACTTGCCTCCTTCGCACATGCCTGGTTCCCACCTCTCCCCACATACTGCTATTGTGTGGCTGAGGTGCCATGCCGTTGATGGCTCATGTACATGGCTAGCCCAGGTTAACGCAGTACGTTGTGCTGTCGTGTATGGTGGGTGGGCATGTTGTATGTGAGTTTGTAACGTGTGCATTCACAGAGTTGTGAGTTGCATGATTGTGGAGTTGAGGTGAGGGGTGTGTTCATTTGGTACTTACCAAAGAGCACTGCATTTCCGTAGGTGCCATCCTGGAAGTGCCGGTTGATGATGGACTGTCGGAAGATGTATGAATCATGCACACTGCCTGGGTAGTTGGCAACGACATTGGTGAAGGGTCCCCGGTGGTCCACTATTGCCTGCACATTGATGGAATGTGTGTGCTTCCTGTTTCAGTAATTGTGTGCAGTGTCGGCAGGGGGCACAAGTAGGACATGTGTGCAGTCAATTGCCCCAACACGTGCGGGAAGCCAGCTATGGCATAGAAGCCTTTCTTGGTCTCCAGCTGTTCCTGGGCAGTGTGGGGGAAGTATAGGTACTGGGGTACCAAGCTGATGATGGCATCCAAGACAGGTTTGAGGAACTTGGATAGGGCTGGCTGTGAGACTCCTCCGACTCTTGCGGTTGTTGGTTGGAATGTCCCAGAGGCCAACAGGTGCAGCACAGCCAGCAGCTTTGTCTGAGGTGGGATGTTGTTTGTCCGCTGTGTTGGTACTGTCAGCCTGTGGGCAATGATGTTCAGGATGCAGAGGATGGTTGTCCTTTTGAGTCTGTAGTGGGCAATGACATTCTCTGGGGTTAAGTCTGTGAGGCTGGTGCGTTTCCGGAAGGTCCGCTGTCTTTGTCTGCGCTGCCTCTGCGGTGGTCCGGGGGAGGAGGCAAGGGGGTCCGGGGGGGTGGCGGGCCTGGGGGTGGTGGGTGTTGTGGCCCTGTTGGTGCTCCGAGCTGCATGATGAGTAGCTCCATGTCATCTGTTGTTCTTCAGGTGTGGCTGTGGGCTGGGCTCCCTTTGATGGTGCAGCTTGTCGTCCACCTTTGCACCAGGTCAGAGCAGGTGTTAATTTCCTGCTGCTAACGTGCCGTATCGCCTGTTTTGTGTTCTTATCGCCGATCTGGCTGGTCGTTGAGAATGTTGCCTACTCTGCATCTCATTAGCGATAGTTGCTGGGCTCATCTGTGGCGATGTTTTTGGCAGGTGCTATCGCAGGTAAACTGGTGATGTTGGCTGTTTGCACCAGCTTGTGAATGGGGCGATAATTTTATTGCGACTTTGACTGTGATAAAGTGCAGTTAACTCGGCGATAGTTCCTTGAGAATATGCCCCTCAGTTTAGACATTGCCGCCTTGCTAGTGGTACCTGTACTGCTTTAATTGGTGTGGTAGATCGCTGAATTATTCCCCTAGAGCACTGATCGAACTGACAGCTGTCAGCACCTAATGGCACTAAATGCTTTCACTTTCAATTGTGTAACTTCAACAGCTATGGGTGCTGACTGTTACACAAACAAAAAACAAATTCCAGATTTGAGGGAAGCTCTTCCCTTGTGTCCTGACTGTCTTTTTTTTTTTTTAATAAAATTATTCTGGATTTAATCCTTTAGTGTGATGAATTGAAGGGATCAAGCCTGACAATGACTGCATCAATTTACTACCAGACCCTTTACCCCTGTACATTTGCCAAACTCAAGTGGTCAGGCTTCAACTTCCCTTTGCACACTTATATCACCAACATCCTGATCTCTCTCAAGCCCACTTTACAGAATAACAACACACTACCATCAGTCATTTTTGCTACTCTTTCGGCAGATCCACTCACACCATACCTCTACTTTATCAACTCCTGTGTCAGCCTAGGAAGCATCCCTCATGTGCCCTAAACACTGGACCCAGCCTCTTTCTGCTGAAGAAACTGACCTTGCAACCAGATCGACTTGCCAACTTCCTCCAACTATTCATTGACCCTTCACTATAAACATCATCAACAGTATCCACTCAAGTACAGGATCAGATCAACAAGAACAACATTCTACAGACTGCCACCAATCTGGCTTCAAAAGACTGCCACTCTTCAAGTATTGAACAATAACCACCTCAGAATAAACTGAAACAGCCCCTGCCTCCTGAACCTGTTCAACTTCTCTACAATTGTAGGCAATTGATCATCAAGTACTCATTCTCAGCCTTAAAACATACATGACCTTCCTAGACCCAACCCTATATGGGTCATCTACCTTGCCAACTTCCAACAGTTCATCTTTTGCAGAGTATTGTAGAGTTGCGCTGCTGCATTTCAAACACCCAAGCCCTTCACAGAGACCATCTATCCTCTGGTAGTCAAAGTTAGCCCGCTTTACTGAACCACTTTGCCAGGTGTTTCAAAGAAATTTACAGACGGGGAAAAACATAGTTGTGGATGAGGCCTTGATGTTCTACAAACAATGGCTGCTGTTTAAGCAATGCTAAAAGCAAACCTCTGTATGGTAATAAATTGTACTACTGTGTGAAAGCTCTACTAGCTATAACTACAACCTATGTGTCTACACAGAAAGGGTCTCTAGCAGGGCGGGACTGGCTACCGGGCGTTTTGCTGTGCTGCCGAGCTGGGGGCTGATTTCGTTTATGGGGACCTGCGTGTGCTTAAAAACATTCGTTTTGAAATGTTTATTTAAAAGCACACGCAGGTCCCCATCAACGAAATCAGCCCCCACCGCAGCGAAATCAGCCCCCAGCTTGGCAGCACAGCAAAACGCCCGGTTGCCAGTCCGGCCCTGGTCTCTAGCAATTCATCACCTGGTTGCAGTGAGTCATTAGCTACCAATGTAAAAATTGTTTGGGATCTTGTAAGTGCCCCTTTGAACAAGGGGCATCAGTTGGATATAGACAATGTCTATATTTGAATTTCACTGTTCAGTGAGTTGTTGTCTATTATACTCGCTAGTGGTACAAAGAGGAGCAACAGAATAGGCTATACATTGGAGCTGGTTAAAAGGAATCTTGTAAAAGGGCAGTGCAGTGCTTTATGTTGTGAGGAACCTCTAGCCCTCAAATTCTAAGAAAGCAGGGAAGTATATATTTTGACCACTATACCAAATGAGACAACATCCTCAGTATATGTGCACGGTGAGAAGACTGAAGTCCCGAAGCCTAATTGTATTCTTGACTACAACAGAAACATTGGTGGGTTTCAGAAGCACAACCAAATGCTTAAGCCCTAAAATGCTGCACTTAAGACCTGCATCTTGAGTAAGGAGCTGGTTGTGCACCTGATGCAAAAGTCAATGTACAATGCATATGTTGTGTATTGCCATTCAGTTCCTGGATGCAGGATGTGCTGGCTTTGAGAAGGAAGCTATCTGCAAATTTGTTACAATTGACACTGGTGCTGTTCTAACTGAGCTAGAGTATGTTTCAAGGTTGGCTAGGCAACACATGCCTATTCCTCCAATAGAAAAGAAACCCTAATCTTACTGGAGATGCCAAATTTGTTCCAGAAAGGGAATCAGACGAGAGATCATGGACTATTGTGCCTAGTGTCCCTCAAATACTTTGCCACCCTTAATGTTTTATTTTGTATCACTCAAAAGACTCCTTGAAAAGGGACGTTTTGTAGAGGTACATTTCAGGCACTGAGGCTTTCTTCAGTTAGGAACACATTGGCTTTGCTTGTGGTCTGCTTGCCATGGTCATCCTCCACCAAAATGTGGAGAATGTTCCATCTACTGTATGACAAGTGCATTTCAATTAAGTCATTGCTCATAACAGTGGATGGGGCAGACATCATGTTGCCACAGAGAACCTGTTTCCCAAATCCCAAAGCAATTAGTAGTTTTGGAAGTGTTCCTTAAGGAATGTAGAACAGTTTGCCTATGGTTGTTTCAAAGGTGTGAGAAATTAGGATGTGTTTGCAGTGTCCCACCACTTTTTGTCCCCATTTCGACCACTAGATGCTGGTTTTCTGACTCTGACTGTACCCTGGGCTCTGCTAATCAGACCCAGAGCCTGTGCTTTGTGTAAAAACTACATGGTAATTTGCTATGATTCCAATTGGCAATGACAGACCCATGTAAGTCCCTAGTATATAATAAGGCAAGAGGGATTCAAGATACCTGTAAGTCCTTAGTACATAATAGGGCAGGGAGGTTTAAAGGCCCAGTAGATTACATGCACAGGAATGGGTGCTACTGCGATGCCTGTTGTCATTTTAAAAGTCATCCCTGCCTTGCAGGTTGCTTTTAAATTTAAATTATATGGAAATTAGACTTTGAATTTAAAGATACTTCCAAAGTATTAATCTACCTTACTTTTGCATATAAGTCACCGCTAAAGTCTCTTCTAGGTGCCCCGTGGCTAGGGTGCCTTGTAACTATAAGCAGGGACATTTTAAAAGATGTTTTAGAAGCCCTGGTGATGGAAACACTGCCAACTTTGTTTTCCCCATTGTAGTGAATGGCTCCGTGGGCTAACATGGTAATATTTTATTTAAATATAAATATTGATAGAAGCTGTATATACTTCAAGGTATTAATTATTAGTTGAAGTATATCCAACAACTTGCCACTGTTGGAGTTAAATAACAATTTCTTTTCTGTGAGTCAACATCCAGCTTTCCAGCTTTCTCCTGATGGGCCAGCCTGTTCCCAAGCTGGCCAGGCTGCTTTAATGAAGTGTGAAATTCTCCTGTCAGGTGAACAATAGCTTTCCTGTGGGCAGAGAAGTGCAAGCTGCAGAGCAGATGGCAGGCAGGGAGGTAGTGTGGCCAAACTGGTCTTCAAACAGAGAATGGCATTTTAGGACAGCACAGGCCCACCTCCAAATCCTGCAAACTCACACCAGTAGGTTGGCTTAGCCTGATCCAGCTCCTCTGGAGAGACTTTCTCCATGTTGGGTTTTGAGAAAATTGTGCTTTCTGGGACAAGAATATGCCACACTTTGGGGGAGCTGGTCATACACCTGGGTGGTAGCCTGCATCACATTGGTCGGGATGCCCCCCGCTTGGTGCCCAGAAACTGAGAATGAATATGGGAGAGCTGCATAGCTCCTCAGATCTGCTGCCTGAAGAGACAAGAAGAAGAAGAACTGCCCTGCTGACTCCCTGGCCTGCACCAAGAGGACTGCACTCACCAGGACTGCCCCTTCTGCACAGTGTGGGACCCAGCACTAGAAAGGACTTTGTCTGACTCTGAAAGTATAAGGAGTGGACTCTCTGCAAGCTACATGTTAACAGAGCCCGTCTGCATCATCCCCCCCATCCTGGAGTGCATCCAGTGGACTTTGAAGGATATGGCTTGGTGGATTGTGGGAATTGTAGTCCAGATACCTCAAGGGCCATCTAGGAGATTCCAGACCCTTGAATTTGTGTTTTGGACAATGTGTACCCTCAATAGGAACTTCAGGAAGAAGTTCCAGAAGTTTGGAGAAGGTTGGAGCAACTTTTAGAAAAAGCTCCATAAAGTTTCTGTCAGGGACTGTCTGGGACTATGTCTGGAACACAGTCAGGGACTTGAGCAAGGACTGGGGACTGGGTAGAAAACGTACTGTGCACAGAAAGAGTACTACAGCGCTGCCCAGGATCACACAGGGAGTCAGAGGAGAAAAAAGGATCCAAAGGGGAAGCCTGTACAAGTGAACAAGATGGCTAAGACTCAGAAAGGAAGGGCACTCACTAGGCAATTTAGCATTCAGACTAACTACACCCAGGACGGACGTGCAAGACATATATATAAAACAACATAAGCAATAAAGGGAATGTGGGGTAAAGCACTCAGGATCTCCACACGGTAAGACTGAAGCTCAGTAAGTTCCTCACCCACAATGCTGTTACAGATACTGACTGCAAATACCCACCTATAGGATATGCACGCAAAGGCAGGGTCTGTGGAGCTGATACCTATGGTGATGTTATAAATGTAACTCAAAGACAGCACTCACAGTGTACAAGAAACACCACCTAGGTAGCCAGCTGGGCCCACAGATCCTGGCGATCAAACAGGAACACACAAGGCAGTAACAGCAAGGGTGTAGAACTAAACATAAGCAAAATAGACAAGGAGCTAGCAAGGAGGAGTGCTTAACAGGAAAGGAAGGAAATCACAGGGCACACGGCAGAAAGCAAGTAACAAACATACATGGTAATAGAAGCAAGACAGCAGAATAGAGAGACAGCAAACTAGAAACTGGAACCAAGGAAATGGGAAGAAAGGCAGGGACTGGAAAAGGATATACAGAAGGGAAGGCTAGAAGGGTATACTAGAATGATGCTGGATCAGGAGTAAAGAAAACAAAGTAGCACTGAAGGCAGTGCTGGAGCAAGAACAAGAATTTAGCAAATGCTCAAAAGCCAAGGCAGCACTGCAGGCAGTGCTAGTTCAGGAACAAGGGAAACTGCTGCAGCTCAGGAACAAGGAATGCTAAGGCTCAGGAGTCACTGCGGGCAGTGCTAATTCAGGAACAAGGAAAACAGCAGCAGCTCAGGAACAAGGAATAACTAAAGCTCAGGAAACACTGGAAACAAAGATATCAAAAGCTCAGGAAACACTGGAAACAATGATATCAAAAGCTCAGGAAACACTGGAAACAAGGATCGGTCTCATCGGTACACAACTTCAATGACCAACCTTGGCCTGAAGGGAGCTGGGGCTTAAAAGAGCTCACAATAATCACATGCATCAGGTGTGAGCAGGCTAGCAGCAGCCAGCCACAGTGGAGCTGAATTCCTCCACCCATTCTTGGCCTGCAAGGGTGGAGACAAAGCAGTGAGCAGGGAATTCTAGGTAACAGAGTGTCAAGCATTAGCAGGCTGTCTTCAAGCATGAGCAGGCTGGCTTTCACGAAACCCGGCATGGATTGGGAATGGATGTCAATTCTCAAATAGTGACCAAATGGATGGAAGTCAGGATATGCATGCAGGGGAGTATCTGAAAGCTTATTAGAACACAGGAAAGTGACACTATTCACCCCTCTGGTGGTAGGCACGAAAGTGCAGGGAGCGAATCATGACAGTTACCGACTTGACATCGAGAGTCAAGCCAGCTACCTTCACCCGTGACCTGGCCTGAATTTCAGGTGCGTTCCGCTCAAAGCTCTGGAACTCCAGTGCCTTGCTCAACGCCAAGGGAAAAAGCTCCAGAAAAATGACTAAGTGTGAAGGTAAAATTTTGACTGAGGTCCCCTGCTTAGTGTATCTGACCAGGGCACAATTGCGGTCAGTATCAAACTTTGACTTTGTCCCAGTCAAGCGCGACCAGATGTCCTAAACTTATGTTATATGTTTTTGAGCACTAGAAAGTGTTAATTCTTCAAAAGTTCGAATCTCCAGTTCCCTACATTTGAGTTTTGTCATTTTGGTGTCTATTTGTTCATAAAAATATAATCTATTTATATAAATTGGGGTTGTAATTTTATTGTGTGTCTTACTTATTTAATGTATTGGTGTTTTTAAATGCTTTACATACATGTCTCCTAAGTTACGCCTGCCTGCTCATTCCCAGCTAACAAGGGTTGAGCAAGGGAATCATTTATTGAGACCTTGTCCGAACTTTGTATTGTGCTTCAGGCCCTATTACAAGCGGTAACTCACTATTTATCACTACTAATAAACAACTTTCCAACAAAAGGGATATATGCTCAGAGTCTGAGAAATCTAGGCCGCAATGCAAACCTAGAAACTTACATCTACACACTGGAAGGAGGTGGATTTAGGACAGCAAGTGCGCTAAAGGTGCATTAAAGATACACCTTGCTGAGCCTCGGGTGGCTGCCTCAGGGAGGCATTGGTAAAGGTTTACTTGGCACCATTACAATATAGCTAAACAAAAGGGGAATTAGGAGCACTTTATGGTCCAGCATACAGGCTCCATAGGATACTATGTCATACAAAAGGTATGTAGTTCCTGGTGGAGGGAAGGAAGGGAGGATCTATGTCAGGGAAACTGAGACACCAGATCAGAGGATCTGATTGCTCAGAAGCAAGAGTCCTCACACACCCGTGTGGGTGTCATGCTTTATCATTGGGAAGCTCCTCGTTGAGCTGGCACTTCAATGCCCAATGGGTTCCTCAAGGATATTGTTTGTCTGAGGTCTTTTGATCAAGAGATGTTGATGTGAGGTGTGGAGTGGAGGTGCTCTAGGTGTAGATTGGTGTTATGGGAATTTGTGGTTTTAAAAATATCTAAGAGATACCCAATTAAATTTTATAGGTAGGTTCTCTAGTTATGATTATGGGCTTCTGAATGTGGAAGTAATGGTCCTATACAGCTCATTAAATAGTGTGTGTATAGGTAAACATGTTTCTTGTCTCAAGTGTCACTATTGATCTAGACAATTCTTCAGAACTGAAAGATGAAACCCGATCTATTTGTGGTTGTAGAAAATATATGTAGCATTATCAAAAGGTACCCCATTCATACAACCAAATCCTCACAGTAAACTATACCTGAGGATATCTGAAACCCGAGCTACGTTCAGTAAGCTATTGACCCCTTCGGTGATGGCAGAGACCATGCTAGCTGTGTAACAAAAGCTTTCCAGCATATTGATTCACCAGTGACTTACCCCTTCTCTGCTGCCTTTACAGTATAGTCAGGACTTTGAGAGAAACATGTAGTAAAAGCTTAGTCTAGTTTTCTTTTCTTTTCAGTGGGATATTGCTACCCGTGTTGAGGCATTGACCTACATCATGTTGGCAGTACGTGTCTAGAGGTTTACTGATAATGTGTTTGTATGCAAGTTGCCTGATGACTGGATTAGTGGCGGTGTGATTGGTGCTTCAGTAATGTAGCATACTAATTTGATGGGCACTTTAATGGGAGTGGTATGTTGTTGCGAGTATTGAGTTGTGTTGGGTACAATGCTGGCAGTATGAATGGCATTGTATATGGTGCGTGAAAGGCATATGAAGGGACCAAAAAGTGCTTGCTGCCTTGAAACGATTTTACAGCTCACCTCCTGTAGTTATTTGTTCAATATTTTGATACTTTAGCACTAATGCAGGTGCTAAAACCAGCTGGTATGAGTTTGTACTTGAGCAGAGGATGGCCTCTGAGGAACTGTAATAAACCAAGGCATTTCTGTAAACTAGATACCCAGGGAGTTCAAGGTATTCTGACCTGTATGGATTCCCCTACATTACCGCAATGCCCTTCTAATAACTACAACAACAAAAACACATTTTTCTCATATTTCTGGGAGAAAAAGTTCTGGAATCTGTGGAGATTCACTAATGTCCTACCACCCATGGTTCCCACACTTGTCCTGAAAAAAAACGACCTCACTTGTGTGGATGGGGAAAGCACCAGCAAAAGCAAGGTCCCCAAAATGCAACATGGACTGCTCAAATTTGTAAATTCAAAATGTACTCTTTTTTTCAGGCAGTAGTGGATTTTGGGACTGGGCTCAGCTGCCATCCTGGGAAACCTATTACACCCAGACATTTTTGAAAACTAGAAATCAAGAGAAGTCCAGAGTGGTGTGCATTGCATCATACCCATGATGTTTCCTTACCCACAATGCCTTGCAAACATGAAACTTTGTCTATAATCAGACATTTTAATCACATTTCAAAGTGCTGACATCTGTGAGGATCCACAAAATTCATGCCACCCAGTGTTTCCACATATTTATTGATAAAAATGTTGCCTAGCAAGTGTGGCTCGGCCTAGCAGCCATGAAGCAAAAAGCCCCAAGCCGCAACATAGGGACATCAGTAATAGGGATAGCTTCTGTGTTTAGGCCCGTGCTCGACTACCACCCAGGCAAACCTACCAAACCCAGACATTTTGAAAGCCAGATATCTTAAAGAATCCAGGGTGGTGTGCCTCGCGTGGATATCATGTTTACTTACCCAGGATGCCTTCCAATGGGCAATAAAAACGCTTTGGAAAATAACCTGCCACACCAGTAAATATCATTGTAGAAAGATATTAAATATGATATGCAGAAATTAAAAATGCATTAGACTCCAAATTAACAAAAGGATGCTGTGCAAAAGCTATATTTACTATGGAAAAATAAGTGTATTCTAACCATTTTAAGGATACTGCTGTTTGCTTTGGTAAAATGTGCATTCTCACAGGAGCTTTCTCCGTGGTAATTGCTGATAAAACGTTTTTGAAATTCGTGAATCGGTAGTTAAATGTAAAGTGTGTTGTCGAGTTAGCAACATTTTAATTGCCCAGGCATTTACTTCCAGTAAACAGATATGCTGAAAATAATTTTGCTTGATGAAAGGCACTTCCCACGGTCTGATGTTACTTCCCTTCTCCTCAGTTGAAATGCCAAAATGGGAGAAGGAAAGCTCCTCCTGGGCCAGTTATCGTAACATGTAGTTTTTCAGATGTCTCGTGAAATCTCCACGCTGCCAACCTTTATTACTGAAAATATGAGATAGATGCTCGTTATCAAGATTCTGGCTGGTCCTAGTGCAGAATTTCTCGTGGAGACTCCTCATCAATAAATAATCACAAGCACAAATAAACATTACTTGCAGCCATCTTCAAATCCCTTTCTCAGTTTGCTAAGTCTATGGCCGTTTCTTTTCCTTTTTAAGAGCAAACACTGCGCTGCGTTCACAGAGGATAGATCTCTGCGGATACACGAAGATCTTCAACCACCTGCTGAACTGCTCTCTTAAAGCGAAGGAAAGCATCAATAGATGTGCTGTGTCCCGACATCCGCAGACAATTACAGGTGTTCGCGTATTGGCAAATTTCGAAAAATAGAATTTGTCATTTTAATCCTTCAGATAAGTGATGCTTACACTTTTATATTGAAAATGTAGAAGTTGCAGTGATATTTAATTAAAGCGAAAACAGTTCAGTACATGGGTATAGTGGGAAATCCTGTTTTATTTGTATCGTTCTCTTGATAGTGGCATTCTTCTGGCTAAAATATAATTGGAGGATATACTATGTGACAGATAGGAAAAAACCCTCAAAGGTTCAACTAGTGTTGGCTCACCTACAAAATCACATCCAAACTAGGGTTGTGTAACATAATAATGCAGCATTACCTAAAAATTGCACGAGATTATGTGGAATTACTCGAGAAGAATAATTCTGCATTTAGCGCTTTAGAGCCCTCTTCTTCCTGATCTGGTTCTGTGTATTCCTGGGATGTTTGCAAATAGGACTCCTGCAGAATGGAGGTGTCTGGGGGGTTGCTGGAAGGAGATGAGACTGTTCAAATAGGTGAAATTTGAGTTGTGTAGTGCCTTGAATGTGGGTTTGAGAAGTTTGAAATTAGCGCGTTTGTGTATCTGGAGTCATTGTTGTTCCCAGAGGTGTGATGTGATGTGAGCTGTGTGTGGTAGGTTGAGGATGAATCTGGCTGCTGAGTTCTGAATGATTTGTAGTCTTCCAGATTAGAGCCAAAAACATTGCTTAGAAGTCAATAGCGCTAAAAAGTAAAAGGTTACTTGAAGTTACGCTGGACCGGGCCGGCTCTGAAAAGTCAAGCCAACTGCAGTGGAGCGCAGGTAGGATATAGATCCAAACAGGTCCCACAAAGGTTTTGCCTTCTCAAGTTGTGACAAGAGTCCCATTTGCAGGGAAGGAGTTCACTGGACCACAGTGAGTGTCTTTGGCAGTGGTCAACAGGGTGCAAATGAGCAGGGCTGCAAATGAGCAGGCGTGCATCGCAGACAGATGGTCTGGGGCCTTGCGATTGCTGAATCTTCGAGCGAATGACATGGTTCCTCAGTGAACAGGTCTATTCGTGGTCTCAAAGAACCCGAAAACTTGTTTTAAAGGGGATGTATTTCAGAAAACCCACTTCCAAGGTCCCAGGACTGGAGGCGCACCATAGGCAAGGGTAGGACTAACAGATGACAGAGTCCAATAGCACCAGCAGAGCTGAAAGTGGACTTTTGTGTCCCTGAGACTTTAGAAAACAGGAGGCAAGCCAGCCAGCCCTTGGAGAAATGTGGGTTCAAGGATGTAGAGAGCAGGTCCAGTCCCTCTCACTCCCAGACAAGAAGCAGCAGGCCAACACAGCAGAACAGGTAGTTAGTTTCTAGGTATGAACTGAGGTATCCTTTTGAAGTAGTCCAGATCAAATCAAATTTTGAAGCGAACAAAAATCTATGTGTTGTAGAATTGGTTAGTAACCAGGTATTTTACATAAGAGTAAAGATGGAGTACCTCAGTAAGATCAACTAGTGCTGAGCGGACAATAGAATCAAGGTCTTATCATGATTACGTGTGATACAGTGTTTTTAAATAGTATAGTTGAGAGGCAAAGCAAGATGAATATTTAGATCTAACAGGTGAAAGTAGATTATTTCTTTGAAAAATTCATTAGACGACATTTCGGGATAAGTCATTCTGCTTGTTGATCCGTAAGGGGGGAATGATGCAAAAAGAAATAAAAAAATGAATATATGATCAGCTGGCAAAAGTTAAAAGTTATTTTTGGGAGATGTCATCTTTTCAAATGGCATTTCAGGGAGAGTCATTATGCTTGTTAATCAGGCTGGAAGGAATAAAGAAACAAGAAACATAAAATAGAGAGTAAGCGAGTAAGAAAAAGGAGTGAGGTTTTCATGGGTAAAAAGTCTTTCTTGAATTCATAAAGAGTTAGAGTGTTCTCTTTGTTTAATTTGGAGAATCATATAGGTTGTCACATTCTCCACTGGTATTGGACTGGGATTAGCCCAAAGTTGACATTACGAAACATAGTCTTGAGGCCCGCCATAGGTCATGAGCTGTGAGCATTACTTATCATTAAAAAGCATGGTCTTAAGGCCCTCCTTTGGTCATAGGCTGTGAGCATTTCTTATCCTTTTTATGTGGCTGTGGACACAGTTGGTATGATGTGGCTTCTGAGGGTCACGATATCCAGATATTGGGTTATCAAAATCAGTGCACACTTCTCACAGAATGCAAGGTGTCTTCCAGGTGTTGTGCCGATACGTCGTTATTTAGAGCCAGTACTGCCACTCAGGGTCTTTGTTTAGACCTTTCGACACAGTGTCAAAGCGATTGATAAGGGCACTCTCTTTTTGTCATAATTTCAACTCTAAGTTGCCACCTTGTGCATTTTGTTTCAGTTTCATTAAGCCACAGGAATAAAAATTGCATTTGTGTGGATGTTATTTTTCAAAATGTTCTACCAATGGTTGTTTCAGGTCTTTTTTATGGATATTGCAATAGTGTTCCTGAATCCTAGTTTTTAGGGGTCTGATTGTGCTCCCTATGTAGTGTTGATTGCATGGACAGGAGATAAGATAAATTACATTGGTACTCTCACAGTAGATAACATTTCCTAATCTGATGAAGATATCCATTGATAGCTTGGTAAACTAGAAATGTTTACGTTTGCGCATTGCCCTGTGTAAGTTAGCATTTGCTGCGCAATTTCCTTTTCAGGCACCATTTTAGGGTTTTCGAAACTAAGTTAGTTTAATTCCGAGAAATGCTTCACTATAAGTTTCATTTTCTGCCAGTTAGGTCTGTTCCCGTAATGAGTACACTGTCCCTATTAGCGCACACCTTTCTCACTAGATAGAGTCCCTCTCCCCTTGTCTGGTGACGGGCCCGACTGGAACAACCTTGGACTTTGTAACTCTGTGTAAGGTATGAGTGCTGAAACTGTTTTTTCCTGTATTCCACTGCTTAGCTGCACCTGCCTTGAAAATTCCACTGTGGGTGTGTTTCACCCCAGTTCCGAAATGTACATAATGTACCTTTATGCTTCTCGATTTCAGTCCCTCTGCAGCACTCCTAGTGACTGGGCAGACTGGGCTCCGCTCTGAGTGTATATTAATAAACAGTTATTGGTTTGTAATCTCTACTGGCTGACCGACTCTTCATTTGGTATGGAAGGCTGAGAGGTGGTCATTAGTGACCCGGGTGACCCTAATCGGGCCACTCCTTCAAGCTAGTGCCTTCATTTTGGACTTGCCTAATTTATGTATTGAGCAATTTGAGCAAGTTTAGAAGCTCATCGGTTGTTGAAGGAAAGTTTTCACCTCCTTCTTGTCCTGAAGGAAGGAGAGACATAGTTGGTCTCTTAAGTTTGATGCTCGTTTAAAGCTGAATTGTGGTGAGTCTTTTATGACATCAGATATAGTGGAATTACTCATAAGAAGAGACCAGTGTTTCTTTAAAGTTTTTTAAATGTGGTGCTATCTATTACTATATTTCGTCGTAAAGTGAATAGTTGGTTTAGCTTTTTCAGGTTTAGTGTTATGCAATATAGAGGTGCGATCAATTTGAGACGTTGTGTTTTGGCCAATTTTGATGCATTATATCCCCTTTGACTGAGTCGCTCAGTGAACTCTGAAGATTTATGGTCGTAATTTTCTTGTTGGCTACAGTTTCTGCGAGCTCTTCAATATTCCCCCCACTGGGATATTGGCAACAGTATGATGTGGATGACAGCTGGAGGCATGAAGAATAGAAGTAGCGGCCCTGCTCTTTCCATGAATTTTTGTATGGAGTGAGTACTTGTCAACGTAGTGTGTGAGGTCAAGGAACTCGATTTCTCCTCTGGAGATGGTGCATGTTATGTCAATGCCCCATTTGCTTGGTGTCAGGCTGTCGATAAACTGTTTGAGAAGAACCTCATGTCTTTGCCAGATGAGTAGTAAATCATCAATATACCGTCCCCAGAAAACAATGTTTCTGGAGAGGTGTTCAGATAGATTGTTCCATAGCCACTGTCGTTCAACTTCCTCCATCAGGAGACAGGCGTACAGTGGGGCAAAATGAGCCCCCATTGCGGTCATTTGTAGCTGTAGATAGAACTCACCTTTAAAGAGAAAATAGTTGTTATAGAGACAAAATTTTAGCATGTCTAGGATCATCTGCTTTCTCCCTAGATAGTGTACTGATCTTGAGTGTAGGCATTTCCTTATTGCTTCAATTTCATCCCAATGTTTTATGGAGGTATAGAGACAGACCACATCAATGGTCGTCAGGAGATATTCAGGTTGCCAGACAATGTTTTGGAGTTTTTGAAAAATGTCCTTCATATAATTTATAAAGGATAGTAGATCTTTCATGAAAGGTTGTAATTTTGCATCAATAAATGTGCCCAGTTTTAAACAGATTGAAACAATGCCTGCAATGATTGGTCTGCCTTTGGGAGGTTTTCCTGGCTTTTGGATTTTGGGAAGTAAATAAAGAGTCAGGATCACTGGGTGTTCAATGAGAAGAAGCTGTTTCTCTTCAAGTGTGAGGAAGATCCTTGCTATGCCAGTTGTTAAGTAGATGTTGTAGCTTCTCCTGTATCTTTTTTGTTGGATTGTGGCAGAGTTTCTTATACCAATTAGCGTCTTCAAATTGTCACCTTGCTTCATAAAGTTAATCTTCGTTGTTTAAGAGAACTACGTTTTCCCCTTTATCTGCCTCCTTGATGATCAGATCCTAAATGTTCTGGAGCTCTGTAAGGGCTTGTCGTTGTTTCCTTGTGATGTAAGAGGGTACATATTTTCTTTTGGATTGTTATTTTGATTTTCCTTATCCAAATCCACAATCACAGCCATGAAGAATAGATTTATTGTGTTACCAGGAGGTAGAATTGGTGTAAAATGTGAGTTGGTGGAAAGAATCGATGATTTGGAATGGAAGATATCAATTCCTAGTTCTGAAGCAGTTATAGATAGGGGCCTCTAATGCCTGTGATTTCTCAGAGTAGGGGGCAGTAGCCCCAGGTGACTGGCACCTTATTTCCACTTTCCCTCCCACCAGTTCTGGGGTGGTATCCTGACACTGGCCCTTCAACCCAGGGTTTGTACCTTTAGGCTGAACATGTGCCCAGCAAGCCAGGGCTTCCAGAGGAGTACCCCTACCCCCCCAATGGAAACACACTATAGATGTGTTGTGCCTGGACTAGATCCCCAACCCTCTATCCTTGTGACAGTGCATAGAGTGCCCAAGGCCAGAAGTGGCCTCACCAGGGTCAATCTTTGGGTGTTCTGATCTCAGAACTGGCAACTCGTAGTCTTCCCACTGTGGACTGTTTCCACATCCTGTCCCTCAATCTGGGCCTCTGTACCCTACACTGTGGAGTGGAACCACCAGAAACCAGAACTGGTTGGGCGCTTGTGGCAGCCGCACCCCCCTCCAGCTCTCCTGACACTGTAGGACTCCCATCAGTGTATAGTCTCCTAGTACAGACCAGGTCTCCCTGCTTGTGCCTAATCTGAGCAATCCAAATGCTGGAAATAGGGCACCCATGGCCTCTGCCCACCACCCACCCCTTTCCCTAATCTTGGAAAGGACATAGGATGGTTCCTACCGTACTACAATGGGACTGGTCTGGGTCACTGTGACCTTCCCCCTCACTCTAATGGGGAAAACCTGAGTCTCCCTCCTTGGGATCTCTTCTCAATACCATCCCAAATATTCTGGTACGCAAGCTCCATGGGGTCAGAGAACATACAACCACCAGGTGTTGGCGTAGTTCTGGAAAATGGAGATTGCACATATGCTCTCTTGCAATCAAATTGTACAGCCTCTCAAATGTGTTCACAATACTATCCTTCACCCAACCATCCAGTGCCTTGCAAAAATGACCCACAAAATACCCCCAGGACTGGTGAGACAATTTCCTACTGCCCCTGAATCTCAACCTGCACTCTTCTGGGGTGATACCATATCTCTTGATAAGGGGTTCCTTTATGGTCACAGGGCACTCCATCACACTGGCCCTAAGATTCTTCAGAATAAAATCAGATTCTACTTCCCTCCCAGATGCCTAAGGTCACATCAGCAAGCGCTAGCCAAAACTAAAAGGAATAAAAAGACCAGGGCAGGGGGACGCACCTTTACGTATCTGGCGGCGCTGCACTGGAACGGGCTTCCAGTAGAACTTAGGCTGATCAAAGAGTACACCACTTTCAGGAAGAAACTCAAAACACACCTATTCCCTTAAGACTGATGCCATATTCAAAATCAGCACCGGCCCCACGCACCACTATTCCGCTACCTTAGCGCCGTGATATCCCTAAGGGATAAATGTCGCGCTATATAAATAAATAAAATAAATGGTTGGACATCTCAACCTGTCTCTCATCTAGGGCCAGTAGGGCATCCCTCCAATCACCAGGTATATGCCTCCATAGGACAGCCCCCAATCTTCCTCAGGGACCCTGTGCACTACTAGCATTACCGTATACTCATAAAACCACCTGTCCATGCCATCCCATCCCTGAAGTCAGGCACCAAATCTCTGGGTGTGTAGACTTTTCCTTCAGCCCTGCACATGGTACTTTTGCTGCCGCCATTGCACTCTACTTGCTTTGCTTTTAAGTCCAGTTCCTTTGGACTCAGTTCATGAGCCCACAAGATCTTTCTTTCTTCCATGGCTCTCTCAGCCTAAACTGCCTCCATGGCTAGCTTTTCCTTGGCTAAGGCCCCCTCACCCTCAGCCCTCCTCTCCTCCACCAGGGCTTTGTCAGCCTCGGCTCTTCTCTCCTCTGCAGTCAGATGGTCCAGCTGCAGCTGCCGGCCCCTCTCAGTTTGTCTATTCTTGAATGCCTCAGGGGACAGGGTTTGTGAGGAGACACTGCTCCCAACACTTGATCCAGCAGAGGACTCCCTTTCTGTGGGCTTTCCTCTGGATCCTCTGCAAAGTCATTTTTCTGCTCCTCTGCCTTATTCTCAGGGCCACTGCCCTCTTGGTACTCTGAATCATCCAGGAGGCTCCAGAGCTTTGGGTTCTATAGAATTCCAAAGGGTTCCTCCTCATCCTCTGAGTCCTCTGTTGAAGAAATTCCCCATAATACCTCCTAAAAAGCATGCAGGGCTGCCTGATGATCCTGCTTTGTAGACCATCCATTCACAGCCAGCCCCCTCAACTTGCAGAAATGTCACAGTTCCTTTATAATTTATAATGATAGGCAGTTGAGACCCAGGAGGAAGTCCATGCTGGCCAGGTATCATTGGTGCAACAACAGAAAGAGTCCTAAGTAGATGAAGATACAACAGGAGTCATATATTGAAAAATTACTAATTGGGAGAAAAAAGGAGAAACACATAATGCTCTTAGATGTCAATGGTAGTGTATACCAAATTACTTTAAGGCAGTGCACAAACACAAGTCCTATCCTCACCGCTGATCACCAAAGTTAAAAATTGGGTCCCTAGCAGGCAGAGGTTTGCACTCTGTCCTAGTCAGGGTAAGTCAGATATACACCCTAAATTACCCTGGGCTTGCCATCTGGTAGCTTGGCACAGACCAGTCAGGCTTAACTTAAGAGGCAATGTGTAAAGTATTTGTGCAACACATAAATGACAGTAACTCAATGAAAACACAACAAAAAGACTCCAAACTGTTCAACAAAGACTCCCGCTGTCGTGCTTTAAACCCAAATACTTCACCCTGATTAATTTGTTTGATCCTGGGCCCTCTCTTTCCTTGTCACTGATCATGTGTTTGATTATTTGAATAAAGTTGATAGTGCTTCAAAATGATTTATTTTCCAGTTTTGGCACTGTACAAGAACGTATATTCACTCATTCAGTGCACTGGAAACGTTTTTTGCATCTTTTGCCGTCATTTGTTGACTCCCACTAGACAATGTTGACATGAATGTCTATTGACAACTCTACATATATCTGAATTCTTTACATATGGCACAAACTCCTCACCAACTTAGAAACTAACCTTGTTTCACAAATTAATAGGCATGTGAGCAGGAAAACCACAGTCCTCAATAGGACATGATGGACTTCGTTTCTTGGTCGAGAGTCTAAAGTGACCGTTACTTGAAGGGATGGCCAACATAGTGCACAATTTTCAAATTAAATGACAATTCACTTCTATGTCTTTCTTTAACACAAAGTTTTCCAATCGAAAGTTTAAATAGGCCAACATTTTATTGTCAGAGAAAACACTGCTCACTAAAAATGTGCGTGATTGTATGTGTTTGTTTGCGTGTGTGTGTGAATATGTGGATGTGTTTGCTAGATCTTAGCTCTAGCAAAATGTTGCTAATATTTGGAAAATTGTGCACATCAGTGCTATTAGGATGCCCACCCTTCTATAATGCTGATCATGATATACAGCTGGTGATTCATTGCATACTTGGGCACCAGGGGTTTGATGGTGCCCAGCTCTGATATTGTGGGCCTCAGTGACATGAGATGGTGATACACGGTTATAGAATGCTGAATTCAATCATGTGTGGCAATAGTACATGAGAACACTTGATGGAAAAAACATCCTTCTGAGATTAGACACCAAACAAGCATTGGTATTCTGACAAAATATTGAGTTAAAAATATCAAGCTGCAGAAATATCACATTTTTAATATTGTGACACAGAAATATTGTGTGCAAAAATATCCTTGAAAAAATATAAAAAAATTAAGGTAAGAAATATTGTTTTTTACGTTTCTTTATGTGTTTAAATAATATTTTAATTGTATATGTTTTGTATTGCTTGTGCAATTGCTGTTAATGTTTTTGAACATAGCTTGTAATTTTAAGTTATTTATATTTTCGATTCAATTGTACAATTGTAATTTATAGTGTTGTAGTGGTTTGTGAGGTATGTAGGGGTACAAGGTGGGAATTTAATCAAGTATAATTGATTTATAATTTTTAAAAATTCATATTGATTATTTATTTGAATATTAGCCATGTAAATTGTGTAAATATTTTTTTAAGTTATATTTTAAGTGCGGGTTGATGGGTTTGTAGGGTGGGAAGTTAATTAAATAATAATCGATAAATTATTCATTATAGATACATTATTAATTAATGTATTGTTAATTGATTATGCTCAAGGGTCAAACCGTCGACAAATAAACATATGTGAACTGTGTTTTTAAGAATTTGATGGTGGATATCAACACTCATTCCACGGGTGTTGACTACAAACATTCTATTGTCCCTATCAGCCACATATATATTTATCTTTTTACATAGCACAAATGTACTTTTATTCACCATATATCACTTCCACTGCACCATCATCTGTTAGGAGCACCTTGTATATGCTATACTGTTTGAATTGATTTATATATCCCTAAATGAGATATGCATAAATAAATGCACTAAACACATAATTGGAACTTCCTCATTTGAGAGGTTTTCTTCTATCCTTAGTATACCACTATTGCCGAGGAAGTCAAGGGATACACTTCCCCCAAATGGACCGCTCTATTATTGCATGACTGTCCAGCCCAGGTCCCTGGGTTACTGGGTTGCCTTTTTTTAAGATTGACATAGAGTGTAATGTAAACTGTTTGTGTAATCTATTATAATACCAGTGAGAGATATGATCAGGATGTGCCACTCATTGTTAGCCTTTTGCAAGAATTTAAAGACTTTCCTCTACAGTCAAATATAAACTCCTTATCTTGCCTGTACTTTGTCTGAGTCCTGCTTAGCGCCGGAAGACCCTGTTGGGTAGATGAGCACTTTATAAAACTATATAACATAACATAACAAAGATACATTCATGATATTAATTACATTTTTCCTTTTATTCTTCTTCATTTTTAGTTTCAAACTCATTTTTTGTATAATCCAGAATTTTACACATTTTTTGGTTACTTTTACATTAATTCATTATCAGTCCAACACCCAGAGTACCCGGACAACAATCTGCCACTCAGGATTCCTCCTCTCCAGACCAGAAACAAATCGTCATGGAGGACTCTCTTCAGGAAAGTCCAAATGACAAGGAGCAGGTTGGTCCATCTGGTCTGCCTGGGCAGTCAGCATTAGTGAGTCACACTAGGCCCACAACTACACCTCCCACTACAGCTGTTACCACCCATCAGCCTATGGATACCTCCACTTCTTGTGTCCAAACCAACATCACACCAAACTTGTGCCCCCCCCCCAGTCCTGGCTGCAGTTGAACAAACACCACCACCTCCAATTCAGCCAGAAACCAGTGGGATGGGGCACACTGTGTCATGGGCACAGGGTAGTGGGGGCAGGGATTGTGTGGGGGAATTTGTGGGCCAGCAACGTGAGGCCACTATGTTCACTGTTACCCAGGCCTCCATCGACCAAGTCTTGGGATCCCTCCATCAGTTCCAAGACATGATGGGCCAGTTATATGAAGAGACTAAGGAGATTAAGTAGGAACAGAGGGACAACAATGTACAGATGGAGAATCTGAACTACAATTTGGACTCCCTGACTAAGGTGCTGGATGATATTTACACCTATATGTGCAGGGCTTTTCCAGCACCATCATCCAATTTCTGTGGTCTAACAACATCTGGGCCAACTATATCTGCCTCAGTCACAGAAAGTGAGGCCCTGCCACATGAGGCAACATCTGCACCCA
Source organism: Calotriton arnoldi (assembly GCA_963921515.1). Classification (NCBI taxonomy): domain Eukaryota; kingdom Metazoa; phylum Chordata; class Amphibia; order Caudata; family Salamandridae; genus Calotriton; species Calotriton arnoldi. The sequence continues at coordinate 102,676 of CAWUFW010017435.1, forward strand.
CCTCACATTCTGCAACTGTGGATCCACCAGCCCCTTGCAGGAGCACAAGTACTTCCGTACCACCAGGAGAGGATGGTAAGAGCACCAGCACCAAGAGATGCACAACCTAATTTCCTCCAGTGTGTGAATACCATTCACTCTGTGAACTATTTTCTGGACACATTCACCTTTCTGATGCCAGTTGTATTTTGGACATTGGATTTCAAACATTTGTGGCTCTTTAATAATAGTTTCATTCACTATGATTGACTTTTATAACTTTTTATTCGTTTTTATTGTTTACATCCTGTTTTAGTTTATTTGTTTTTTTAATAAAAACAAAACTAACAAAGTCATAGACTGCTGTTATATTTCTTTTCTCAATGTATTTATCATTTTTCCTTCCTTCACACATATTAAAATGTAAAAAATTAAAATAATTGTTTAGTCATAAATAAATGCCATGTAGCTTATATTTCTCACATTCTCCTAAAATGACAAAAAAGGAACAAATAGCACAAACCCAAATGATGTATGTTGTTAAATTGTAAAAAATAAATGCATGTCATAGTTTACAAAAAACATTACAACCCATGCAGTCAATCAATGGATGTTTATTACTTAAAATCATTATAATACACATAAAGGTATAATGGCACAAAAGCCTTGGCAGGAAATACTTTAAAAATAACAGTTAGTATAAAAATGCATCTTCAGTGTGTTACAAACAATAAAAGGACAAAAAGTTTTCCCCAACATATAGGAACAAGAGGCATCCTAAAGTTATAGAGGGCCATGAGGGAATGAAAAAGTGTGGGGAGAATGGCATTAAAGAGCAGAATACAGTGCTTGAGGTGTGTGCTGATTTCGGAAATATGCGGAATGCTCTGGCGATGTAAGTATTGACTGGGCCATGGCCACGAGTTGGTAGCACTCCACTTAGCCGAGCAAGGGCTTGGAGTTAAAGTGCGAGGTGCAGTTCCAGGGAAAGTGCAAGGATGCCAGAATTGACAATCCCTCTAACAGATGACTGCTCTATTATTTGGAGGGGAGGGTTATGAAATTGTAGCTATTCCTTGGAACACAATCGAATAAAGTGCTGGTGCCATTATGTATACAAAGTTAAAAAGGGTTCAAATGTACTCAAGGGGACGTTTCTTAGCACAGTGATACTTGTAATTCTAATAAAGTTGTTCTTGATTCCTACGGAAAGCCTGCTTTTGTAGTGCGAGGTGCGCCAGTAGCAGCGTGCCACCACGCTGTTGCTCCAAGTCTTTAGGTTTCCTGTGAAATCCAGTGGTGTGGGCAAAGTTATTTGTCTCCCTCTTTCTTTGTGTAATAGTCTGATGTCAATTTCTGGGCTTCATAAGGACGTTGCAGAGATTCAGGGCAAGGGTGTAATGCATTGCTCAGTATTTTTACAATCTCCCGCAGCGAGCAAGAGTAAAATCCTCCACTTGTGAAAGACATACTGCCAAGGCCTCTATGCAGGGTGAGCTCCTTGTTTCAGAAATAATTGCCTGAGTATGGTTCTCGTTTGTGTAATAATAGCTGGACAACAGCACAAAAGGTGCAGTCATGACTCTTGTTTGTAATTTAATAGCCTGCAGGCGCCTCCATTATCTTGATTAACTCATAATGGATTGAAGTCCAGGATCGGTAAGCTTAGCAATCGCATATACATGATCTCTCTCCGGGTTCTAAATTTGAGGGTAGCTGGCAAATAAGGTTGGGCTTTTGCTACCAGACACGAAGAGTTTAAATGGTCCAAGAACTTTGTTGAGTTTAAGGAAGCTTGATCCTGCTGAAATGAGGCCAGTCACACTTGTCTGTTGATGGTCTTTTTCCATATTATGTAGGAGATAGGCTCTAGAGTGATTGGTGTTTGATTCATCCCAGTTGTTACTACCGCTCTCTGCAGTTGTTTATTCCACGGGGAACTTGGATTTTTGAAAATGGCTCTGAGGCAGGCCTTGAGGGAATTCTCTGGTGATTTTAATAGGCGAACATAAAATTTCAAGAAGTCTGCCTCGACAGTGAAGGAATGTTTCACCAGCCCAAGTTCCAATCTGAGTCTTGCTCTGCTGAGGTATTTCGGCAGCTGAAAGATTTTCTTATATCCCACACACTGGGCATGATCAAGCAGTTCTGAGCATGCTCCGGGGAAGGCTTTATGGCCACATTGAAGTGCTGGAAGAAGGAAGGCTTGAATGACTTTCTTTATCCCTCCACAGACTGGCTGTTTAAATTTTTATTAAGCCTGGCTAAGCCATAGATAATTGCCGAAGATTTCTTTTTTAATGTATTTTTATGGGCGGATGGTTGAGCGGATTTAGTGAACCATACTCCCAGGTACTTGTATTTGAGGGCTGAAGTGATGATCAAACAGGCACATGCATCAAAAGAAAAACCGGTCGCAGACGGGCAGATTCTCAGAATCTGCTCCTTTGCGATCAGTATATTTGCATTTGGGATGCATCATCCCAAATGCAAAAATCGCAATTTAAGTAATCTCTAAATTGCGATTACTTAAATTGCGATTGCATTTAAGGAATAGCAAATTGAGATTCCTTAAATGCAATGCATTAAAGTAAAAAAATTAGCAATTTCGCTAATAGGAGTCACAAATTACCATCAATTTGTACTTGATGGTAATTTGCAAAACTTTGAAAAATGCACTAAAGTGCATTTTTCAAAGTTCCATTTACACACACACATGCCCTTGGGGCATGTGTGTGTGCAAGATGTACTCATATGCAGATTTCAGGGTGCAACAGGGTGTCCTTTTGACACCCTTGCACCTTGTATTAGCATGCGCAATTTGCGAGTACCTATTGGGTACTCGCAAATTGCGAATGCAATTCCTATTCGCTCCTATGGGCCTCTAGGCCCATAGGAATGAATGGGAAGACATTCCTTAATTGCGACTCGCAATTTGCGAGTCGCAATTAAGAGATGTTTAGAAATCGCTATTTTTTTTGCGATTTCTACATGCATAGGCTTTTGCGATTCCTTAATTGCGATTCCTTAATAATCGCAATTAAGGAATCGCAAAAGTCTACCTTGATGCATGTACCTGAAAGTACCCATGGTACATGAGACTTGTTTTTTGCCTGAGCATTCTCTTGAAGTGAGATATGGCTGTTGTCCAGGGGGTCAGCTTGCCTTTTTCTGACCGGGTTTCTTTTTTTCACCAATGTGCACTATGATAGTTAAAGCAAAGCCCGGTGCGTGACGACCCACTGTCAAAACCACCTGCTGACTGCGGGGCACTTTTTTACCTCTTTAGCACAAACAAGAGAGTAGGGCCCTCATAGGACCTTTGCAGGTGCTCCAGCACCTCCCTGTTGAAGTAAAAGAAGAAAAGGCCAGGTAGGACCATGTTGGCCCAGGAGCAGCGGGGTATCGGCAGGGGGGAGGATGAGTAGGGACCCCTCTCCCACACTGCTGTCACTAGTAATGGGGATAGATGTCTCCTGGACTGCAGGTAATGGGGGCTAGATGTCTCCTGGGCTGCAGGGTGTTTGGCTCCTGGTGCTCCATACTTGGTCCCACCAAGCCCCACTCCTTCATCCAAGAAATCCCAAAAGAGGGTACAAAAGAAGGGGGGCACTGCGGGGGGTCACCAGAGGAGTCCAGAAAAGACCTGAGAGGGGTAGCAGAAAGAGGGGAAGGAGGGCCCAAGCGGGAGATCGCAGGTCCTCCACAATCCACACCCAGGCCTAGCTGGGCCACTTCTGCGGAGGCCCTGCTCTCACTCAGCATCCGGCCACTGCTCCGTTGCACTCGGGAATCTCCCAATTTACCTGCCTCCTCTTGCTTGCCGGCGTTAATGTTGGTAGAGATGCAGTCCTCCTGCCAGTCCTCCTGCTGGAGCTGATGGACTGGCGGGTCTGTCTTCCATGACCTCCCCGGCCTCCCTGGCCTCCCCTGCTTCCAAAGCCTCCGAGCCACGGCAGATTTCAACGTGCCTCTGGAAGCGGAAACACCTCAACGTGTCCTGGAAGCGTTCTCACAGTCTTTAGAGGCTATCGGATGAAGCCGCAACCCATGCATAATCTAAATAATCAGCACCATTTTAATATGTACAGAGTCCAGACATTGCCACCGTGGAAGAACGTGATATAATCCCAAAAATCTGATTCAATAGGCAAACTATCATTGATTTCTGACATCATCTGGAGCCTGATGTTCTGGCTCAGAACAGTAATCCCACACATCAATAACACAAATAGTGAAAATCCTGGCTTTACTCCATTTTGTGGCCACAGAATCATTCCAAGACATTGTTGCAGTATCTGGTGCAATGTCACAACCAACTTTAAGTGGTATGATAGAAGGAGCTCTTTCTACAATGATGAGACACATCAACAGCTTCACACACTTAACACAAAATGAGGACTTAGCCAAAGTGAAGGAAGATTGGTATGCTTTGGGTGGAATGCCACATGTGGTTAGAGCAGTTTAAGCAGCACATATTGGCTTGGTGGCACCATTCGACAGAAACCAAGTCTAGTACAATCTTAATAACTTCAAATCAATAACTGTGCAAGTTGTCTTTGTACAAGATATGTACACCCAAAGTGTTTGTGTGTCGTTCACAGGATCAATCCATATTCCCTTTTTATTTTGCAGCATATAACTGAAAATGTCCCAACTTTGAAATGTCCAAATGAAGATGACATGGCGAAGGGTTCTAAAACAGATAAAAACAAAAAGATTAAATAAATAACATTACAAAATAGAATCCTTACAAATGAATCATTTTCAGGACACATTTTCTAAGAACAATAAAATATAGACAATGTAAATGGACTCAGTAGTCAATGTGTCAAAACTTTGATCAGCAAATGTCTTTGGCCTGGATTTCATCAACTTGCCCTTTCTAAATAATGTGCAGCACAGAGTGTTATCCTCATTAGATTAAAAGTTGGTTTAACCTTAATGTCATAGCATGTTATTTTATAATTACACTCAAGTGAAGAAGTTGTCAATAACATCTTGACGTAAGTCAATTCCTTACTCTTTACCACTATCATCTTCATTTGGTATTTAAATATCCTCCCCAAGTGGCTCTTCATGGTCTCCATCCTCTGCTAGGTTTGATATATTCCATCGCACGGCTATGTTGTGCAACATGCAGCAAGCCATGGTGATTTGGCACACCTTAATGGGTGAGTAGAGGAGGTTTCTACCAGTCATATCCTGACAGCGAAATCTGGCCTGTAGGAGCCCAAGCACCCGCTCCACTGGCCTCCGTGTTCTTCCGTGGACCTCATTGAAGTGAACTCCCCCTGGCATGTTGTGCTAACAACCATGGTCAGTTAGGATGATCTTATTTTCCAAATGGAAGGAAAATAATAGCAACATTTAGATTATTCATCTAGAATTTACCCAAACAATATAATGACAGATTGTACTTACCAACAAGCCAGGCCCTCTCAGGTCCAAGTTGTGACATTGGAAGGGGTATGCTGCTGTTCCATAGAACAAAGGAATCATGGGTTGATCTGGGGAAACATGCACAGACACTTGTAATGTACAAATCAGGTAAGCAGATAACTTACAAATTGATTGAATGGAAGTTCTTCCTATGGCAGTAGACTTCTCTACAACGTCCCTAACCAACACACTCCACCTGACCCAGTCTCAAATCTCTGCATTGATTCCCGGTAGCAGGATATATTATGTTTAGAGCACTCTGCATTGCCCACAGGGCTTTTCTTAACACCAGAATGCTGATCACCCGTTCCCTTGTTTCTCTTTATTTCCCTGGGAAACTCTTCACTCTTCTAATGCCTTACTTGTCAAATGGCCTTCTATCAGAAGATAGAGATGGGGAGGACAGTCTTTTCAGTTTAATGCTGCTAAGCTGTGGAACTCCCTAGCCCTTCCTCTCAGATCAACCACGCAGGAACTACTGTTCCACAAACTACTTAAAACATGAATATTTTAAAATAGCCCCCTCAAAGGTATCAGAAGAGACGTTTCTCACTGACAGCGATGCGAAGCCTCCACATAGCCATGCGCTATATAAGTGCAAGGTAGAATAGAATAGAATAGAACTTGTTCTCTGACGTGTGGTGGCTCTAAGGCAATTGCTCGAACCGCATGTGGTAGGTGACCCAAACCATAATGTTCTACAGTTCTACAGTTCTACTGGTAAAACAGTGTGTATATGCAGGCAATAATCAGGCGTACTCCTGCTAGGTGAACCCTAATGTGCGTGCACCTAAAGTGCGTGTAGGTGTTAAGCCAAGAATTCACATTCGCAAAATCCTCATGTTGTGGAAACTGGATGGGACTTTTGATGTGTCACATCATTGAAGAAAGAACTTCTTGTAGTACACCACTGAAAGTTGGTTGTGACATTCCACCAGATACTGCCACAGTGCATTGGAATGATCCTGTGGCCACAAAATGAAGTACTGCCATAAGTTTGATACTTGGTGTAATCGATGTTGGATTTCTATTGTGAGGCAGAAGATCTGGCTCCAGCTGAAGACATAAATCCAGGATAATCTGTTAAGCCAATCTGAATGTTTTGATAATATCCCATTTTTCCATGGTGGCAAGGTCTAGAAATGGCCAAACACACTATTTGACTATCTAATATGGTGGGCGTCTGACCTTGCTGTCAGGACATTTGGAATAAGATGGCTGCGGCGGAAGCTGGCGGGGTAGTAGGTGGGAAACTCCACTAAGACACAGCCATAGGCTAATGTGTGAGAGCAATGTATGAAAGCCAATGACTGTGTCCACCTCCACTGGTGATCGTGTACATGTATGCAGCATTGCATAAAAAGCATACTTCCCTCCTAACACAGGAGCCAACAACACCTCCTAAACTTTTGCTGCTGTTTCTGACCTCTGGGAGTCACAATGCCAGGAAGAGCAGGTGACAGGGCCCCAGCCTTCTCGCCAGAGGAGTTGGAGTTGCTGGCAATGGAGGTTCTGTCCCTTTACAGCCAGCTGTATTGCTCACCAGAGGAGCAGGTACATGTTTAAAATGTATTTGTAAATCTGTCTAACTCGTTTTTTTAGAAACTCAGGCTAGAATGTTTCTTTGAGTTCCTGAGTGAAGGAATTGAATGAAGTGTAATTTATTTGTTACATTACACAAAACATGTGGTGTTTGTTTTAAGCACTACATTTTATTTGGTGTATATTTTGAGATATATCTATGTACATGTATACATTTCATGTGAAATGTAGAAATTTCACATCATGTAAATTTAGAAAACGCATCATATTTTCTTTACAACTGTGCATATGTATGTAATTTTTTACATACTAAATACAAATTATGTTTGCTATGTGTATTATCCCACAAATCACTAGATCAGGTGTCTCAGCCAGTCAATTAGGAGCTACCAGTAGCTCCCAGACACCTTCAGCATAGCTCAGAGGCTTGAGTTCTTTTTCTATTGAACAAGAGGTAATATTTGCATTTCAAAGCTAAGGGAAGGCTGTGTTCATGTGACACCATGATCATCAGGCTGCAGATAGCAGGGCCAGGCAATGAGCAGTGCTGTGTCTGATTCGTGGGCCAGGTTGAGTCTGAGTCACAGAGGTGAACAACTGAAGCACTGAGGTATTTTACTCTTAGAAACAATTACTTGTCAACTCAAAATTGGAGTTGTGAATAAAATGATGCTTCTGTATGCTTTTAAATGGAGGAAAACTGAACTGGAAAGTTACCTTAATTATTGAGTTAACACTTAACTTCTTTTTTCTACCACTTCAAAGTTTTGCATTTACAAACAGCATGCCCCTTACTTCCTGTGGGCACTATACACTGTGCCATAAGTATATAGGAAAAATGTAGCCCGTTTGTTTACATGAGCGAGATACAGAAACATTATCCATGATATAAAGTGTTTGGTAAAATATTTATCTCCAATTTTAATTTCTCCAACTTAAAAAGAACATAAAATGGTATGTTTGTGTCATTCATGTAACCACATATGGCGAAAGGTATACTACACAGGCTCTCAGTCACCCATGCAAATATATATCCCCTTCATAGGCACACATGTTCATACATCCTTAAAGACCACACTGTCACTGACACACATGACAGCCCTGCCATAGTGCCCTTAGTCATAGTATCTGGCTCTATGTCCCTTAGTCATAGTATCTGGCTCTATGGACATTAGGCTTCAAGTCACTGTAGCTGGTGTGAGGTGTCTGGTTACAATGCTCAAGTTGTTTAGCCTTCAGTATTTCACAATGATCTTCACTGATGAGCAGTAGCTCTTACTGCTGAAAATGTTGGAGCCCCCTTGCCTAGATGATGTCACTGGCCTGGATTAGTGAATATAGGAAATGACAAGGGATAAGGATAGTCAACAGGTTACAACAAAAGTATTATTTATTGCTTAATTTTGGCAGAATAAAAAACATGTATATTGTGTAGTAACTCTTGACTAATGCTTGTGATTTATGTAGTAAAATTGTGATACATCACTACAGACAAACAACAACTAACAAAATCATTCTTTTTTGCCTTTCATTTCTTGTAGCCATGCAGGTCAATGACCAACAGGAAAAAAACTTTTGGAAGGCCATCGCCAAGATGGAGCAGACTCTGGGGGTCTACACGTGGTCAGCATTCATTGCCAAAAGAGATGGGAGGACCTACGATGCTGGACCAATACTTTCAGTATTCACAAAATTGCATTTAGGAGTAGTAAAGTTAGGATTCCTAACTTTACTATTCCTAAATGCCTTTTGTGAATACCGAAAATCATAAAGTTAGGATTTTGTCTAAGATTAGGAGTAGTAAAGTTAGAATCCTAACTTTACTACTCCTAAATGCCTTTTGTGAATACCGAAAGTCGTAAAGTTAGGATTTTGTCTCAGATTACCTTTGTGAATCGGGCCCTATGTCCTTTGTTATGTCCAGATGATAAATCAATGATGGAGAAAAATGGGATACCTAAAGGGACATTTGCAGATGGAATGTTCCATCACATATATGTTGGAGTATCCATCTGGAAAACTCAAAATCAGGCCCAACTCATGACTCATTAGGAAAATGTAGAAATGCATCAAGGTGTAATCTGTTGCATATTCTGAATTGCATGTGAACCTTTGATGTAAACATTATATAAGAATCAGTGTATGTAATATGTACTGTGATGTTGTGCCAATGTTTGCCTAAAGTGAAAGGCAGCATATTTTGTACAACATGTTCACAATGATAAAACAAACTTGAAATTACTTGAGGTATTTAAAAGTAATATGTGAAAATGTTTCTGCCCTGTACTAAAGTGGATTAGAAATTTATCAAGCCCAATGTATGTACTTATTGATAATATAGAACCTAAGTTTGAGAGACTGGAAGCAGGTAAAATCTAAAATTTGGGAAATGTTTTAAGATCACAGTTCATGATCAGCTCTATTTACACAAATGCAATAACACTATTGTATATGTCTTTTCATGGTTTAGTTTCTGATCAACAACATGAGTTCGTTCATGGTAGAGATACTTCGGCCCATGTTAATACTGCTATTGCAGCCTTTTACGTATCTGGTAAATTAAAAGAACATATCGGTATGATTATGCTGGATGTCGAGAAGGCCATCGAAAGAGTAGCATGGGAAGCACTTTGGTCTACTATGCCAGCGTTTGGACTTGGAAGCCGGTTTATCTCCCTGGTACAGAAACTATACAAGAACCTGGTAGCTAAAGTCAAGCTGAACGGCATTTCATCAACATATTTCCCAGTCCGAAGGGTCACATGGCAGGGTTGCCCACTTTCCCCGTTATTATTTGCCTTATACATCGAACCTTTTAGCATCGCATCCATCCTTTGAGAGAGTTGAGACAGGGTTTTCAAATCGCTCCTCTGAGTCAACAAAGGGGGGGTTAGGATCTCCTCGTCCTTTACCTCCTTTAGTTCCTCTAGCTCCTTTAGCTCCTTTAACTCTTGATGGCTTATACCCCGGCGGGGTACTGCCCCTTGTGGTGTTGGACCTCGAGACCTCCACTGGCTCCATTGATTCCATACTCTGATCGGTAACCCCCAATTGAGCACTAACCGGGATACTCGGTACAGAACAAGGAGCTGCCAGAGCTGCGGGTGAGCCCTTGTTGAGTCTATTTCAGGGGTAACTGAGGCTTCCACCACTCCTGAACTCTGTGCTCGGAAACAACTGAGGAATCACCTTGCAGGTTAGGGTCTGTAGCGTTTCACCCTTATTGCTGCTACCCATTTGCTGATATAAGGGTGATGGAGACGGGGTGCTACAGCCAGTCAATATAGGATTTGAACCGGTCGCCATTTCGATTCAGGATGTCCCAAATGCTGTTGAGTAGCATTAATGGTGCTAAGATTAGCTGCCCGGTTGGCCCCCTGAGGATCAGAAAATGAATCACCCTCCACAGCAGCAACGAGGGGTTGGGGTACAGAGTTAGTCCACCAGCCCTCCTGCACTGCTGCCAGCAAAGCACCAGCCATCTCAGAGACCAGAATGGAGTTTTCTGAGCCACAGGACTAGAGCAAGCCGCCTGCCCTCCTGGAGCACAGCAACCGTAGGATCGGCTTACCTAACAGAGAGCCGGAGGCACCCTCAGACACCTGAACGGTCCATAGGGTAGGTGCAGGTTCCCTCGCTGATTCAGCAGCAGCGCCCCTGACAGCCGGAATCCCCTGACTCGATGCTGTTGTTTCCCTTCTGAGTAGCAGGTTGCTGTGGGGCCATGCTGGAACCTGCCGAGACCCTGCCAGTGCCGAAGTCGTAGCCAGATACGGTGCGAGATACCGCAGTGAACCACCTCGCTTCCTTGATCAGTTGGACCGCAGCGGAGCAACGCCAGCACATCCGTGCTTAAGGTAAAGAGGTAAGACGGAAGTAGTCCTTTAGCCTTTAGCCTTCGCCGCTTTAGTCATATTATAGTCTGTTGGCATATTCCGTGAAAACTGCAGAGGTAGGAGGGGAGTACCGCGGAGTCGAGGAAGGCCTCCCAGGTGCTTACCTTGGTGGAGTCAATCCACCATCTTCCTTTCACCTCCGGTAAAGGAAAATTAAAAGAGAAAGAAGGTAAGTTTCTGGCTTATATCCGTTCCAATTCACCAACTTAGGTGTGGGGGTTTCCCCACCACAGTCATATCTGTGGGAAGGCATATCATGATTGGCCCGGCGGAGAAACTGGCGGTACTCCCTTCTACAGCCACTTTTGTCTAGGGCGTGTTGACGCGGACAAACATTCCTGGTGGACTCAACAGCACTCCAACTGTCTTTCGTCCATAGACCTGCCAGTATCTAACTAGAGTGGGCGGACCACCTAGTAGGTGGATGGGAATTCTGAAAGAAAAGTGATGGCGGAACCTTTACTGCCAAGATCTAAAACATGCCCAAAGTCGTTTAAACACATATTCTAAAGTTAAAGATAGTACTATGTTTAATGCAAACTCATTTATTTGATTTCTTATTTTAAACAGTCCCAATTCAGTTAGTTCATTTTTTGTAAACAGATTTGTAACAAACTAGTAGCAAAATCACTACCACACACATGCAGTGATTGATAAGCAAACCCAGGAGTTATGCATGTTAAACAATGGTTGCACAATCAGTTTTCATATTTTTGATCTTGTACACAAATCATTCTGTAATACTGTCTGGGGAAAGGTTTCATCACTGTATTCCATATATCAGTAGAAGCAACGCAGGACAAAATGATTTTGGCCTTAAATTGCAGAGGTGCAAAATTTGTGAAATACATCCTCACCTAGTTCCAAAAAATATTATCATGAAATCTAAAACATCTCTTGACTATCTTGTTGGTGAGACAATTAAAGAATGTACCCAATGATCTTTTTGTCGAGTTAAAAATCCAGATTTTTTTTCACTTATAACATTTCTTCATATCAAACATTACAATGTATCTTGTTCCATGTGTAAAAACCCCTTTCCGCGTCATGAGCTGTATCAGATAACATGAGCAGCTCAAGGGCTAATTTTAAACTGAGCCCTGATCAAAATCATTTCTGAAAGGAGTTATTTCATGTCCCTTGTGGTAAGTTGAGGCAGTGCTTGGTGCAAAGAACGTTTACCACCATATCATAAAAGCATGTTTATGGAGATGGTAATGTGTGACAAGAAAGTACTGCTGTATTTTGTGCTGTTGATTGCAATGTGATTTTGTTCTACACTCTGCTTTACCTACCTTGTTTTGTGATACTGTAGTATGTTTTAATTGTGCTGCTATGGTGCTTTGTGTATGGTATTGTGTTTGTACTGTAGTTTCCTTTAGCTGTACAAACGAATTCTGCTTCATGTACAACCAAAAGCAGCCTCTGCCTTTAAAGTTCAAGTGACAAGCAACTATTTACCACTGCTGTAGGCTGTACAAAATCTGTGTTTCAGCTCTTTCATTATTTAAGACCATAATCAGTCTAAAACAGTAGCTGAGACAGTTCTTATATAAGCATATGCAGTGCTCACCATATGTGATACAGCCCACATTCTGTGCCACAGTTGTGGGCAGGATGGTGTCTTAAATAATTGAAGTACTCGAGCAGCAGTATTTTGTCACCTAAGAAAGTGGTAAATGGTTGTTTGTCATGTGAACTTTAAAGCCATATACTGTTTTGGGTGGAAATGGAACAATTTTTACGGACCATATTACAATAACTTATACAACACAAAACATGACATACCACAAGGAAACACTTAAAACAGAATGCAACACAATTGCTACAGCACAACACACAATCACATTGAATATACGCAGCACAGAAACAAAGGAACAAAATACCAAACAAAATATATGTACAAACATTCTTGCCACACATTTTAGCTCTAGAAAGTTGTTTTGAAAATAATTTGGTAAAAGCTGTTTGTCACAAGCACTCCTTTAATGCACCACCAAGGATTTGAAATGCCATCTCTCAAAAATGTTTTATGATTCGGCGGGAACTTGTTTGTGTCTGTGTTTGGAGTATTTGACCTCTAGGCGGGATTAGACTGCAGTTCTGCCAAGCATTTTATTACACCTACAGAGACCTAAGCTGTGTGGAAAGCTGTCACTCATTTTTCCAACCATGGCCCCTACCATGAGCCAATTTTCTGTGCTGCACTGGCAGAGAAGGGGTCTGGTCTGTGCGTTTCTTTTTCACATCTTTAATTGAGCCAATAATCTCAAAAATCTTTAAGACAAAGGCATTATTTTTTAGCGCAATGTAGCAAATCAAACAAAGTTGCCGTTGCATTGCTTAAGGAGAAGTAAACAGCACAGAGCCGTATTTAAATAAAATGGCCAGATGCTGCAGTCATCTCCTTCACTGCTTCACTATAAAGTAAAAAGCCTGAATAGCACTAAGAACAAACTTTGCACCATGGTGCATGGGTGTGTGCATGCTACCTAGCGTAGGATTTTTACTGACTGCATACCCTCCCAGAACAAAATCAATGCCTAGATAAATTCTGAAATACTGCACACATTGTACGTGTGCTGCGGAGTGCAGCACATGTGCAATATATGACATGTTTTGAGAAATGGAAACATTTGTCCTTGTTAGTGCCTGCTTCGAGGAGGAGTTAGTTTTTGATGAAAATTCAGGTGTGGCTATGTTTGGGTGCTTGCTTGCAGCCAAGAAAAATCCAAGTAATGCCCCCTTGATGACAATGTATGAACAGTAGCACAAAGCACTATTTGCACTGAGAAAAGGAGCACCTTTCCAGCACAAAATACAATTTGCACTAAAAAGTAATTTCCCTAGCAAAACTTTCTGTTGTTTTGTGTCTTTTTGTGTGACTTTGTGCTAACTCACAGTCTCTGGAAATCTGGCTGGCAAACTGGTTTTTAGATTCTGCATACTAGGGCACTGCTGTCCAATGCTGTACAGTGCCCAGTGTGTGCCCTGATGCCTAAACCAAGAAAAAATTGTATCACTCCTAATCAACATATTTAACTTTCATTTAAGGCCATAGATATACGGCATGGAAAGAAGGGGTCGTCTGAGCTCGCGGAATTCCACTGAGTTATCTAAGAACTCTGTGAGTTGCAGCAAGATTCCGCGTGTGGCGGAATGCCACCTGGTCCTATCACAAACCACTGTCAGGGGTCCCTAACCATATCCTAACAAAGCCAACGCTGCTGAAACGGGCATAAAACCTTTTAGCAGTAGGGGTGTTATGTGCCTTGGTTAGGCCCAAGTTGCGAGGCTGCACATTTTCTTACATTGTCCTAATTTAGCACAAAAACATTTCTGCTGAGACCTTTTGCACATATTCACGTGCGTGATAATGTTGATTAGTTTCTCTGAATGTACACATCTAGCTTCGCATAACATTATCACGATGCCTTGAACACCATGTACAAGGCCTTTTTATGCGCAATGTACAAATGTCGTTCTATCTTCATCCACGGGGCGACAGGGCTATCCACAACAGATTCATAACATTGCTAATCTATACGTACATCACAAGGATGTTTTCTATTATAAATAATGAGCATCCCGAAAGATTAGCAATGGAGGCACTTCAGTGACACAGATGGTCCCTGCATGCTGAGACTTCACCACACCATGGTCTGCCATCTCCGTGTGGGGTGTCCAGTTCGTAAACAAGATGGGCTCCTACATTCTCTCCTGCCAGGTAATGGGGTTGGATCATCCCTTCAGGAGATTCTTGGCTTAACACCTACACGCACTTTAGGTGCACGCACATTAGGGTTCACCTAGCAGGAGTACGCCTTATTATTGCCTGCATATACACACTGTTTTACCAGTAGAACTGTAGAACTGTAGAACTGTATCTACTATTTGCTCTTTTGGTGCTTGTAATCACTTTCATCTGCTTCTGTCTACTGATTATCACATCACATGTATTCTATACAAGAATAACATTGGTTCAATAAACATATTGCAAATGTCCTACTGTGTATTCTCTGTATATATTTCTGAGAACAAAAGCGCACAAGTGACTGAGCGAAAGATTTTGATTTGTTACCACGATCCCTGAGGGGTCAGGGTTGTCATGTTCAGTGGTTTCCAGAAACTATTCACTCCCTCGTATAGTTAGGTGGGGTTTATGGTGGCAATGTGAGCTAGCTGGTCTCTAGGCTAACATATCCCACGGGGGTGCTTGAAATCAGCCTGTGCACCTCACCCAAAGTTTATGTTGTCCAACAAACTCACAGCGCACAAGCCCTGATAACTGTGAATTAACAACAGTGTCCTTGGAAGGCTATGTGATACATGGGAACAACTGACCTATGTTAGGCTGGAATTGTATCTCGAAAATGTGATGGATATATGTCACACCTCTTTTCCTTGTCCACCCTCCTCACAGTTTCACCTTGACCAACAACACTCCATCTCTCCTTTCTCACACCTGAGCACCTTTTTCTAAGTATGAGAATCATGTGGTGAAGAAAGAGCAACTGCGTTGCCACACATTTAAATTGAATATTTACCTTTGTAATAAACTGCATTCATTGCAAATATCTGACATGGCACTGTGAATGCTGGTTTAATTTCATTTTGTTTTCTAAATTTGTTCATTGTTACTTTGACCACCTCGATATTGTACCGTACTATTGACCCTGGTCTGGTAGCATTTCGGGTATCCCCATTGATACAAAACACAACAAACTCACAGATCCTACGGATTAGTGGGAACTACACGACATGGCATTTGTTGGGTTCTTATTTAGCGGTCAGTCTGAGTAGTTCAGTTGTGCTATTCTCAGAAACACCTACTCACCTCCAAACTGGAGACGTCTGTGGTGGAAAGGGAAACCTACCTCAGGTGAGTAGGTATACCCTATGTATTGGCTGTAGGTTATTCAAGCTTCTAGGATACAAATTTTCCCACATTGTGCATACCCTATCTCCATAAATTAATTTAATATTTTCCATCTTCTCTAAAAAGCAATGTCAGAACACAGAAATAATGGATATAACAATGAAGTTGAAGTAGTCACTCTAAATTTGACAGAAAATTTCAGACATGCAGTTAACATAAAGTTACTATAACATGGTCTCCTGGCAACGGGTGAAGATGTTACCTTTGTGGTTGGATTCAGAACAGAGGTATTCTATTCTTGGGTGTGGTTGCTCGAGCAAAATTGGTTCACACATACATTGAAGATGAAATACCAGAGGAATTCTTTCCATATGTGGACGTAGAAATTCCATTAACTTACGAAGAAAACTTAAATTGGTTTAAAGGTGCCCTTCCACACACCATAAAAAACATGAGACTCGGTACACTCAGTAAAGGAGTAGTGACTTGGCCGTCTTAGCTGCATATACACCACATCCTAATATTGCTAAATTAGATGCAGCAGAATTAAGCACACTATAGCAAGACCTAGTACAAATTTACAGAAATCTTACACAGTTCATAATGAGAACACACACAATTAACCCTATGCGGACTGCTCAGGCTTCACAACTGCAATTAGCTACTACAGGTATCATCCCACAAACACTGAATGCTGTAATGGGAAAGATTCCCACCAGTCGGGAGCAAATTCCGTTCTGGATAGCACAGAAAACAAGCCAGCTTGAAGCAGTATTTTCCCATACGGGCAACCAGGAAAAACACAGAATATTAACAATTTGCTTGCCATTGGGGATGGCTCCCCTGGTGGAAGATTGTGCAACTTCGAGTACAGTCTTTGCTGCTGTTTACTCCAGAACTTATGGTACCACTTAACTGACTGTCTTACCTGTTGTATTGAAACAGCTTATGAATGAGTACGGGACAGCACCTGCCCTGGACTTAGGGATGAAACTGATGGGCAATTTTGCCACAGAATCCACCATTGTGCTGAGTAATATAAAGGGGGAGACAGCTGTGATAGCTATTTGACAACACCTCAGGGAGTTGACTCCTGCCCAGCATGAGCGGAAATTGCCTAAAAGTATCGAAGATACCTATGCTATGCTTAGTAGCGATAATTTGGGAGCCAAACCTGGGAAACCACAGGTTAAGAGTAATTATGAAAAATATAACTCTAAGCAAGCACCCGAGACTTCTAAGAAGAAATGGGACAATAAAGAGAAAAATAAACAAAGTAAGACACAATCAGTGAGTGGGTCTCATCAACAGGAAACCACTGAAAAGAAATAAAATCTGAGAAACTGATAATATTAAAACGCCTACCGGTATCAGGATACTGACACATGTTCCTCTCGTCCCTTTCAGGTTTCATCCGAAACACTTTTGTAGAGAGGTGTAGAGTCAGAGCATAGATCAGAAGGGCATGTGAACATGAAAAGGGAAACACATTGCACTTAAGACTACATCCTTACAAAAGAGGACAGACAAAATACTCCTAAACCTTAATTTAAAAAAAGAAGGTAGCTGGGATTAAGATAGGACATGCCCAAGCTACTGAGGCTCTGCTTGTGAACAGGGAATGGGCAGTGACGATGCTAGACAGTGCAGCAGAAGTCACAATAGCTCGCCAGAACCTGATGGATTATCTGGCAGTGGTAGCACTGAGTGAGCATATCACTGTGGAAAAACCACATACAAGGGTAAGTGTCCCACATTGTTTATATGAAATAACACTGCATTTGGAAGGGGACATACCCAGGAACATCAAGGCTCTCTTTTGGGAGAACTTGACTTATGGTTACGATATATAATGGAGTGCCCAATGGGGGAAATGGTAATTTTACCTGCTTTCTCTGACCTCGTTCTAAATCTATTTAACATTCTTATGCCAAAAAGTGGGCATTAGTGCTAGCTCCTACACTATACAGCAATCATGTTGGGTGGGATGATGAGTCACCTCATCACGAGATCCTATTAATATCAGTTCCTCAACCACAGAGACAGTACCCAATTAAACATGAAGCTAAAAAATAAGTTAGGGAAATCCTAGAACAACTCGAATACCAGGGTGTAAAAGAAAATTGCACCTCATCAATGAATAATCCCTTGTTTCCCATTATGAAACCAGACAAGTAATACTTAAATTTAAACACATCCACACGCACATTTGCAGTACAAAATGCTCATAGTGCCGCACTGATGAATAACGTTATGCGGAAGAAATACAGAACAACCCTAGATATCTCAAATGTATTTTTCTGCCAGAATATAGTGCCTGAAAGCAGAGGATTTTCTAGCTTTTTCAGCGCTAGGTTCACAACGGCAATTTTGCCGTTTACCACAAGGGTATAAGAATAGCCCTGGGCTGTTTTCAGACAGTTACTTAAAAATTTTGATGAGTAGGCATTGTCCGATGTAGATGATATTGATCCGATGGATGATGAATTAATGAAACACTTGGACAGAGTAGAATATATAATTATAGGATTTTCTCACCTGGGCTACAAATTTAATTTTAAAAAATCAAAAATTGCCCATCTCAATCTCCTGTTTTTGGGATACGAGTTGTAAAGTGAAGGCAAAAGCCTGGTGGCACATTTCATAGTAAAATGCACATTGCTCCAATCTCCAACGACTGTGAAACGCTTACAATCCATTTAGGATTTTTGAATTTTGGCAGAAATACATTTTGTTTTATGCAGAACTAGTAAAACCATTCTACGTCTTAATCAGACCTGATTTTTCAATCAACCATTGACACAGGAACATACAACCATTTTACATCCTGTACAAGCTGTTATGATATTAAACACGACCAGTCTGGTGATCCGTGTAGTCGCTGGACAAACCTTCTTTTTTTAACTAGATTTTATTGAGTTTTGAGAAGCCATCAAAACCCTCAGTACAATATAATCGCCTACCTATATCACCTTCAATGAATGTGATAAAGTGTCTATTGCATGCAAATCACATTTGTACACAAACGCTGAAATGTCTTTTGCACCTACTGAAAACATTCTCACAGCAGTACAGACTGCTGTAGTGAAGGAGAGTGAGCATAAGCCCTGGGGAAGCACATCATTTTCGTTACCTCGGTACGGACCTTAGAGGTTGTTACCAAAGCGAGCATTCCAAATGCCAAAGCATTACATCAACAATGGATTCAATGGGCCAACTCTCTCACTGCAACAGATGTAGACTACAGATTTGATTCTACATTAAAAACACAAGCATTCCTGCAGTACGAACAAGAATATCCTCTGCCAAACGAAATAATGTCTCTAGATTGATATGATTACATTTCTTACACACTGATGGATCTGCTCAGCCTGCTGGTGGGACAAGACACCAATATTTAACAGTGTACGCAGTTGTTGTAAAAGGGCGCATGCATGACGGAAAGTTCTGTCCTGAAAGAATACACATGCAGTCACTAGGGGATTATACAGCATAGCTGGCTGAATTTAAAGCCCCAATTCTGGCACTACAAAGTATGGATCAAGGATTCCCCACACTTATAGCGTATGATTCATATTACTGTGTCCAGTCCTATAATGAATATCTTCACTATTGGGGCCATAATGGATTTAGATATTCCAAGGGTTGCACAATCAAGCACAAGCTGCTTTGGGAAAAAGTGGCAAAGCTGAAAGAATGCTTGCCACAGGCTCATGTTATCCATACATTGAGTCATAAATGTGCTGGTGTTCACCTTGCAGGGAATTCCATGGCTGATGAAGCCCTAAGGCAACAGTTCGTCCTGCTGCCATTGCTGGAATCACTCGTTCAAGTACGAGATTCGACAGAGACATCATGGTGGCTGTCAATGCAGCTTGCAATGACACACACCTGCAGAAAGGCTTTCCACTCAAGTACTCCTATAAGTTAGACACACAAAATATACTGTATGCTCTAATTCCAGGAGTGGGGGATAAAGTGATACCAAACACTGATCACAGATAGGGATCAATGCTAGCTGCACACTAGGGTCTGGGGTTAGCACACACAGGGGTTCCTGCTACAGTTTCACTACTAAAGCAGCACTATTGGTGGCCAGACCAAGGACTTTGTCCTCAAATGGGACATCTGCCAGCAGATGAAGCCTCAACAATAGCACATCCACAACAGACACCTCTATTGATCACAGACAAACCTACAGAAGTTGTTTATTTGGACCACTGTGGCCCCTTACAATCAGATGGGGCTTACAAGTACATGTTTGTGTCAATGGATTCATGCTCCAGATTCCTGTGGGTTTGGTAACAGTGGTCGGCTGATGCTCAAACTGTTATAAAGGATTTGGGAGTCTTCATTGGGACATACGCAATTGGCGCACTACATTCCGACCAGGACCCGACCTGTAGCACACAGGCTTACGAAGTAGCCATGGGACGTTTGGGTGTGGCCTTGTGGTACTCCTTCCCCTATCATCCTGAGGGAAATTCGATAGTTGAGATAAAAAACTGTGACTTAAAGCTGTCCTTAACAGCAAGGGTATTAGGCTCGGGTCACAGTTGGGTCAATCACCTATATAGGGTCCAGAGGGCACACAAGTATATGTCAAGAAAATCCCTGGGGGGTCATACTCCATATGAAATCCTATTTGGTGTGAGAATATGGGTAGCAGATCTCAATAATGTTGGCACAGTGGCAGCACAAACACCATTTGACATCAATCAATGTTTGGCTATTTTACAGCAACTCAATGAATTCCAAAAAAGAACAAAGCAACATCCAAGTAAAATGCACCACCGCTGTAGAAGTGAAGGTTGTACCGGCAAGAACCGGCTGGGTCCCTAAGATTTGGGACCTGGTCAGGGAAAAAATTGTAGACAAGAAAGAATTTGGGCCATCTTACAGAGCGCCTGTACCTATCCTGGCTGTTGAGGGTACTAGAACAGTGCTTCTTCTGCATCTTGCCGGCCTCCATTGATCCGATCAAACCACACTATGTGAACGATTTTCAACGGTAGGCCGTGTGGGTTCCTGGGTAGCTGCCACACTCCTCTTGCTACCATTCCAGAAGTTCAGATGGAAGCTTTAATAACTACAGAAGATTCCCCTCTCCAAAGAGAAACTGAAAACAAAAATGAAGTATTACTTCCTCCTGTTGAAACAACTACAACTGTACAATCAATGAGTACAGAAACACAAATCACAGTTCGGAAAATTGACAGCAACTATGTTAACATGCCATAGAGCGAGTCATCTCCCAGTTCTACAAAACCTACTGAGCTGACAAAAATAGGCCAAACCATGTCTTGCTACTTCGAGCATTATTATGACTTGTCATTGGATTCAAGTGAACCTGAGATACCACCACCTCTCCCGTTCAAACTTCAAGTGCATGCTCTCTATCTTTGGCTGGAAAAGACATACATTATTGCTTCTTGGTTACTCCTCTGGATTACAATCGGGTTTCTATTCCTTGTCCTTTGGATTGGTTTGGTGACTGTCTTGTCCTACTTCCGAATGGACAATATCTCAGAAAATGCTCTGCAGTAAAACTTGTGAACTTGGTTCTGAAACCACATGCATCATCGCACCATGAACTAAGGGACCTATGCCTGGTGAACGTTACAGCAGTTCCAGTTCTCGAAGGAATAGTGTGAGACAGGGTATCGTATGATGTGTATGGTCCCCCTGAACTTTTACAAATACCATATTTATTTAAAATTTCCTTAAATGATACCATTGCCTCTAGTACTTTCTCTGATGATTGGAACATTGAGACTGCACAATTTGCTTACAGATCTAGAGCAATCAGCTGCATTTTCTTCTGATACATTGTATGATGGTCCATCTAATTTCGGTGTCATGTTCTGCTATCACCACTTCTTACATAAAGCTTGTATCCCACGTGCTGTCTATAATTACACCAAGTGGAAACACTGCTCAACACCACTGAAAGGCAGTTCAAAAACATTTGCACAAAAGTTTGCTTATTTTTCTGGATTTGCCACATCAGACCCAGCCTCTTACTACTATAAGCTTGCCCCTACACGTGCAAAGAACAATATACTCTGCTTCCTTTATTTCCCAACTGTCTGTACAGGGTTTCCACTTTTAGAAAGTCACCCTAGACACAAAATCTGTCTGGAGGACAAAAGACTGGCAGGTTCAGGGAACTGAGGCCTTGTTTAGAGCACGCCTCATACCACATAAAATAATTTTCCCAAATAAAACAGTGGAACAAACTTCCTGAATAGTCATGATGAAGGATTTGAACACACCACATATTCTTGCATTCTCATGCTTTGATAACTGGCAGCATTTCACACAATAAAGTGAGGATACACTAGATACCATGATACGAAATGGATCTTACAATTCATAAGACCCCAATTGGAAGGGATGGTTGGTTTGGCTTGTGGACAGAAAGGGGTGTCAATCTAGATTCCTGGGCAACACCGAAGGGTTTAGTATTAAAAGGCCTGATCAGCAATATGTACAATCAGAACACTTGGGCTGGTGACATCATATAGTGTTGGGAAGTTGTGCCTTGATTGGCTAAAAACCTCAACATTCTCTCAGATGAAGAAACACTTGTCCCTTCTTTCTGATGACATGGATCTCATGTCAAAAGCGCTTCTTGTATATATATACAACGAGCTGTGGAAAGTTTCTCAACAGGAGGCTGCTGAGAGACTGCGCGAGATTGATACCGTTAATTTAGAATAGGATTTGGCTGTGGTTGACAACGGTATGACCACATTAACATCCAGAATTTATTTACTGGACAACATAGTATATTCTGCAAATTACATAATACAGCAAGCTATGTCTATTTTACAACATGGACAATCACAACTCTGGTCCATTGTATTATTAAGCTGGACACTTCAAACTTTACATTCAGCACAAGTTTGTTTTCGGCATATGCGCCTGACTGAAAGACTGATATTAATGGCACAAAGAGATGCAAAATATACAATGTTGCACGTTGAAAAGTTAGACTAATTACCTTTGACTGTGGCTGGGACACTATCCGCAGAACTGGATAACCCATGGTTACATCACCCTACCGGTCACGACTTTCCAATTCCGATATTGTCTACAGTACCAACATGTAGGCGGATATGAAGCGCTTGGGAAAGGTTATGTGCATGAATACTGGGAATTACCATTCAGGTTTAGATGCAGGAATGGGGACACAGAAGTTTTTCTTAGTGGTTCCGACTGTGAGGATGCTTCAAGCGGGTCCTTAGTTTGCAAGGACATTTCACTTCATGGGGCATGCAGTGATCCAGTTGTTAACTTGTTCTGTTGTCTGAAGGGTTCTCCAGCTGCCGTGATTCATCCAGTTTTTAACCTGCTCTTGAATGGGAGCTATTTGATGCTGAATGATCAAGGTTGCTACAGAATGGAAGCGGGCATCACTTATCTGGGAACGGTTAATTCCATAGTTACTTGTTGCACATAAGTACTCTTTCCACCTACCCGCACAGTTAGGGAGGCAGCGCTATGGCTTTTGATAAATGTTTCCAACATATGCTTTAATTCTCTGAGCTAGCTGAAAGCCATGCTTTTTCAAAAAGATGTGACCTTAACATCAACCAGAGAGATGTTTGATCTCCAGGTTGCAAGATCCCCGTCCGAGATACACACGCTGCTCCATACTAACTCCCCACTGCATTTTGGGGAGCTGGTCCACCATTGATATGTCTGATACGAAGGGAATAGTGCACTTTTTAAATATATTGGCTCCGGACTGGTTAGCACCTTTCAAACGATTATCGGAGTAAACACCATCTTTCATACACTCCGTGTTGGGAAGCGTTTTTGGAGGTCTCCCTCTTGTCCTGCTACTTGTAGCGGGAATACTGATTTTAATTTTCTTGCTCTGCAATGAATATCCCAGTTCAATCCAGAATGTACACGGCACAGGCTTTGCTACAATGCCTTGAGCGCATGATACACTGCTTCGGCACACCTCAGCTTCGAGAACTGAATGAGCACTGGTTCTTGTCTTTCAGGCCTGTTTGCCTTCACTGCATACAAACTGTATTCCGCTGCCTCCTTTGCAGCCATGAATGTGTATTGGATCTATGCCTCAGATCACAATCGGTTGCACCACTGGACATTGAAGTACTGATGGACCCCTTAACGGCCCATGGGTATTGTTGTCCCCAGCATACTCCATTACTGATGAATGCTTTCTTCTAGCCACCCTGGAATGCTTTGGCTCCTAGTGAACTGGAAACTGCTTCCACAACAAGCCTACAGGATGGAGTCCCTCCCACAGCGGCTGCTGTGGGAACTGAATGCCAACACCTTTGCGACCCAAACATGCTACGAAGTGCACCCATAGGATCATCAAATGTGGTTGCCTGCGACTGCAATGTTGCAGCTACCACTCGGAATACAAAAACAATTGGCTTTTCCATGTGTGTTGGGAACGATTTGGCCTGTTTTTTAAACAAATTGAATCAAAAGAATATTTTTTCTGCTTTTCTAGGCACCATGGTTTTCTGAGTGCTTGGACTTTTAGACAGTATAATGACTATTAATGGCTTTTATGAATATTTTAAAGGGAAGCTTGCTTTTAGGTGATTTTAAACAGTGGTTTTAGACCTTTTTTAGTTGCATTTCATTATGGCATGCTGTCTTTTTTAGATAGCTTTTATATATCGACCCTTAGAATGAGGAATGGGTGTTATGAGCTTGGGTTAGGCCCAGGTAATGAATCTGCACATTTCCGTACATTGTCATAATTTTGCACAATGGCATTTCTGCTGTCACCTTCTGCACATATTCTCTGAAACTACTTCTGTTTACACATCTAGCTTGGCATTACATTATCACGATGCCTTGAACACCATGTACAAGACCTTTTCACCCACAATGTTCAAATGTCGTTCTATCTTCAACCACAGGGCGAAGGGCTCTCTACATATCCATAACATTGCTAATCTAAACGTACATCACAAGGATTCTTTCTATTATAAATGATGAGCATCCCAAAAGATTAGCAGGGGAGGCACTTCAGCTGATACCAAGGAGCCCTGCATGCTGGGACTTCATCACACAGTGGTCTGACATCTCCGTGAGGGGTGTCCAGTTCGTGACCATGACAGGCTCCTACATTCTCTCCCACCAGGTAATGGAGTTGGATCGTCCCTTGGGGGGGATTCTTGGATTCACACCTACACATTCTCTAGGTACACGCAGAGTAGGGATTGCATAGTAAAAGTATGCCTGATTATTGCCTTGTACCATATGCCTGCATATATACATTGTTTTAGCACCATGGTAGAACTGCATCTACTATTTACTCTTTTGGTGCTTGTAATCACTTTCATCTGCTTCTTTCTACTGATTTTCACAGCACATGTATTCTATAGAAGAATAACATTGGTTCAATAAACTGATTGAAAATGTCCCACTGTGTAGTCTCTGTATATTTTTCTGAGAACAAAAGAGTACGAGTAACTGGGTGAAAATTTTTGATCTGATACCACAATCTCTGAGGAATCAGGGTTGTCATGTTTGGTGGGTGCCAGAAGTTATTTGCTCCCTGGAAAAGTTAGAGCGGCTTATGGTGGCACTGTGAGCTAGCTTGTCTCTAGGCCAACATATCCTACGGGGGTGCTTAGAATCAGTCTGGGCACCTCACCAAAGTTTATGTAGTCCAACAAAAATGCAGACCCTACGGATTAGTGGGAACTACATGACCGGGCAGATCGTTGCATCAGGGACTGCTGTTCGCACCCAGGGCTAATTATAGCTGAAAACTTCCACTACAGGAGAAAGGCACGTTTATGTGAAATGAAAATATTGCTGCCTTGATGAACACGGCCCCTTCATTGCTCTTGACAAAACACCAGTCAATGTGCAGTTACACCTAACACTGCATCTGTCAAGTAAAACCAGTGGAATCCCTTGTTTTACAGACCACAGAAGCTCAATTAAAATGTTATGTGCTCAGTAAAAATAAGATACTTCTGAAAAGTCAACGAAAAAGTGAGACCGTCAAAGTTACTATCTTTCACAGTTCCACAGCTTCCCAACAGCGGTCCAAACAGAGAGCTGTGGATAGCTTGGAGGAACATAAGGCAGGATTTGAGTCAAGTTGAAAGCTGATGTGATTGAAGCAAGCTTTCAGTCAAGGTTTCCCTGCAATCAAGACAATATCCCTGACTAGCTAAGTTAGTGTTTTTGCTGCAAATCTCCCCAAAAACATGGCATGTTTTTCTAGGGCTTGTGTCGCTTCACAGAACTGTAAATATTAGGTGCAGCTGTGGGGCAAATGAAAGGTTCTCAATAATTTCCACCATGGAAGGATGACAGGCTTGGTCACCCCTGCCTGGATTCAGGACAGTAAGGGGCCGATTCCGATTCGGGCCGGAAAAAATACCGACCGACTCGGTACGGGAATATAGTCCGACCGACACGTACCGGCGATGCCCGACCTGGGAAGTACGATGAAATGCATGTGAATCACGACCGACTCGTACGGAACACAAGCCGAACGACCAAACCGCACGGAAACAAGCTATCCGGCCGGGAAACCACGCGAATCGAACCGACTGACACACACCAGGAATGAACCCGACCGAAACGTACCCGCGAACTCCGACCCGCGCAGTATGATGCAATGCGTGGAAAACCAGACCGAGTCGCACGGAGCGCAAGCCGAACGACCGACACGCATACAAAAGCCAGCCGAAGGAAGCCAATACTCGGCGACCGACGCGTACGCCGCACAAGAAACCCTGCAGAAACACAGCTTGGACGACTCGGAGAAGCTCGCACGAGACAACTGCAGCTTCCTACTCGGTCCGAAGAATGTCTCCTACATGCACAAAAAATACTAAGGAAAAAAACAAAAAAAGGGCCAAACAAGCAATGACAAAGTCAATAAATACAGGGAAAAAAAACATGGAACAAGGACACACCCCCAACTCCACCTATATAAAGGTCAAAAATCCCTACCATGATCCTTTGCAAATTCAACTGACCTGCCAGCACAGAACACCATCACACAGCAACCACAGACACACTCACAGGTCATCCATCACACAAGCCACACACCATTAGCACCTCAACAAATAGCACCCTCACATACACCCAGCAAAACCTACACTCACACACCCTCACCTGCACACACACACACACACATCAATCCCCACCACCACCCATCACCATGCCCCTAAAGAAGAATCCAAAGTTCCTAGACAGTGAATTGGAAGTCCTGGTAGATGAGATCCTCAGGGTAGAGCCCCAGTTGTTTGGTACATTGGTACAACAGACCCCCATGTCGCAGAAAACCAAGATGTGGCAGAGGATTGTCGACAGGGTCAACGCACAATCACCATGTTTGCGCACAAAGGAAGACATCCAGAACAGGTGGTATGACGTGCGCAGGAGGGTCAGGGACCTACTAAAGAAGGATTACATCCTGAGTCAGCACACCAGCAGTAGCCCTCCTGCCAAACCACTATACCTCAGGCCCTGGGAGGAGAAGGTGCGGGCCATCCTACCACCAGTGAGCGTATATGGACTATCAAACATCCCAGAGCCTGGTGAGTACACAACTAATATACACAATATTGTGTGACAATACACACACATCACTGTCAAGGGGATAGTCAAACCATGCACCCGTAGCAAATACACAGCAATCAAACGATAATCACCCCAAGATCTGTCTGTCAGTCAGATAAACACAATACATGCCATCTCATAGTGACATGTAACTGTGTCAAGATATGTACAAACATAACTACAAATACAGCAAGGCAGTGGCACAAATCTAACCAACAAACACAGTCAGATATTTTGCCACCACTAGAACACCACCTCACAGGGAAGCTCACTGAAAGGAAAGAATTCTGTGTATGCTGGTGAAGTCAGTGTAGCCAATAGCATGATGGGAGTTGTAGTCACAGATATTGGTCACACTCACAATTGGCCCATCAACACCACTCTGAACCATGCTCACATCACAGGGAGTGGAAAACAACTGACAAGTTGGCTGACACTGGGTACTGCTGTGGGGAGCACAATCCCCTGCTGGGAACTGGGCACCAACCAACAGCAGGACACCACTGACTGACATCCTGAAAGCCAACTTGCACTCCCTGCAATGGAAGCACGTTCCATGGTGGGATATCTGGCTGGGTGGGAAGGAGGACTAACAGCTCTGACCATAGTCACCAGCAGCTTTTCTCACACACCCCCTTAACACAAACTCCACACAACTCACCTGGGAGAATGCATTGCCTCACACTCTAATTAAATATCCCACAAAGAACAACCACACTGGGTTATGCTGTGTGAATCACAGGGACACTCTTGGGACTTGTAGCCAAACAAACGCCAGGACAACACTGTCAGCCATCCTGTCAGCACAGGCACACTACCCCACAGGAAAGCAGAGTCAAAAGGAAGGAAGTGTGGGCATGCTGGGAAGGGGGAGTGTAGGCAATAGCATGATGGGAGTGGTAGTCACAGCTCAACATCCCCCACCCACATGGCCCAGCAAGCTCACACTGAAGCATGCACACCTCACAGCCAGTGAAAAGCCACTTCAAAGATGTCTGACAATGGTGCTCTGTTGTGGGGAGTACCAGGCCCTGCTGGGAACTGGGCACCAACCAACAGCAGGACACCACTGACTGACATCCTGAAAGCCAACTTGCACTCCCTGCAATGGAAGCACGTTCCATGGTGGGATAACTGGGCTGGGTGGAGAAGGAGGGCCGGATGTCCACCAAATACCACCAATGCTGGCCATGCACACACCTCAACATTCACATAGAAAAGCTTCAGGTTGGCAGGACAATGTGCTACACCAATATCAACCTCTGACTGTGACAACTTAGGACAATGCAATGTACAGGCCCGCATCCAGAGGTACAGTCACAACTGTCAAGTGTGTGAACCATTGATGCCCATAGAAACATAATATACATTGTGTGTCTCTTCCGAAAACAGGTGATGATGGGGACACGGCATCAGACGAGGAGGAGTCCCTGTCCCAGGCTCTGGGGGACACTGAGCTCACTGGTGTGGAACAGCCTCTGCACTCCTCGGATGGCGAAGACCTACCTGGCCCCTCCGGGGCGAGTCATCATGCAGCACCAGCAGGACCAACATCTGCACCCCCTGCACAGACCACCCCTGCCAACACGGACAGACCAAGGACCACCGATGACAACAGCCAGGGACCCCGGCCCAACGTGGAGTAACGGACAACGAGCCCAGTAACAACCCCCAAGTGGGCCTACGGTCACCTGTGCGTGCCACCACAGGTCCCGCACGTGTCGCCAGGGGTGGTGGGAGGGGTGGTAGACATAGGTCGCTGTTTGCAGAGGGGCCTGGACTGCATGATGACCCACAACTGGCACGCATTGCTGAGGCGTACCAGAATAGCACCGGAGAGGTCAGCCAGGTAGTGGGGATCCTCAAGGACATTCAACAGCAGCAGGCTGCCCATCATGCCCGCTTGGACTCACACATGTCCCGTGTGGAGACACACATGTCCCATGTGGAGACACACATGTCTGGCATGGAGTCCAAGTGGGACACATTGGAAGAACTGACAGCGGTGCATAGGGACATATTGACATGCCTCCGCCAGATTAGCACCAACATGGCCACACCTCCCTGTGTGCCCACAACATCTGGTGCTGCAACAACTGCCACAGGGAGGGAGGAGGACTCTGGCGGAGAGTCCTCTGCACCGCAGCAGCCTGCACGTGAGGGTCCCCCCCGGAAGAAGAGGGGTCGTCCGAGGAAGGAAAACTGAGAGGCCTATGGCCATGTACATCCCCCAGGAACCCAACACCTGTTCTGGAAATTCTCCTTTGTGTGCAAACTGTTTACCCTGTCGAATGTAACACAACTCTCCCACATGACATGGGGAGCTTAAGTTGGCCCAATGTATCAGATGACTGTGGACTTTACTCAGGACATTTCTGCTACCAAGCCTTCCAACTCATCTGGGAACTTTGGATTCCAATCCCAATGTAAAGCACCCACCATCCTGTGCACTATCCTCACACATGTTTGTAAATAAACTCACTAATACACCATACTTGCCTCTGTTGTGATTCCAACGTGGTTTTTGTCATGTTGATGGTGATCTGCTAAATGACACTGTGCATGCTAACTGCTACAGCAAGTTCAACAGCGTCATGTGAGTCATGGCGACGTGACACATATGAGGGAGACACACCACTAGGGCTACACAACACATACACACCAGGGCCATCAGACTCATCGCCTACACTGATGTTGCCAGGAAATACAGTGGAATGCACAGACACCACACCTATTCACAGTCTGTGTTAACTAGCCCACAGGTGCAGTAAGCACATGTCAGTCAGATGTGTGACCACAGACAACGCACAACCCAAAGTGAAGCACAGGTTTATTACACATTTGCAACATGTTGTTTCCACTACAGATGGAAGGTAATCCTATGTGGCAGTGGCCACACAGTCAACAAGTGTAGAAGAAATAAAGTCCAGGGGTGTGTGGCACATCACCTGTAGGGAAACGACTGCTTCCACCCTGGAAGTTGGATCATGGTGTTGGGGGATCACAGTTCACCAAACAACTCTGAAAGTACCCTGTGAAGGACAGACATGACACACAGTCAAAAGCACGGAAGAACTGGATAGAACTGCAATACTCATGGCCAATACATGTCACAAGATACTCACAGAAAACCAAGTTAGCATGTCAATACTGTTGGGGAGTACAGACTACCTGTAAGGACACATCGCTGCACGCTTCCAGTCAAGTAGCACATGGCCACACTCAAACAGCACCAGAGCACCACCAACACATATCACGCAAACACACATCATTGACATGACATCTCTGGATACTCACATTCAGCTGAAGAAGTTGGTGATGAGCTGTGTGCGGACATCACCATCATCATCATCATCATCACTGGCATCGTGGCCCAGGCCAGGATCCTCCACAGGTGGCGGATGTTGGTCATCGTCATCCAGGATGAGAGGCGACTCCTTCTGCACTGCCAGGTTGTGTAGCATGCAGCAGACGATGACAATCTTGCACACCTTTGCTGGGGCATATGGGAGGGCCCCTCCGGTCTTGTCCAGGCAGCGAAAACAGCTCTTCAGGAGACCAAATGTGCGCTCGATCACTCTCCTGGTCCGACCATGTGCCTCATTGTAGCGCATCTGGGCTGGTGTCACAGGGTTCCTGAGGGGTGTCAGCAACCACGGCATGTTGGGGTATCCGGAGTCACCTACAGACAGACAATTGCACATTAGCTGAGTTGGAAAAGAGGGCGGAATACAACATAGCAGAACACACACAATGGTACAAAGTCAGTACACAACGACAAGCCAGGCACGCTGGTTCTGCATCTGTGACATCATCCTCGGGATGCGACTACTCCTCATCATGTAGGCATTGTGTGCCGAACCAGGGAAATGGGCACACACATGTGAGATGCTCATATCTGCAAGACATACCACCAGAGCATTGATCGAATGATAATGTTTCCTGTTCCTGTATGCCTGCTCATGTGCCTGTGGTGGTACCAAAGCCACATGTGTCCCATCAATGGAGCCAATGACATGTGGCATCCTCCCCAGGGCATAGAAGTCACTCTTGACGTCAGTGAGTTGTTGACGTGTAGGGAAATAGATGTACTGGTTCAGGCATCTCAACATTGCCTCCAAAACATCGCGTAGCACACGGCTGAACATAGTCTGTGACATCCCACCAGCAGTCGCAACAGTGTGTTGAAAGGTACCGGTGGCAAAGAAGTGTAGGGCTGCCATCACCTTCACCTTGGGGGTCAGCGCTGTAGGGTTGCAAATGTGGGGCCAAGCGCACTGCCAAATCCTCAATCAGCTGCCTGGTGAAGCGGTACCGTCGGATGCTGTCACGTTCCACCATTGTTGCCAGGTCAGGGAATGGTCTATGGACAGCTGGTGCCCTGCAGTGCATAGGTGAAGAAAGAAAGATTGTCAGTCACCCCACATATGTGCCATTCACCATACTCAATTTCACATGATACATCATTACGAGGCACAAGTACTTGATGTGTGTCCCGTTCTGTATGGACATATATGGCACCTACATGGACATCATCTAACATCTCAGTTCAACATGTGTTGACAACAGGTTCCAGGTTGTGCTATGGGAAACCATTAGGCTGTGTCACAGTACCCATTTACTGCTGTCACGTTCCACACACACACCACAGTGACATGTCTGGACAGATGCGCCACAGGCATCACAGCTCATTGACAGGTAGAGTCCCAGTGACCCTGTCTTGCCACATGGACACTGGCATGACATGGCGTATCATGTACACGTCAGAAAAACAAACATGACTCCCACAGGTAGTGGCCCCTGTTGCCTCCGCAGGACAGACATGGACATCTGTGACACACACACGCACAACATCAAAGTCCATGCACAAACAACGTTGATGTGGAGACTGTCTCCCATTGTGCACATGGAATCAGAGACATCGGAAACACAACATGCACACAGACTGTGGAGGTCCATCACTATTGTGGCAATGGGTCACCCTGTGACGTACATGCCTTCCCACATGGGACTCTGGGGGTATGTGACATGTCATACACATACACAACCTGGAAATGTGACCATGCCACATGCTCCAAAATGAACACTTGCACATCACAGTGGTCATGTGCACAACACACAAAGGATCCTGTCCCCATGAACACGTGCACAGCCTGGGAGTGGCTGCCCCCAAGTGCCACCCCAAAAACCACATGTTTACCCCCATTCACAGAAAAGGTAATGCAGCCTTACATGCCTTAGGATACAGTGTGGACTGGGTGTGGTGTTGTAGATGTGCCCCTGAGTCCCTGGCAAGTATATGTGGCTGGCATACGTTCACCAGTGACAAGCATGGTGACATATGCGAGTGACCTGTACAGGGACGCGTTGTACAGCAATGGACCGATCGGTGTGCACGCACTGGTCATTGCATATGTTGTGAGCGGGTACGAGTTGTACAGCAATGGACTGATCGGTGTGCACGCACTGGCCATTGCATCTGTTGTGAGCGGGTACGCGTTGTATCTCGGAATACGCATTGTACAGCAATGGACCGATCGGTGTGCACGCACTGGCCATTGCATCTCTTGTGAGCGGGTACGCGTTGTACGGCAATGGACCGATCGGTGTGCACGCACTGGCCATTGCATCTGTTGTGAGCGGGTACGCGTTGTACGGCAATGGACCGTTCGGTGTGCACGCACTGGCCATTGCATCTGTTGTGAGCGGGTACGCGTTGTATCCCGGAATACGCGTTGTACAGCAATGGACTGATCGGTGTGCCCGCACGGCCCATTGCATCTGTAGTGAGCGGGTACGTGTTGTACAGCAATGGACCGATCGGTGTGCCCGCACGGCCCATTGCATCTGTAGTGAGCGGGTATGCGTTGTACAGCAATGGACCGATCGGTGCGCACGCATTGGCTGGGGCCTGGCATGGCAACGGATGCGTTTTCGAAGCTTCAACGAGTCTGATGCAGTGAATTCAGTTGGCCAGCCACAACAATGTTGCAAATTCATGGGTGTAATGAAGTTGAACTTTTGAAGGATGCTGTTGGCGTGTATTAGTGGTGCAATTCCATGGATTGGCCAGATTCAGAAGATGCAAACGACTTGGACCTATCACTTTGGACACATGGAACAGTATCTGCCTCTGCAGCACACATATAATGCTGGCTGTTCCCCTGAGGGCTCACTTGCCTGCACTACATGCTCCAGGACGACATCTGTCACCAACACTGCTGCTGTCTCTGCATCCTCTGGCTACTGGAATGGCACGTACTGTGGAGAGAGCCCCAGCCTTCAGCCTTGAGGAGAACCAGGCCCTGCTGGACAGCCTCCTTCCACAGTACAGCAAGCTGTATGGGAAACCAGGGGAGCAGGTGAGTGTGCTGTCCACTGCCTTACTAATTGTGCATGTTGTCTGACTAGCAAGACTTCCAGTGTGCACACCACTGGCTAGCATGCTCACTGAGTAGTTCTCACCCCCCAAAGTGTGTAGTCACATGCACTGAACAGGTACAGTGCAGTAACAGTGCATTCCAACAAGGTTTACTTCCCATGCAATGATACAATGTAGTAACTGCTGGCAAACTGTTCATAGCCATCGTTGCACTGCCTGTGTACATCATATGCCCCTATGATTGAGACATGTATATCCAACTGTGTGATGCACGGATATGTTGCATGTGTAGTAATGGCCTTTTCACTTTGTCATCCTCACAGGTTGATGCCCACCAGAAGCAGGAAATCTGGCTGACCATCGCCCGGGCAGTAAGATCCGTGGGGGTCTACAAGCGCCGGATCCGCAACTGCCAGAAGAGGTGGCAGGACCTTCGTGGCTGGACCTGGAGGATCGCAAGGGTCCAGCTGAAGCTGTCGCCTCCTCGCAGGAGGGGCGGACACCGGACCCTGACCTCCCACATGCTCCGGATCCTGGCGGTGGTCTTCCCTGACCTGGATGGGCAGCTGAAGGCCAGACAGCAGCAAGGAGGGGGTGAGTCCATGACTGCACTGTGAACTTTGTCTGACATGCTATGTGCCCTCCTCTGGCCTGGTTAAACTTCCACAGTACATCAGTCTTGTGGTCCAGGACCCATGTCCCTCAATTGTGACATGCCCACTCCTCATCTGATACGCAGGTGTGGTCCTTACAGTCAGGAAATTGTGTCACTTGGGTACTGTGTCCTTGCATTTTGCTTTGCTCAAGGTGGGGGACACCATTTGTTCCCGTGACTTTGTGGTGTGCTTCATGGGTGGGTCAATTGCTCACACAATGCCTAAGTCCTGACATGTAATCTGGGTGTAACTTTGATATGTGGTCCACTTGCTGATCTGAATCACCACATGTCCCTGGGGTATTTGGCACACCCCCATGCTGCGGGTGTGAACAATGTTTGGGCCTCAGGAGTATGTATATCAAGTGTGTCACACATGCTTAGCCACCTGCCTACTGTCCAGGGCTCATCCCTCTTTCAGGTGGAGCAGGACAGTCATGCCTACTCCAGGGCATACAATACACTCTGTACTCCCACTCCCGTGTATCAGCTGACATGTTGTGATCAGTGAAATGTTCCCTCAGGTGTCTGCCTCTGTGTCATTGTGCTGTGGCTTCGTTGTCAGGACTACTGGGATGTTTATCGGTTAGGGCTCAGCATGCCATCTGAGATGTGACCATGAGAGACGATACTTCTGTGACTTATAGGTGTTTGATCACTTGACTGTGCACACAGGTGTATGCAACTGTGAATTTCAGGCAGCTGTTTTTCATTCACAGCAGACTGTGAGGTGCTCAGGTTCAGGGAGTTGTGTTTCATGTCTCCCATATGTCCAATTGGTATGACGTGGACAAATAAGAGTTCAGATGATGTGGTTTGTGGGGGATGGACATGTGCCCTTGTCAGCTACATAAATTGCATTCCCCATGTCCTAGGATTGTGACACAGTGCAGACTGTAGTTGGCTGGCTGCCATGCCCATGTGACTGGAGACAGTGATGTATGACTTTGCAGGCATGCCTGTGCCATGGCATTGAACTTCCTAAGAGTGATCCTGCAGGGGAGTGACATGTGCAACATGCACCCCATTGTGGCATTGACTATCCGGACATGGGTGCATCATGGTGTCTGGTGCTGGTATGCATCACATGCATTTCTAATTAGACTCTGGCCATCCCTTTATCCGGACACCTGTACTGACTCAGTGGCAAGAGATGTGATGTGTGCATGTTCACATACGTCACCGTGTTCTCTGCAATGTCCAACAACTGTGTAGGTGGTGCATGTGTCCACACTGGGGTATTACCATCAGACAGGCACCAGACAGATGGGTGCAAGGGCAGGAGGGGTGTGAGTTCCATGGTTGACCATCAGACTAACAATTGGCTTCTCCTAATCTGTGTGAGGACTTTTGGCAATGTTCAACTAAGGATGCCAGGGCTTGCTCTGTAATGTGCTGTCCTTACTGTGGTGTGTGCGGTCAGTGCAGGTGACTGATGTTTGTTTGTTTCCCTAATTGTTTGCAGATACATCCACGGCCACAAGAGGGGACAGCTCCACAGACCAGGATTAGCTGCAGAGCCAGACTGGGTCAGCAGCCGATGAGTGGTCGGAGGGACCCAGTGGCATGGAGGGCGAGAGGAGCCACACCGAGGAGTCCTCAGCACCATCCACCTCAGCTGAGGACCACAGCAGCTCGGAGGATGACTCCCTTGTGGAGGCGGGTGTCAGCAGCCACCACACCCCAGCTAGTATGTCTGGCCCGCCACCACCACCACCACCGCCCTCCCATTGGCTCCCATTCCAGAGGTCTGTGGAGGCTCCCGTGTTCGGGAGCGTGTCTCCTTCATGCCAGGCACCGCACCCCCTGCCCCTGTGTGTCCTGCTGCCCTGAGTGAGGAGTCTGTGTACCTACTTCGCCAGCTCCGTGTAGGGAAGACAGCAATGCTGAGTGTCCTCCATGCACACACCACTCTGTTGACACAGCTGGTGTCGTTCATGGAGGGCATCTCGACGGGTATGTCTGCCCTACAGAGGAGCAATAAGTCCATGGACTCCTCCCTGACGGCAGCAGTGTCCCTCCTCCAACAGTTCCTCACCCCTCCTACCTCTGCCCCATCCACACTTCCTGGCACCCTACCTGTCCCAAGCACATGCACACCTGCATGATCACCCAAACACACAGACACGAGCAGCACAGAAACACCCAAAACAAAGGCAAGACGTGCACACAAGCATCCTCAGGGGACTGATACCACACCGACAGGGGATGGGGAACAGACACACACACAGGCATCCACAGTCACTCCGCAGTCCTCCAAATCCTCTCCCTCCAAGACCCCTTCCCTTGCCTCACCTGCAACCCCACCTACACAGCAGCTCTTCCTCTGTGACCTCGGCCTCTTCCCCTCTGATCCCGCTGATCCAGGATACAGGGGGAAGAGGAAGTCCACCCACACAGAGGGGAGTGCCCCTCGCCCCCGGACACCCTCCCCCAGGCGCAAACATACAGGGGCCCCCACCCGCAAGTCCCCCCGGTCCTGGAAGAGCAAGACCCCGCCACCGCCCTGCAAGTCAACCACACAGTCTCCTTCCTCCATCCCTCAGGCCCCCACAACACAGGTTCCCCCACCACACCCTGCCCCAGGTTCCCCCACCCACAGATACACCATCCCCAAAATGATCCGGCCTTCTCCACCTACCACTTGCTCTTCCAGCACCACACCCCCCACTGCACATGTTAGTGCCACTGGTGTGGAGACCGTGTCCTCCCCCTCTGTCCTGCCCACCTTACCTGAACCCCATTCTACTCCCCTGGAGATGGGCACTGCAGTGGAGTCCACTACCACCCCATCTGACTTGGGCACTGCAGTGGGGAACCTGTCCTCTCCATCTGGCCAGCCCACTGGAGTTGTGCCGGCACCCACACCATCTGACTCATGCCCCCCAGTTGTGCCGGCACACACCATGTCAGACACCTCCACTGCAGTTGTCAGTGACTCTCCAGCACCAGCCAGCCCTTCCCTTCCTCCTTCTGGTGAGCCCTGATCCTGTCCCTGCGGTGCCTCCGAGGGGAATGTCCCTGGTCCCTAGCAGTGCAGGCAAGCAAAGGGTGACATCTGCCACTGTCACCCTGTTTGGACTTTATTCATGGACTGGCCATTGGCCTTTGTGTTTTTTCTGGACTTTAATTTTCCAAAGAACATATGCTGAATAAAGCTACTTTCAGTTCTCTAGTTGTTTTGCTTCAGATGTACATGATGTTGATGATGCTAACCATGCCCTTGCTGCAGTGATGTTGATTTTTGATGTCAGGTAAATGAAGTTTTACTGTGCAGGACCCCATGTGGTCCAGGGGGAATGTGTCCTATCCTGGTGTGTAGCCATGTCATCCTTTGAGGCAATATGAGGGTGTCATGTTTTCCATATTTGCAAATGGGATTCCCTACCTGTTTTTTCAATATCACATCTGTGGCTTACACCCCTGCACATCAGATGTGCTTGCCATTGTTCAATTGGTCTATTTCCCTGACCGTGTGACCATCTCCACTGGACATGCATGTTTGGGCATCAATGGGGAAGGACTCATCTGTGGTATCAGTGCAACTTGCTATACATGTGTATTTGATCGGTGCAGATGATTTGGGTGACAATGCCATGACCAGGCTGATGTGACGTGAGCCTTCATTTTGTGCTAATTGTTGACTGAGTGACCAAGTGTTCTGCTGACATGATAGCGCCCTGCAGAGACAACGTATGGCACAGCTTTTCTTACACAGGAGTGGAGTCCCCTCATGGCAGTGTGTAATTCTGTGACATTGCCTGAGCCCAAGGTGTGTGTTGTGTGAGCATGTCTGTGTGTGTTCACTTCCATTTTGCTATGCAGGCTGGGGGCCCTAGTGATGTTCCTGTTTGTGATGCTTGCTGAGTTGAGCAATGTTCCCCCCAAATCTTCTCCCTGGGTGCTCTGTGATGTGGGTACATGGCACATTACTGGTGATCAGGGTGTCATCCATAGGTGTGTTTGCTGTAAGGGCTGAGTTTGTGGGCAAACGCTGATGAGACACAGTCAGGATTCCCCTTGGCACTTGTTGGTTACACAAGTCATGTAATTTACAGTTTGTGTTAGCTTCCAGTGATTGTGACACATTGTGTGTGTGACTGCTGCCACTCCTCAGGGTCAGAGCTGCAATGTTGGAAGTTGTCTATGTGTGTTGTTTGTGGGTGAGCTTGCCTTCTTCATTGGTGTGTGACTGTGTCCGGGATCCCATTGGTTGGTGTGGATTTGACGTCATGCCCATGTACAGCGTACTGTGCAGTGTGTGAGACATTCACAAGTCTTGTTGACTGGCCATGTGTGATGGGTATCTCTGCCTTAGTTCCCCCAACCACCCCTGGGATTGTCATGGGTGCATGTGCAATGTCACCAGTCCATGTGAGCTTCACTGCTGCACATTGGTGGAGATCTAGGTGTGTGGTGTTGAGTGTGTGCAAATGAGAGTTGTTGCACGGCTAGACCCCTACCTCCATGTTGGCCTTGGCTGACAGGCCGTGCTGTTTTATTTGTGCTTGTGTAGGTGTGATGGTAGTTATTTGCTCAGGACACATGACTGTGGTTCACAGTGTGCACGACATCTACCTTTGTCATCACAGTGGGATTATCATGCAGGCCAGTGTCACCACAATGTGGGGTCCCTGGGGGTAGTGCTGTGGTGGGTCTGTCTACTGCTGTGTTAGTTGCTGTTCCTACAAGCTTGTGTGACATTTGTAATTTGGGCTCCCTCATCTAACAATGCTTGATTGCCCACATAGGGGAATCCGATCCATGAGTTACTTTTGTGTGGCACTGTGTTGACATCTGTGTAATAGGGATTCAGGCCTCCTCGTGTGTTGTGTGTTTGCCTGGGGACACTGGCACACCACCCCCTCACCTGTTGTGTTTGATATGCAGTGTGAGTCTGCCTGTTTGTGTTTGTGCATTTGCACCACTGCATTGGCATATCTTTAGTGTGCCATTGGCTGTATGTTGTTTGGTGGCTTTCCCCTGCTGTCCCTGGGACTCCTAGGTCATCAGTCAGCACAATGAACATGGTTTGTATGTCCCATTGCTGCCATGGTATGGTATTTGTTCACCTGACAACTACAGTCTCCACAGGATATCTACATTTGTGTGTCCATTGGTGCAGATATGTGGATCTGCATTATGATGGTCACTTCTGTCATTGTATTATTTGTGAATGTTGACAATGTGAGCCCCCATGGGTGATGTTTGTCTGCACATGGCCAAAGCAATGTTTCATTGGCACTGCACTGTTTGCCTCACCCAATCTATGTTGCTATGGGACACAAGCACTACTATGCCACTGATGTGTTTGTTGTTGTGTGACCAGGAATAATCCATGCAGTTTGGCATTTGCAGCTTTTACCATGACTACACTTACATTTTGGTCACTGTGGTGATGGGGCTTTAGACACCATTGCCACAATGTTCAAAATGTGCTTAAGCTATGGACCCCACACTTACATTTTGGTCACTGTGGTGATGGGGGTTTAGACCCCATTGCCACAATGTTCAAAATGTGCTTCAGCTATGGACCCCACACTTACATTTTGGTCACTGTGGTGATAGGGGTTTACGCCCCATTGCCACAATGTTCAAAATGTGCTTCAGCTATTGACCCCACACTTACATTTTGGTCACTGTGGTGATGGGGGTTTACGCCCCATTGCCACAGTGTTCAAAATGTGCTTCCGCTATGGACCCCACACTAACATTTTGATCACTGTGGTGATGGGGGTTTAGGCCCCATTGCCACACTGTTCAAAATGTGCTTCAGCTATGGACCCCACACTTGCATTTTGGTCACTGTGGTGATGGGGGTTTACGCCCCATTGCCACAATGTTCAAAATGTGCTTCAGCTATGGACCCCACACTTACATTTTGGTCACTGTGGGGATGGGGGTTCAGGCCCCATTGCCACACTGTTCAAAATGTGCTTCAGCTATGGACCCCACACTTACATTTTGGTCACTGTGGTGATGGGGGTTTACGCCCCATTGCCACAATGTTCAAAATGTGCTTCAGCTATGGACCCCACACTTACATTTTGGTCACTGTGATGATGGGGGTTTAGGCCCCATTGCCACACTGTTCAAAATGTGCTTCAGCTATGGAACCCACACTTACCTTTTGGTCACTGCGATGATGGGGGTTTATGCCCCATTGCCACAATGTTCAAAATGTGCTTCAGCTATGGAACCCACACTTACCTTTTGGTCACTGTGATGATGGGGTGTTCGACCCCATTGCCACAGTGGTCATGGTCGGCTTGCATTGTGGAGGCCACACACATTTATGTGTGACACATGTGATAGGGGGTCACATTGTATGTTCAATGTCATGTTCAGTGTTGTAGGCATTTGACACAGACTACACACGCTTGTCATGGTGTTGGGGGGGATGTAATTTTCAGACATTCCTTATGTTGGAGTATGCTGGTTGTGTCATGCATTACCCGTCCTATGAGTAGGGGTTGTGTGGGTGGTAGGCATCCATCCCCCTATGAGTGGGGGTGGTGGTAGTGACAGGCATCCAGGCCCCCCTGAGTAGGGGTGGTGGTAGTGGTAGGCATCCATCCCCTATGAGTGGGGATGGTAGTAGCGACAGGCATCCAGGCCCCCATGAGTAGGGGTGGTGGTAGTGGTAGGCATCCATCCCCCTATGAGTGGGGATGGTAGTAGTGACAGGCATCCAGGCCCCCGTGAGTAGGGGTGGTGGTAGTGGTAGGCATCCATCCCCCTATGAGTGGGGATGGTAGTAGTGACAGGCATCCAGCCCCCCCTGAGTAGGGGTGGTGGTAGTGGCAGGCATCCAGCCCCCCATGAGTAGGGGTGGTGGTAGTGGTAGGCATCCATCCCCCTATGAGTGGGGGTGGTGTTAGTGGTAGGCATCCATCCCCCTATGAGTGGGGATGGTAGTAGTGACAGGCATCCAGGCCCCCATGAGTAGGGGTGGTGGTAGTGGTAGGCATCCATCCCCCTATGAGTGGGGATGGAAGTAGTGACAGGCATCCAGGCCCCCATGAGTAGGGGTGGTGGTAGTGGCAGGCATCCAGCCCCCCATGAGTAGGGGTGGTGGTAGTGACAGGCATCCAGGCCCCCCTGAGTAGGGGTGGTGGTAGTGGTAGGCATCCATCCCCTATGAGTGGGGATGGTAGTAGTGACATGCATCCGGCCCCCTTGAGTAGGTGTGGTGGTAGTGGCAGGCATCCAGCCCCCCATGAGTAGGGGTGGTGGTAGTGGTAGCCATCCAGCCCCCTATGAGTGGGGTGGTGTTAGTGGTAGGCATCCATCCCCCTATGAGTGGGGATGGTAGTAGTGACAGGCATCCAGGCCCCCATGAGTAGGGGTGGTGGTAGTGGCAGGCATCCAGCCCCCCATGAGTAGGGGTGGTGGTAGTGACAGGCATCCAGCCCCCCATGAGTGGGGTGGTGGTAGTGGTAGGCATCCATCCCCCTATGAGTGGGGAGGGTAGTAGTGACAGGCATCCAGGCCCCCCTGAGTAGGGGTGGTGGTAGTGGTAGGCATCCATCCCCCTATGAGTGGGGATGGTAGTAGTGACAGGCATCCAGACCCCCATGAGTAGGGGTGGTGGTAGTGACAGGCATCCAGCCCCCCATGAGTAGGGGTGGTGGTAGTGGCAGGCATCTAGCCCCCATGAGTAGGGGTGGTGTTAGTGGTAGGCATCCATCCCCCTATGAGTGGGGATGGTAGTAGTGACAGGCATCCAGGACCCCGAGTAGGGGTGGTGGTAGTGGTAGGCATCCATCCCCCTATGGGTGTGTATGGCATTGGTGATGGCCATCCCGCCCCTATGGTTCTGCTGTTGCTAGTGTACGTCATTTCTGCATCCCTATGTGTGTGTGACATATTTCGGGTACGTGTCGTTTGTTTGTGTTGTTGGTGTTTGACTTACCGTCTGTGCCGTACGCGTCCGTGCCGGTCCCGGTAATAGATGTAGAGTATTGGTAGGACCTGCGCGATGGGATTCATGCTTGGGTCGTCTCGTTCGGGTTTCTCGTGTCTTTGACTCGTACTCGTCGCTGGCTTGTTCGTCTCGTAGCCGTGGATCGTCTTGTGGCGCAAATCGGAGCTTATGTACGGCTCTCCCGGATGCTCAAACGTGCCGGACGTAGCGACGGGTTCGGCGCGTATGGAAGGCGCATCGTATTAGTCCGGCCGGAAGGTGCTGTGTATTTGCTTCTGTGCGACTCGATTCAGCGTTTACGGATCCGGCTCGGGCGGGGAACAGGAGCTGAAA
Source organism: Calotriton arnoldi (assembly GCA_963921515.1). Taxonomy (NCBI): domain Eukaryota; kingdom Metazoa; phylum Chordata; class Amphibia; order Caudata; family Salamandridae; genus Calotriton; species Calotriton arnoldi. The sequence goes on from CAWUFW010017435.1 coordinate 145,300, forward strand.
TGGGTAAGTACGGCTCGCTCGGAATCTGGGCTGTTACGCGCATCGTACTAGTTCGTTCGGACGAGTGTTCGAATCGGTCGGGAAACACGCGTTCGGCTTGTATTTTTTCCGGACGAATACTGTTAGGTGCGCTTCCGGCCGAGATCGGAATTGACCCCTAAGTGCTTAACTCATTGAGCTAGTTGAGCGACTTACAACTGACTCAACTCTTCCTAAAATGGATATACATACTTGAGAGTGAGGAAAAACACATTCAGCGCCTTCTAAGGCGGTTCTCTTGCCCAATAAAATTGGAAATAGCTAGACAATAACCGGAAAGCAGTATTTCCAAATTCCCGCTGCTCTTAGCGGGTAAGCGGTTATGAAACTGCCCGTTCTGTTGATGTCACTGGACTGTCAGGCTGTAAAGCAATCCGCAGAGGACAGTCAGCAGGTGGTGGGAGTTGCAGCATAACTCAGGGATATGCGGCGAGTCATTGAGGAAGACCCCTCGTAAGGAATTTAGAAACCTACATACCTCCAAGCATACTTCCAAGCATGGCAACACACTATATGGATATTTACTTGATTGATGTGGCTTGAGTTTGAGCCTTTGTTTGTCTTATTTTAAGAACTATATGATATGCACACTATTTTCTCTATATACCCACTTATCCTCACTTGAATCACTACACCCTCCATACTCTGGAACCCCCTCTTCCCCTTTTCTCCCTTTGGGGCACAGATTTATGCCAATGTTTGGATATAATCATGCATACAGAGAGTGTTCAATGTGATTAAATAACATTGAACTTTCAATAATTTAACGTGGTTGTCCTATATGTTCTTCATTTCTTTATGTTTTGTTTATGTTGAATAACGCTGTACTGGGACCAACCCTGTATTGTACTGTTGTATACCCAGGTCCCAGTGACACTATTTGGGTTTACCCTCTTGTTGTAACAGCTAATTCTATAGTAACTACTTCTGTGACCGTGTTAGCATTTTGCCCAGTAAACAAGAGCCAGGCAGTAATTAATTACAATATAGCTCAAGAAGATAACTCAGGGGTAGACAAAGCCTGCAAAGATTGACTTGGAACCTGTTGGTTTCAAATCTGATGAGCCTGAGTCTGCCTTTAAACCTTGTGATGTAATGACATTTAGTTCTAATGGATTGGGTGGAAATTACTGTTCTCGTTACAAGAGTGTGGTGAGCATTACTCTGATATTCGGAGCTACGTGGAGGGATGACAGTTCCTCTAAAGAAGTAAACCTCTGCTCTGGATGTGGTGCTCAGAGAGATGGTTTGTTGTTAGGGTTACCAGATGGGCGCAGCTATCGATGCCACCAAGGAGTTCACCTCCCAGTCCTGAGTTTACTAAATCATAGAAGCGTGTAGAGCAATGCTATTAGTAAAAGCTCACAAGATAGCGCTCCATAACATGAGCCAGTATGAGGAGGGAAGTCCACAGAGCCTCGTGCGACTGCGATTGTAATATGACTAAGGGTGAACTATGCAAATACAAGTAGATGATGGACGGAGCGCTGAAACTTTTCAGACACTCACCCCCAGTCACAGATCTGGGTTGAATCCACCATCGTTCGTTAGCTCACTTCGCCACCCCAGTTCGGGGGAATCACTGACTAAATATCGATGGTCACAATATCGACCTACAAAAATATCGCAGCAAAAATATCGAAGACAACAATATCGACATCCTATCTACATTAAGGTAAGTACAAAAATATCGAAAAAAAAATATCGATGTCAAAAATAAAAAATATCGTTGTTAAAAATATCGTTTTTAATTTAAGTTAAAAAATATTGTAAAATAAAGTAAATAATACATATAATTAAAAGAAACATAGTTAAACATATTTTAAAATGCTTAAAAATTATAAGTAAGATATATAATTTGAAAATACATTAAACATATACATATAATATATAATATATATACTTACTTATTAATATATTTTAATATTTATTTTAATAACTTATAAATTGTTTAATTTATTTTTTATAAATTATAAATACATCTATACACATAAAACAATAATATAAATAATAATTAAATAAATATATGTAACAAATTAAAAAAAATTAAAACTATTTTAAATCTTTTTAAAAATAATTATACAGTACATTAGCTAAAAAATACAAAATATTAGATAGCGGAGGAAATCAAATTACTATTCCCACTCCAGTGAGAGCAACAGTAGGGAAAGTGTTGGATAGCGTAGGGGTAAAAATTACTATTCCCACTCCAGTGAGTGCAACAGTAGGGAAAGTGTTGGATAGCGGGGGAGGGGGGTAAAAATTATTATTCCCACTCCAGTGAGTGCAACAGTAGGGAAAGTGTTGGATAGCGGAGGGGTAAAAATTACTATTTCTACTCCAGTGAGTGCAACAGTAGGGAAAGTGTTGGATAGCGTAGGGGTAAAAATTACTATTCCCACTCCAGTGAGTGCAACAGTAGGGAAAGTGTTGGATAGCGTAGGGGTTAAAATGACTATTCCCACTCCAGTGAGTGCAACAGTAGGGAAAATGTAGGATCGCGTAGGGGTTAAATTAACATACTTATAATTTATTTTATTTTTTTAAATAAATAACATATTAATAATTATTTAACCAAATAAGTATTAATAAATACCTATTAAATTAAATTAATATTTACTTAAATAACATTAAATTACTTCCCACCCTATTCCCCTATAAACACACAACGTGCTACACATAAAAAAACACAATTAATTTAATTATCAATTTCAATTAATAAAAATTAATTACCAATTAATAATTAATTAGCAATTAATTAACAATAACAATAAATATACACATATTAACAAATTAATTATATTTAAATTAGTTCCCACCCTATTCCCCTATAAACCCACAACCCGCTACACATTAAAAATAACATAATTAATTTAATTACCAATTAATCAATGAATTAAAATTAATTACCAATTAATAATTAAATTACAATAAATTAATTAACAATAACAAAAAATTAATAATACATTAATTATAATTAATATAATTATAAATTAACCAATTAATATAAATTAATTACCAATTAATAATTAATTAACAATGAATAACAATAAATAAAAACATGTTAATTAATTAATTATAATTAAATTACTTCCCACCCTATTCCCCTATAAACCTACAACCCGCTACACATTAAAAATAACATAATTAATTTAATTACCAATTAATCAATGAATTAAAATTAATTACCAATTAATAATTAATTTACAATAAATTAATTAACAGTAATAAATAACAATTAATAATACATTAATTATAATTAATATAATTATAAATTAACCAATTAATATAAATTAATTACCAATTAATAATTAATTAACAATAAATTAACAATGAATAACAATAAATAAAAACATATTAATTAATTAATTATAATTAAATTACTTCCCACCCTATTCCCCTATAAACCCACAACCCGCTCTGATACTAAAACGCAAAATTTCCTTTAAAAAAAAATTACTATTTTCTAAACATTTAGGGGTCCATTAGGATGTCGGGCGGAAGCACTACCGCAGTGCTGTCGGAGTCAAAAAACGCTAGTTGCCGTCCGCCAGCTAAGGCCCACACGCCCGCCAAATTAGGATGTGAAAAGTCAGGTAAACACCGCCCGTAAGCCAGCGACGCCGCCCGCCATCAAAGTGCGCCCGTCCACGTAGCGGCGCGAGCCAATGGAGACACACCGTCCAACGAAATTACGTACCGCCCGGCGTACAAATTACGATGCCACAACCAAACAGCTCCCCCAGCAAAGAGACACCCCACGAGATACCAAGGCGGAAACCCGACTGCTGAGTACTTAGACCAAAAAGGCGGCCCACCCCGAAATGAATCCTGCACTCCAGGCCATCCCCATGCTGTACCTGATGCACCACCTAGGAGTGAACGCGCCACGGCGACGCAGGTAGGCAGACACACAACAAGGGCACGCAAACACTGCACACAATGCAAGGGCGGAAAAACTGTACAAGGGCCCCCAGACACCCCTGTGTGGACAGGACACATCCACCACTGTACCCACACATGTCCCACCTGTCAAAATGAAACAACTCGCAACCTCCTGGGCACCCACTACCCGGGACCAGGAAGTGACGTCCCCGTCACAGCACCTCAGCACAGCGGCGATGACGCAAGTACACATGCGCACAATGCAGAGGCCAACGACAGCGCCACGCATGGGCTGCACACAAACACCACAGGGACACAACTACACACCCCACACACCAGCCCCACCCTGAAGGCACATGTCACGTGGCCTTCCTGCATCAGTCATGTCCCCAAACGACAACTCACAGTTGGCAACAGGATGTCACACAAGTGTCCCGAACAGGGGAGTAATGTGATGGCAAAATAGGACACACCCTTGTGTTCAAAACATGTAGAAGCACACGGCGGCTGCCACATAACAGCGCAGAATATGGACATCGTCCGTAAAAGGCACGCCAGTCTCATCCAAAAATACCTATACAATCCTGCTCGCAACATCAAGCCATGCAATGTACAAAATTGAAAAACCCTGCTGCCTGAGAACAGGTGTTTCCAATTACTACACCCACACAGAAGCCCCAATGTATAGCGGAAACGCAGTGTCCCGCCCACACACGGGAGAGCAGATAGCACTGAATGGCCTTCCATTCCTACTCTGAAATCACATTGTAACAATTTATGCAGGAGAATGGATCCATTGTACCAACAAGAAGCCAAACAGAGCCATGCAGAGTAAACAGCCCACTGGCAGATTGCGCCCAGCATGAAAGAAAGTTAATAACACAAAAAAAATTATACCACTCCTCCATGTGGGTCAAATGCAAGTAATCTTGAAAGAGTCAGACACCACTGGCCTTGACCATTCATTGAAGCATGTGGGATGAGGGCCTGTGTCCTCCACCCAAGCTATAACCCACGTCCTGCCACCGTACATCCATTTCAGAATTTCCAGCATCGTCGGAGGTTGCACTCTGCTGACTGCACAGGCATCCGGAGCACACCATCACATCACCCTTCAGCAAAATGGCTGTTGCACCACTGCTTCCCAACTACGCCGGACAGATGCAGCTGTACATTGAGAGCCTGCTACAGATAGTGGGCTGTGAAAATCTGGTAATGCTGAACGTAAGTTACCGAGTAACTTACCGCATAGCAATGTTCAGCTGCGTCATCCCCGTTTTTTACTGTCGGAGGTGTCCATTCCACTGTCCTGTGGATCTATGTCTCTCCAACCCGGCATGTCCAAAGGCGGACTTGGTACACTTGTTTGCACCCCTGGACGCCCACGACAGGATCTGTTCAGTGTATGGTGGCATGGCGTATGTGGCTGCAATCGGACACACACTGCAATGGGACCAGTGTGCCTCCACACAACGTATTCTGGATCACAGTTTCATCGAATGTCATCCAACATGTCCCATCAGGCTTCTACAAGGGACAACTTACGATGAACACGTTGCCAGCCACCATCCGCTTCATGGATGGCATCCATGTTTACCACCAATGCCATGGATGCCCTGCTGGAAGGTATTGCATACCTGACAACTTGTCAATTCATCGGTCCCCGACTCAATACCCCCAATTGAACAATGATGTTCAACACCGTACCTGTGCTTGGCTTTCGCACGGACTGGGCAGTTAGCTGTACAACAACTATCCCATACAATCTGCAACAAACACCTTACCATCAACTCCACTGCCATGACATCGGACATTTTTGGGACATGCACTCTGTTCCTCACCATATCCCGTATCTCTGCATGAACAGGGGGAGGCAGAGGTATGGGTCTTGTGTACAGTAACCACATGGCCAATACTGCACGAACAACTATGCCATAATATGTATTCAGCGCACCTGAACACATGCACCTGTCAGTGCACACTTATCTGTCTGCTGTATTACGTGAGAACTGTCACCTCACCATCGTCTGTACTTCCGTGCCAGGACTTTTGCATGGACAACAAATGCAACCCCCTACAACATGACCCTAGTTATTGTGTCATGTTCAGTAGCCACCACATTGCAACAACTAGTGAGACGCTGCTGCATGCATGTAGGCTCATGCTCTGATGTCACCTCTGACGCAGGTGTGTCGTAGTGTCTATTGTAGTAAACCTGTACCATGGAACTGAGATGTACTGTGCCTATGATGTCAAGCTGTCTCATAGGCAAAATGAATACTGTCTGTGTCAAAGTCTACAGCTCCTCAGTAATTAGAAAATGTACTTTAGCATAGCAAGGGCAAGGCAGTTGTAACTCTGAAGCCTTCATTCCACAGTCAACAACTAATCACATCTACCCGTACCCCCTTTTGTATGTGTAATCATGCTAAGTATGTCCTCCACATGCATTTTGCTGCCAGTAGTGTCCACTATACTGCATCACAGAGGAAGTAAGTCCAAATACATGCCTTGAAGCAAATATGTGACTTGGTAGAATCATTTTACGAAGACAAGTACGAATGAGAGAGGATGAGAGTGTGTGAAGTACACGAGAGTCGTGAGATGACCATGTAGTCTAGTGTCATTGGATGTCAATGCATATGAGTTGCTCAACAGTGGACCTAGTGAAATACTACAGCTCGTGGGCCTGGACTTGTCAGACTCTGAAGTGGCCCAACAGATCATCACATTAACACTGACGGCCTGGTCCCTACAAAGCACAGTCCTACACATGTGTATAATTACCGTCACAGTCTGACATCACACACATCAAGCAAAAGTAGGAGCCACACAAAAGCATGCTACAGCAATGCATGACAAAACACACACACGATATCAGTGTGGGTGGGCAGGACTGCACAGTGAGTAAGAACTGCAGAAATTCACATACATGCTCAATTTAACAAGGCACAATCTTGACAGTCACACACCCTGCAGACACACAATGTCCTAAACATATCAAGTAGGAGTCATCCTGAACTGCAAGGACACACCCACACACTGTGCAACATACAACACACACATGTGATCACATTCACAGACATGAACATGGATACAAACATCCACCATGGGCCTGGGTAACTCATATAGTCGACATTGCCAGAGCGCACACACACACACCAACACTACCCCAAAGTCACACCACTCACACCACACACATCTACACCTCCCATATGCACACATTGAAAGTAAGCCATGTGCCCAGGCTCAATGTACATCACAAGACTAACATACACCTACACTGCTGGCCACACAGCAAGTAAGGTCACACATACCCGCATACTCTGCACATGCTACCTGTCATCCTGTGGCTAGACTCACACCCTGTGCTTTTCTTGCACGCAAACATGACACGGATACATTTTCCCAGAAATACCACCAAACACATGCAGACAATCCGTGTCACAAAAATTCTTATTCATCACACACACAAGTAGCAGAGTCTGAAAGAAGTGAAGTCCCTGCCACGTGTACAACACATTGGAATGTGAGACCAGACATTGCAATTGTTGAGGTACCATACACGGCATGTGCCTCACTTAACCATGCACACACAGCAACAACTGCAATAAGCAACTACACAGACACAACCGACTACAGGAACAACAGCATCCAGTCACAGATTACATAGACAGGCGGCAAAATTGATCAACCCCAGGGACAGTGGCCAGTTCGATGTGCCGAGTAGTGACACGAAAAGCTGCGTATGCAATGTGTGTGAGTGTACCCTGCCATGGCCACCAACATTGCCATGGCAGCCACAATAGCCATTACAACCACCACTGTGTCACAGGTAGATGTGTGAGTGTGCCTACCATTCAAACAGGATGCCAGTTCGACTCAGTGCTGTTTGTGTGCTACGGGACAGTTGCAGGTCCGCCCCTGAGAGAGAAGCACAACTGTGGAAGACACACATGTGGCATGTGAAGCGGGAGTTCCGCTTGGCCCAGGTGGGTGGGTGGCACAGGTAGGTGCACACATGCATTGTTGAAACAGACTGTGTTGGGAGGATTCTGGCGGGCTAGATTTCCACTGCGTTGGGTATGTGGAAAGACCACCTGTCTGGTGATGAATGTGAACTCGTGTGGGCACAACAGGCGGGCACATGATCAATGCTGCATCAGGTGTAGACGTTAGCCCACCCTCTGGGGACATGCTGGATACTGCTGTGCGTCTTCCAGGCCCTTGCCAAAGCACTCACATCCCCTGTCCACCAGGTGTACCCCCTACATTGTCCACCTGCACAGGCTACCCAGGGCACGGGATGGCAGTGGAGCTTGGTTGGTGGGAGATCATGGCGCCCTTCTCCTGGTCACATTTCGCAGGCAACACATTCTCATTGTGCAGCATGGCACAAGTCCTAAATAAGTAGTGGGGGGACGCAGACGTCACGACAGGAAGTGACGTCACGAAAGGTGGCTTGCACCATCAGACTTATTGCCTCCCTTCCCCCACCCGTTACATGCGATTGCAACAGAGAAGCCAGCGCATGCACAAGCAGCTCCGAGCTCGCCCCAGAGAGGCCAAAGAGTGAATGTGTGGGTCCATTTGCTCCAGTTATCGGGCCCGCAGTAAAATTAGTGGTGGGACGCCGTCCACCCGCGTGGTACCCCGACTCAAGACCTGGTGTGCAGGCAAAGTGTCCTATTGGCTTTGCGATATGTGTGAGTTGCATGACACTCATTGGCGGGGGATGGCTCGGAGGCCCGTCACCCTGAGGCCCATGTCTCACCACATGGGTCCCTTGTCAATGGCAGCGGTTGTAATGACTATGCGCACCGGGGTGGGTCTACCTTTCGTCTGGGATTGTGTATGCGGCCTGGCCCGCTAGGGCAGCTACAGCCTCTGTGTGTTGCATGTGGTGTATCCGGACTCCGGAGGCTGTCATGCATTGTCACTGTTGTCCAGGTCTCGAGTCAGGGTACCACGCGGGTGGACGGCGTCCCACCACTTATTTTACTGTGAGACAGATAACTGGGGCAAATGAACCCACACATTCACTCTTTGGCCTCTCTGGGGCGAGATCGGAGCTGCCTGTGCACGTGCTGGCTTCTCAGATGCAATCGCATATTGGGGTGAGCGAGGGGAGGCAATGAGTCTGACGGTGCAAGCCACCTTCCGTGATGTCACTTCCTGTCGTGACGTCAGCGTCCCCCCACTTCTTCTTTTTAGGACTCGTGCCCTGCTGTTGTCAGATGTGCCACTTCCCAGGGGGGTGGAGAAAGGGTCAGGAATGTCAGCCTGAGATTGGCCACCTTGACTGGGGGGACAACCATTGGACAGTCTGGTGTAGCCCACCCACACGTACTTGTGGGCCCTCCATGAACTATGTCACCTGCGGCAAAGTGATGTCATGGGCAATTACGTTATTGAGGAGAGCTGTCTGCCCCACGCAGAGATGGCGCATCAGCTCAACAGACCCAGCACTGAGGGCAGCAGGGGTCACATGTGCAGGGGCAGGTGCCTGGTGTGAAGGACACTCTATCCTTCATCCCTGTGCTGACATGTTTTGCACCAGTGTAAATAGATGGGAGGGCGGGCATTGGCCTCCGCGTGGCTGAAGAGGAGCCAGAGTCCTCGTCCCCTGTGTTAGCAAACATGGATGCATCACCTCTGTCCTCAGATGACGCCGAAATTGGCGTCTCGGCCTGTGATTCATCAAGCACACGCCTGGCACCTCCGAGGCGCTGGTCACATCTGTCTCACTCAGCAACTGTGCAGCTGCTACATCTGATGCCACACCACTGTTGACCGTCCCCTGTCCCTCAGCACCCACGGGAGATGCCACATGAGAGAGAGCGAGGTGGCCTCACTCATCTGGCATCAATTAAACAGACATGTGCAAGGGAAGCAGCACAGAACATACCCAAATCAACATGTTGCACGATACCTGTGCAATTGCATACAGCAACCACAATCAGCACGTAATGGCTGGCATACAGTAAATGAAGCCGCTAATAAGTGGCACATGTGTTGTGCACATAGCACTACACCCGGCCTGTGTCACCCTGCGACCATAGCCACAAATCGCGGTGTGCACACCCACTGTCCTGATGGTGGCAAGGATGACCACTACGTAATTAGGCCAAAGACATACCTGCATGGAGCAGAATGTGAAACCACTCACACAGACTGCAACATGACAGGCCACAATGGCCATGAACCCATGCCATCCACCTGTCGTTCACACGAGCACAACTGCTGTTGCACAGTGTGCCAGATGTGTAAATACCAGAGATATGAGGTGAGGCATCGCACACATATGACCGAACGAAATCAGAGTAGGCACAGTGCCTCTAACATACATGTGAATTGCCACTCCAGCCTACTACAGGTTGTTCCTGAGGGCTACGACTCTGAGTGCATTGAGAATGCAGAGTGCTCAAATTACATCTTGAGCCTCAGGACTAGCATATGCATGTCAGATGCACACAGCACAGAGTACACTTACAACCCACTGCATCACACAACAAACATCACATTACCCAGATGATGGGTAGGCTGTGGACACATGCTGCCTCTCACAGCAAAAGACACCATCCCACAATACTGTACACTTGCTTGCTGCTGATGCCCCTACAGACATGCATCCTGCACAGGCTGTGTGACTGTCAAGATGCAGACCATTACTGGTGAAATGCAGCGCCGTGCTGACCTGACAATACGAGTGGGCATCCCCCGATTCGTTATCGCCACGTAGTAGCTCATCCGGCAGATGACGTCACACCCTTTGTGGAATTGGCTGCACTGTCGGTCACACATACACAGAGGCATCAACTTGGTTGCAATGGCTCATCACAAGCCCTTGGGCTGGAGGACTTCCAACTGCAGGGATGGTACACAAGAGGCTTGGAATATCACTCATACACTTCTCAACATCACCCACATCCACCAATCACAGTGGCATGCTGCTGACCCATCCCAAATACTCAGAGACGTGCAACAGAGCCAGGAAGTAATCGGACATGGCCTAACAGCATGTGTACACCACACGCGAATGCATGCTGGTGGGAGTGTGTACACAGTACCTGTCCATCCCATTCACATGCAGGTTGCCAGCACATTGAGCAATGTGTAGTCTGCCCACATCTACTGTCCATTGTCAGGTGTACCAACACATAGATCACAAGGCAACACATCTTTGTGGGTGGACTCACTGTGTCCAACACTGCGCAGCCCTCAACGTACTCGCCCTGTGAATGGCTCACCCCGCAATGGAGGTCACAATCAGTGCCACTATCTCTCACACACATCCCTACCACAAGGCATGGTGTATCCAATCGACAGGGCTGAGTTTGCGCATTTCAGGAGAGTCCTGAACAAAAGACACATGTAACCCACTGTACAGTCAGTGTTGTCTCCTTCTAGGATTGTGCGGTCAATGTGCAGCCCAGGTCTGCTGAGACTGAGAAGGCCAGCAGGGACCCAGCCAGCCATTCTCACAAGCAATAACTGCCCTGAGTCCTGCATTGCCAAGTGGCTGCGTCACTGGATGTCTGACATGAAAATGCCATGTACCACCACTCGGGAGGGACATGCATCGGAAAGCGCCAGAGAGCCTACATACCCCTTCCACCTGTAGTAAGCCTGGTGAGCAGTGCATGTTGGAACCCCACAGGCTCTGACTCATAGTGCTGCGGATCAACGACATGTGTGTCCCCCACATGCACTCCCACACACACTGTAGTTGTCTTTCACACACAACGTTTGCAAGAAATAGCCTTGGGCAGTGTGCGTGGAGCTCGTAATCCAGGATCTCCAGCTCCTCGCTGGTGAGTAGACCTGGACATATCTTCAGAGTCGTCGGCATGAAGGTGGACAGGTGGCAGCAGCAGCAGGTGTTGTTGAGGGATGCCAGGCTGCAGTCCCTGGAAGCTGTGGTAATGGCGGTCTCCCTCCCACACTCATATAGCCCCCTAGGGCTGTTTCAGTGGGTCCAAGCTGCTGCAATTGGTGTACCATGTCTGCCTACTTCAAATGCACCCAATGGCCTGCTCCGACCTGTCCCGGTACGCTTACCTCTATAGTCGAACACGCAGGGTGCAACCGCGAGGGCCATTAGAGTTGGCCTCAAGGGCCTGGCCCATGGCGGGTACAGTCCGCTGGTGCCATGTGGACTCCACAGTTCAATATGTGCCATGCATTTGCAGGTGTGGCCATGACTTGTGTGTGGGAGCATGTCCACACTAGACAGGGCCACTTCATGCTGTGTGCATAGGCATTGACGGCCAGTGCTCAGCCTCCACATGTCTGTTGGCACATCATCATGTACACATTAGCATGGGAGCATGGGATGTGCATATGCACACACATGCCATATTTCTCAATGTACATCTCCCACTTGGCACGTGCAACATTACGTGTCATTTGTGATGTGTATTTGCATTCACACAGCTGTGTTGTCATGGAGTTGTCAATGTGTACACCTGTCAATGTGTGTTGGAGGTGTGATACGTACAGTGCTGTACATTGGGTGAACTAGGGACATCATTGACTGTCTCATATCCTGTTGTGCAACAGGACCCACTTGTTTGGGCCGCTCAGCCTGTGTACATTGTGTTGTTGGTGTGTGCCATACTCACCCAGCCTCGGAAGCTGTGTCAGGCACAGCAGCTAGGTATATTGCCATGGTGTTGCCGCTTCCCACATATGCAGTCTGAAATCATCATCATGCCTTACAAGCTATTATGGCCTAAATCCACATGCGCATGCTCATAGCAATGGTTTGTGTCAGTGGTCATTGCTATTGGTAAGGGGACCTGTGTAAGTGTATTGTGGCTGTGCTGACCCTACTTGTCAGCTGTTCTGTGATTCAATTGCTTGGTCAGTAATTTTAGTTTTGTGTATGTGAAAATGCCATGTGTTGTGTTGCATTGACATGTGTCCACTTCCATCTGTCCTAGGAGGAGACCAAACATACATCGCCCCTACCAATTGCTGGCAGACATGGAGGATGTGGAGGTAATCCGGAAATTCCGTCTGGACCGACCCACCCTGCATCACCTATGTGCCTTGTTGGAACCCCACCTTCGTCCTCGCAGGGTGTATCCAACTGCATTCACCCCCACGGCTAAGGTGATGGCTGCACTGCATTTTTTCGCCACTGGATCATTCCAACACACAGTGGGCAGTGGAGGTGGGATGTCCCAGCCCATGTTCAGCATGGTGCTACGGGATGTCCTGTCAGCTATGATGCTGTACAGGATCCGTTACATTCGATTCCCCAGGGCTCGTGATTTGGCGGCAGTGAAGGGTGCTTTCTATGCCCTTGGACGGATCCCCCACGTTGTTGGTGCAATGGATTGCACCCATGTTGGCCTTTTTGCACCACAGGCCAAGGAGCACATTTATCGGAATCGCAAGCATTTCCACTCCCTGAATGTGCAAGTGGTGTGCCTGGCGGACATGGTCATCACACACGTGTGTGCGAAGTTTCCAGGATCCGCACATGACTCGCACATCATGCGCAACAGCATCCTTCCACATCTGATGACCAATCTGCAACCGGACCGTGCATGGACTGTTGGTGGGTATGCATACTCGTGTAGCGTGCTGGGTGTGACATGCTGTCTTGTATCCTGTTGGAATTGCAACGATTCTCTGTGTTTCTCACACCCAGGTGACTCAGCATATCCTAACGGGCCTTGGCTGCTGAGCCCATTACGTCATCCTCGGACACCAGCTGATGTCAGATACAATGAGGCACATGGGAGGGCCAGACGTGTGGTGGAGCGGACTTTTGGACTCCTGAAGTCCAGATTCAGATGCCTGGACCGCACCGGGGGTGCACTGGCGTACTCACCACAGAAGGTGTGCCAGATAGTTGTGGCATGCTGCATGCTGCACAATCTGGCGATTCGCAGGCAGATCCCCCTGATAGTGGATGACGGTGATCAGCCAGGGCCCCCACCTGCAGACCAGGACGGGTCCAGTGATGAGGACAGTGGAGAGGAGGAAGCTGTGAATGTGCGTCAGCAGCTCATCGCCCGCTACTTCACTTGACGGTGAGTGTCCATGTACGACGGCTGATGTTGCTGTAGTTGTGTAGGTGTATGTGTGCATTGTGACGGCGGCCTATAGTTCACTGAGTGCTGTGTGGCAATGGTCCATGTCCAGGGTAGTATGCCACTGACAGTGGCTGTAGCTTTGTGCCCTGTTGCTCTGTGAGATGTGTGTACATTGCTTAAACTTGTTGACAAGTACTGTGTGATGAGTGTGTGACACACACATTCAATGGACTCTTGTTCTGTTTTTCACCCCTAGGTCCCTACAGCCTCTCCTGGCCTATCGACATACCACACTCCAGATGCATTTCTGATCATGGTGACAGTTGCACATCCTTGATTAAACGCAGAGCAGATACAACAGAATGTGATCCAAGTGTATTTATTTTAAGCGGTGACGTGATTGTGGGCAAGGTGATCACAAAAGTGGTGCATGCTAAAACAATGAGTTGACGGTCATGACTGCGTGATGGTCAAGGTGTACCCATGTTGTTCTATGTCCACAGTCCAACAGACACATGCCATTCACATGGCGGTGTGGGGTAGGATCGTAGTCCAAGTGAATGCAGTAGGTGGCCACCGTGGCTGGCTGACTCACTGACGTTTGGAGCGTGCGAAGTCCTCTCTGGACACCTGTTTCCTCTTCGGACAGCCCCTTCCACGTTTGGGAGGGGGGGGTTGTGTTGGTGGGCTGCTGGTGGTGGCTGAGGACTGCCCACTCACTGTGGACGCAGGGGAACTGGATGTTGCACGACCCTGCGCCACAGCACGTGTTGGCGGAGGTGGTGTGGCTGGCCTTGATTGGGCCCTCACCACCACCACTAGCTGGCCCATGAGGTCGACAAGTTGGTCCATACGGGTCACGAATTGGCCCATATGGGCGTCCATGGACCTCAACACCCCAAGGACTTCCCGCGTGTCGGCAGATGACCTGGCCCATTGTCCTTGGGCCTCTTCATAGGCCCCAAGGACTCTGGCGATTTGCGGCAGGGCTTGGCTCCCAGGCTCTGACGGCGTTGGCCTGACCCTGCTCCTCCCACCAGAACTGCTGCCACCGACCTGCCCACTCGCCACATTGGTCACCCCGGGCCTCGGTCTGGCTCCCAGGGTCGAGCCCGACGGGCGTACCACCCCTTGCGCAGGTTGAGTGGTCAGGGAGGGCCTGGTGGTGGTGGTGGTGGTTGCGGCAGTGGTGGTGGCCGCACTGACCGTGGCAGCAGGGGTCTGGGACTGGTCAGCAGCCCTGGGTGATGGGTTGGTGGGTAGGGGGGGGCCTGGGGAGCGGTTGAGCCCTGCCACACCAAATGTGCCTGGTCGGGAGTCCTCGTCCGAAGAGGTGTCCAGGTCTTCCACATCCGTGAGTCCGGGTCGGGGGCTTGTGGACTGGCTGTGACGGCTGCTGTCTCGCTCTCCAGCATCGAGCTGTTTGGCACCTGTGGGGCGGATAAGATAGGTTATTGTGTTGCACCTTGCAAAGTTTCTATTAGTTGTCTGACATTCACAGTTTGTGCACTGTTGTGCACAGATTTCCCAGATGTGTGTGTGTGGATATACAATGTGTGTATGCGTGGGCAAGGCAATGGAATTGTGTGATGTGATCATATGGCAGGGGACGGATTTGGAATGCCAATGGGTGTGTGTTGCTGTACACATACATTTTGTGGCTTGGGTGTATACGGGGTACAGCCCCATCAACGCTTTTGTGATTAAATAGTGTTTTGGGGGTCAAATGGAACGCTTAGATACGCTGAATGAAAATGGGGTCCAGCCCCATCAACGCTTTAGTGATGAAATATGGTTTGGTGGTACGTAATGTGACATTTGGGTGCAGAAGGGGACATGTGGCTTGGCCACACGACACTACAGGGACAAAGGTGTGTGTATGTCTGACACAGCCAGCATATCTGCTCAGTGTTGTCATTTAGGGACATTACGCTGCAAGCATTGTAGTGAGTGAGTGCTGGTTGTGTGCCACACGACGTATTGCAGATGGGACAATTACTTGGTGTGCGTGCTACCCTCAGCCATGTGCAGCAATGCAGTCCTCTTGGGGTGTTGACTATATTGGGTATGTTGTACATCACAGTGTGACGTGCGCTTCAGACACTGCTGACACATTTGTGGTCATCTGCAGGATTCTTTGCTGCACTGCTGTATATGGGTCAGCTGTTTTGATGATATACCTTTCATGACACTGGGGCTGAGAGATGAGATGGGTGACATTTTGAATGTGCATTGTGTAGCTGTGGGGTTCATGGGTCCAGTGGTGTTTGTGACATTACTGGGGTTCCACTCTGTTACATTGAGACAAGATAGACTTACATGGGTGATATTGTACAATGTCAACGGAAAAAGCAGACACAACTACATGGACTAGACTTCGGTGGTGTTGCTGATGTGTGTGATGAGTGGCACAGTGCACACCATGTGGGTCAGTACTCCAGTGAGACTTGTGCATGCAGACGTGACTCCTTACGTGTTAGTGTATTTGAGATGGCTCATGTGGGCTATGACTCTGTAATTCATGTCCGTGTGCACATTAGTCACATGATTATGACAGGGAGCAGTGCTACCTGTTCCTCTGCTATGTGACATGTCCCAAATGTTAGTCGTAGTACAGTCCTCATGCCTACAGACACCCCGCCCTGTACAGTAGTCTACCTACTTGTTGGTTTGGAGGGCGCAATGCAATGGATACCACATGGTTATGAGAGGGAGGGGTGCTCCATCTTGCTGGTCTGTGGGAGTGGGGGCGGTGTTGTGAGTTGTGGTGATTGCTTACCACCCACAGACACCCCTCCATGTAGGGAAAGATATCTACCTGTCGGGTGAAGGTGTGCACTGCAATGGATGACACATGGGTGTGGGGAGTGCTCCATCTTGCTGCGCTGTAGGACTAGGGGCCTGGTGGGTGTTGTACTTCAGCAGTCCCCCCTCCGACCCACGGACTTTGTGTTAAGGCTACTTACCTGTTACTTGTTGGTTAGTGCAGCTATGGCTGACACATGAGTGTGGGTGTGGGCGGTGCTCCTTCTGGTGCATCTGGAGTACAAGGGGACCTGGTGGGAGTTGCGGTGCTGGCTGACTGTACACATGCCCCCATGGTTTTGTTAGTTGGTAGCTTTGGGCTGGGTGTGTGGGAGTGTCTGTTGCATGTGTGAGTGATGTCTTGTGGATTGTGTACTGGACATGGGGGTGTTTGGCCCTCGGAGCTGTGGCATTCTGGTAGTGCATGACAGTACATAGCGATGTGCTGGTATACATTTGTTTGTACTTACCAGCCTCCACTCCCCCTGGTATTCCGGTGAGACTCTCCGGATGTAGGATGCCTCGCACCTTCTCCTCCCACGCCTTGAAGGTCTTGAATAGCGCGGGATTTCCGCCGCCAGTCCTGTCAGCCAGCTGACGATTCTTGGCCTCCTTCTTCCTGACCACGCTTTTCAGGTCGTGCCACCTCTTTGTGATTTCAGCCCGGTTGCGTGGCACGTTCCCAACTGCATTCACCTGGTCTACGATCCTGCTCCACATTCTGTTTCCGGTGGCTACTGGTGTCTGTTGGACCTGGTTCCCATAGATTTGTGGGTGCACCTTGATGATCTCGTCGACCATGACCGTCAGCTCAGTGGCAGTGTACTTAGGCATTCTTTGTGTTGCCATGGTGTGTGGTTTGGTATTTGTGGTGCTGGTGCGGTGGGTGTGTGGTGTGTGATGTGCAGGGGGTTAGTGGTGCCGGTGTTTGGTGGTGGTGGTGGTGGTGATGGGTGTGATGGGTGCGTGCGTGTGGTGTGCTGCTTTCCTTTGTGGCTCTCTGTGTTCTCTGCTGTCGTCTTCGCTTTGTAGTGGTGCAAGGGATTTTGGTCTGTGAAGGGGCTGCTTTTGTACTTACCTATGTGGGTGTGTCATGATGGGCTGTCGTTTTCAGGTGTGTTGTGGCTGGTGTTCTGGGATTTGTAGTTTTTTTGTTTTGCCAGGGGGGATGTGTCTTTGGGATGTGTTCTGTGTTTGTGTATTTGGGCGTGGGTTGCTGTGTGGACTTGTTGGCCATGTTGTGTGTGTTTCTTTGGCTATGCAGATGATTTCCGTGCACGGACGTGGCCGCCAGGGCTTCTGCCGTGTCAGTTTTCATCACAGTTGTAAACGGTGGCGGGCGGGGAATATGTGGATTTACCACGCTCATGTCGGGGAGATCATAATTTCACGGCCGGTGTCTCGGTCGTCAGAGCGGGCGGTTTTTGGTTGTCGTGCGGGTTTGCGTCCGTGGCGGACGGATAATCTTCTACTCGGACATGGACGGGCGGTATTTTGTCTGTTTTTAACGCCGCGGGCGGAGTTCGCTTCGCGACATCATGATTGCTCGGTCGGTATTCACACGGTGTAGGCGGGCGGTTTTTTACGGCTCTGGTAGATGGTGGATTTTTTACCACCGGTTATCGTAATGGACACCTTAATACATATATTTAAAAATAATGAAAAAACTTTAAAAAAATGTTAAACATACATATAAAATACATAACACTAAAAAAAAATCGATATTATTAACAACTATATTTTTGCTAACGATATTAATGACTTCGATATTACTTACTTCGATATTAAAAAAATCGATATTACTTACCTTGAAGTCGATATTCTGGTCAACGATATTCTTGACTTCGATATTCTGTCCCTACGATATTAAAAACTCGATATTAGTGTAGGTCGATATTTAAAATTCGATATTTTGACTGCCCACCGTTCAGACACAGCTATATGCAAATCAGTCTTGACCCTGTGCCCCATGGGAACAGTCTAGCCCGAACTGCCAAGCCATGTCTTCCCTGGACCGGAAACAAGCATCCTGGGACCGGTTTCGGGCTAACAGCCCTCATCAGCCAGGCTAGCTTGAATCCAGTGGCAAAGTGAGCAAGGGACCCACGTCTGGGCATACCCTGCCAACTTAGGGCGAACAAAGCAAACACAAGGAGATGATGGACGGAGCGCTGAAATTTTCAGACACTCACCCCCAGTCACAGATCTGGGTTGAATGCATCATTGTTCTTTAGCTCACTTCGCCACCCCAGTTCAGACACAGCTATATGCAAATCAGTCTTGACCCTGTGCCTCATGGGAACAGTCCAGCCCGAACTGCCAAGCCATGTCTTCCCTGGACCGGAAACAAGCATCCTGGGACCGGTTTGGGGCTAACAGCCCTCATCAACCAGGCTAGCTTGAATCCAGTGGCAAAGTGAGCAAGGGACCCACGTCTGGGCATACCCTGCCAACTTAGGGCGAACAAAGCAAACACAAATAGATGATGGACGGAGCGCTGAAACTTTTCAGACACTCACCCCCAGTCACAGATCTGGGTTGAATCCATCATCGTTCTTTAGCTCACTTCGCCACCCCAGTTCAGACACAGCTATATGCAAATCAGTCTTGACCCTGTGCCTCATGGGGACTGTCCAGCCCGAACTGCCAAGCCATGTCTTCCCTGGACCGGAAACAAGCATCCTGGGACCGGTTTGGGGCTAACAGCCCTCATCAGCCAGGCTAGCTTGAATCCAGTGGCAAAGTGAGCAAGGGACCCACGTCTGGGCATACCCTGCCAACTTAGGGCGAACAAAGCAAACACAAGTAGATGATGGACGGAGCGCTGAACTATAACCATTTTCTTACCTCAGGGTAAGAGCACCTCTCTAGGTTGCTGCCACCCAGCATGGTTCATGCCTCTTCTTCCACGGCATCGTGCTCTTCCAGGGAAAATACTTCATCCTTCAGCTCAAGTCCAGTGCCCGACTGCCAGCTTCTGCCCAGCCTGTTCTGCCACCATAGTTCCTAAGGCACTGTGCAGGCTGGCCTACTCAACCTAATCTCAGTTTCTGTAGAATTTTAGTTTTAAGCGACATCTTTCTTTAGCAGCAATTCCTATACTTCCAGGTTGCATAACAACAAATACCAGTAGTGAAGGGTAATGCTATGAAAGGTAGCGCCTGATTTGGGAATTTGTTATATGTCAGCCAATCCCAGAGCACCGCTCCGAATGCCAAAGTGCAGATTGGCTGCGGTATCTATACAGGTGTCTGGCTTAGTAAAGCAGTGGTGAGAGGCAGTGCCGGTAAACTCTGTCACGTGAAGTAGGCAGAGTTTTTCTGAACTCAGTGCTCCAAGCGAAGTGGGCAAAACTGTGTGAACTCTGCCCTCGGAATGGAGTTTACTGCCTAGGCCTAATGGAAAGTCAAATGTCACAAGTGGACTGCAGCACATATTGTGCCTTCCATTAGGGGGACTGAAGAACATGATTTCAGGCTTTTCACTTTAGCCTGACTGCTGAAATATAAAGCTGCAGTCCAACCTGCCAAAATAGCTCTTTTTGACGGATTAAAACTCACTTTTAAATATATATAATTAACCCCTTTTTAGGCCTCAAGGCTCACAAGGTAGGGTGCATGGTATTTAAAAGTGTAACATGTAGGCATTAAATATTACCACGTCCCTAGAGTGATAATACACTAATACCTATTTTCACTGTGGAGGACTCTGGCTGTACTATAAAGACACTTATAGTACAGATTAAAATATTAATTCTGAAGTTGGATTTTTTTATAAATATCGAAGAAAAGTAACTTTTAGAGAGTTGAGTTACATTTTCCTTGCCTGAAGCTCCAGGATGCTAATTAGCATTCATTTTACAGCAGCTGCCCAGCCAGTACTTGACCTTAATGAGGTGTGACAACTGCTCCCAGAGCAGGAACACCAGTCAGGGGGGACCCAGAAACCTCAGCAACATGTTAAGGTGCCTGCTTTTTCACAAGTAAAGGTAAGGTGAGGTCTGGACATGGCAACTCTTCCCTTTGTCCCTCCAGTCAGCATGGCACAAAATCTAGTGAAAGGGGGAGCTACCCCTAGAGCCATTTGAGTGACCACAGAGGAGGATCATTTTCCTGGCACACATCTGGGTGGGCTCACCCGCTCTGCAGAAGGGAGGAAGGTTTCCCTAATTTTGGAATTAGGAAGTAAGCTGAACTTTGGATTGCTCACAGCAAGCCAAATAGGAACCCTTGCAAATGAGGGTAAGGTTGCCCCTAAGAACTTTTACCATTTGTTAGAGGAGCCATAAATCACTCCCACCCACTAGCTGGTTCCAGTCATAAATATGGCACCCCAACGCACCCTCCTCAGAACATTCTTGGGACCCGTGGAAGAACAGAAGGACTGCACATACTGTTTGAGTCCTAAAGGGCTGGACCTGCTCCCTCTTGTACCCAGGACAAAGAAGTAGAATCCATGGGTCAATTGGCTGACCTCCTCCTGTGTGTCTCCAGCAACACAACAAGCTGCAGGAGGCTTTTCCCTGAAGTACCCAGCTGACCAATAGGAACTGGACCTGGTTTGGGCCCTGCTGGTAACCTCTGTTGGTGTGAGTCTTGACTGTTGTTCCTGAAGTCTAAGAACCCTTGGCTGTGCCTAAGAGGACTTCTCATAACAACTCTGAAACGTTAGCACAGAGAACATTTTTTTTAACTTCTGGACCTCCAAAGGACTTGGAGCATCCACACAGCCATTCCACCCAAGGCGTGAATTCACTGAGTTGAAAAAACAGGTTTCTCTCACTTGGAGCTTCTCCACAGCAGCAAATCCATTTAGCAGGCCCTCTGCTAGAAGGTAACCATACTTTTGTAACTCACTGCTGGGTAAGGCTTCCAACCTTGTCCCACTGGGGGATTCTGAGCTCTAATAAAGAGACTAAGGGACTGATTTTGAGTTTTGTAAATGGGTAGCTCCATCACAATATTTTGTTCACCTTATTATAAGTACATCATATGGTAGGGCACTTGTAGTCAGATGGTTGAGATATGTGTCACATTTATGATGGTGTATCTGGCCCCCAAACTCTAATTCAGGCACTACGTCTGAGAGCATAAATGTTGATTGGATGAAGGCACCAAATGTATTCCGCTGACCAAGGACTTCCAGTGGAATGAAATTTGAATGTTCCTGCTTGGAGCTTCTAAGGCTAAAAACCAACAGCTTCAGCTTGATCTTGTCCAATGGCTACCTGACCGCAACACAACTTCTTTGGAGGAGAGACTCTCAACCTTGACCTGCAAGAGGATTTCAACTTCCATTTCTGAGACAAATTCCAAAGGCTAAATCTCTTACTGGGACAAATCTGGTTTGTGGATTTGACCTTAGTTCCATCTTAGTCAGCCTGATATCCCACTTAGGTCCCAAACTACTGTGACCATTGACTATATTTAGCTCTTTGTGCTTTATGGCCCTTTTTTTCCTAAATCATCTAAAGTTCATATCTCCTTTTCTTCTTATTGGATTTTTTGTCATTTTGGTGTCATATTGGATTGTATATTAAATCGATCACTCTATTTTACTGCTCTATTAAATCCTACTAGGCAATTTGTTCACGGAAGTACCCTGGATTGGTGTAGTCCACTTGATGAATTAGAGATAATTGTAGAGCTATATTGATGCACTTCACAATAGGCACTTTAGACTTGAAAGCCTGCAATAAAACCACAGTTTGAACAGCACCGATGGCAGCACAAGGTTTCAAAATGACAGTGTTTTTATAGTATTCTAATAAGAACTGATAAACGTGACCTGGATGTTGTCACATTCTGCTTTCTTTTCCAGAGCTTATTCCCTTTCAGAGAGTGCATTAACCATAAGTTGTGCAGTACTAATTATCACAGGAGAGGGTGCACCTTAGCGTGTGCACACCCTCCGTGATTTTTTCTGGTCCTCACGAAAGCCTCGCAAGTCTGCACAGTGAGGCTGAAACATGTAGACCGGCCACGATCACCTATTCACATACAGGATGCCTTTGGCCAATTAAACCAATTAAGACATCCATCTCCATTTTTAATCTTGCCTTACCTCTCCTACATTAAAATTTGTTTTGGATAAGTAAAGGCAATTTTAACATTCACTGTGTTATTATCCACTCACTTTCACCCTAACAAAATCCTGCTCCGCTGTAACCAGGCGTCGTAGCACACCCGAGTGGCATTCGGCCCCTCGGGTGGGAACCCTATGATGAAGCATGTCACCAACCAGGTTGGTGAGTGAGGGTTCTTTTTAAACACATACGTGACTCCTTTTGCCTCGTTCTTACATATCATTCGGAATTACTCTTTCATTTTTTTTTTATATTTGCCAAGGGGACCAAGAGTGGCTCCGTTCAAATTTCCCTCTCTCTCTCTTTGTTTCTGCATAACATATAGAACATTTATGTCCTCCTAACTATTCAACTACATTTTAACCACATTAATGTGGTCAACAAACCAGTCTAGTCTACCACATTACATTTGTAGTGTGATGGGCATGAATGGCTCATCAATCACACTAAAGCAAAAACTCCTTCTGGTGCAAACACAAGAAAGACTTTCTTTTTTAAAAACAAAAAGTCTGGATTTGAGGAAAGAGCTATGCTGACATCCCAAATGTGCTTTTTTTACTGACATCACACAATAAAAATAGCTTTTGTTTTGATCCGTGCTCAGTGGGTATAACTCTGTCAATGTCTCATTTCCAGCAGTACCTCCCCTTCAAGCAATACCTTAAGATTAGCATGTATTCCCTATTTACCATTAATTCTGAGAGGGTTTTACATAGTAATATGTACTAAACTTGCATACCTGTTTTCAGTTCAAATATATAATCTAATGTATTAAAAGCATTTCACAAATTGTACTTCACTCTGGCATGAATCTCAATGTTTGATATGATCTCACATCAAAGTTTTGGTATGGGATTTAGCACAACAGTTCATGTTTGGAGGCATGCACCAAATCACAACTCATAAGAACATCACAATAATAATACACAATATTAAAAAAACAAATGATAAATAACAATTATATCTATATTTAATTGGAATGTTGACCCAGCATTTTGGTGGGTTCCAAGGGCCACGCCCACCTTCTCCAGGACATATATAATGATTAAAAATGCATTGCACTATTAAATACAAAAAACAGATAATGCAAGCATGAGTATGAAGTATTGAATCTCTTATTATTTTATTTTATCTCACATAAGAATTTGTTTCATTAACTTATTCTTTGCATATCATTACTCAAATACTCATTTTAAAATCATGTAATTGACCATCCCCACATATTGAATATCCTAAGTAGATGTTCAAACATTGGAAGGCAGTGTGAAAGCAGGTAAAAGGACTATTAGATAGAGCCAAAGAAGAAAGCCATATTTGTGAGGATGAATACAGATTTCTATATAATGAATATGCAGTGATCCCCGCAATATATGGTCTAGTTAAAATCCACAAAATTCTAGAGAATCCACTGGTGAGACCCATATTCTCTAGTATGAATTCCTTAACAGAACCCCTCAATAAATGTGTTGACAAATACCTTGAACATATAGTGGAGAAAAAGGCATCTTAAATAAAGGATACATTTGACATAGTTAGCAATATAGAGGGAATGGTGTTTGACAATGAGACTGACTAGTGACTCTAGAGATATAGAGGCATTATATATGAATCATCGTCAAAATGCCACCATTGAAGTAATAGACAAGATCATCAGCCATTATGAATACAATATAAAAAATGATGAATTCCCAAATGGAATTAATTGAGATAATATTAAAAAAAGAACATGTCATTTTTAAAACATGACCTATACCATCAAGTAAGTGGGATCAACATGGCAACTACTTGTGCTCCAAATCTGGCCTGTTTGTATGTTAGTAATTTTGAGAAGAAACATGTGCACAATGAACTGGCCCCTTTCTTTGAGAACATCAGACAGTGGGAAAATGTACAACCGCAACTGCGGTCGCAAAACACTCGCAGTTTACCACCCACTTCAAGTAGATGTGAAAATATGAATGGTAAACCGGCCGTAGCACAAGCTCCCATAGGGAAATGGGAGGTTGTGTTCATTCCTGCACTGCATAGCAGCCACCTCCGGGTGCCTGCCACACGGTGAAGGGATCAACAGGGGGGCACCATAGGTGCCCCTTGGCCCTCAACCGGAGGCCGCAAGGAGAAGGGGGCCGTTGCTTTCCGACAGGCTTTCCATGACGGACAGCCTGGCTTGGAAAGCCTATCGGAAACAGAGCATTGAAATCCCAACAGCATAAACGCCATCTATTGGTATCATGGGCCTGTCCACGACTGGCCAACAGGCTCCTTGATCCCGTGGGAATCCAGCCGGAAAGACCAGCCTGTTTCAAATCCTACCACCTAATTACAATGGAGGCTTTCTGACCGACATCATAATAGGCCCCTGTAAGAAATGGAGGGTCTCAAGTTGGCAGGTTGTTACCCAGTCGAAGTAGGGATCCTTCTTTCTAGTCAGGATAAGGGTGATACACTACTGAAATAACCCCTGCTCACCCCGTTGGTAGCTTTGCACGAACAGTCAGGCTTATCTCAGAGGCAGTGTATAAAACAGATGCACATAACCAAAAGTAATACAGTGAAAACCACTACAAAAGGACACCACACCAGTTTTAGAAAAATAATCAATATTTTATCTGTGCAAAACATCCACCATACAGTTCTCAATAATCAAAAATAGACTTAAAATACAGTTCCTTGAAGTCGATAGCATTGTCTGGGGCTATCACGGCATTGTGAACAACAAATCCAAACAGTTATGGCTGACCGTGGCGTCGTGGGCCAGCTACGGCTTCGGGAAGACCCGCAAAACAGTACCCTTTAATAAAGCAGGGCTCTTGAAGTCACACGCCTTGCAGATCGAACTCCTCGTGGTTGAAGTCAGGAGCACCGGCATTGGCAGGTGTCAGAGCTGTGGTGCGAAGTGCAGTGGTGCAGCGTGTGGTCCCCCCAGGTCACGGTACAGGCAGCAGCTCAGTGGCAGTCAACCAGCAGCGTCAGTGAGACCAGGGCTGCGGTGCGAAGTGGTGCGATGCTCGTCGTGGTGCTGGCAGATCACGAGGCAAGCAGCGGCTTCATCATTGATGGACCGCTGTAGTTGGCTGATGACCTGGAGTCGATGGCACCAGCATTGGTAGGCCAAGGCTGCGGGGCAGGATGAGGTTAGTGTGTCGTGTAACTTACGAGCGGTGCCCTCAAACCATGGTGCAAGCAGCGGCGTCAATGTTGGCTTGGAACATTGTCGGGGATACCAAGGCGGCGTCCTGAAGCGAGACGGTGCACACAGGCCATGGTGCAAGCAACAGCTTGATGGCAGCTTCGATGTGCAATGGTGGTGAGACCAGGGTTGTGGTGCGAAGTGTGGCAGTGACCTCTGCGGTGCCTTCAGGACACCGAGCTGGCAGCGGCATTGTCGACGGCATTGGATTGCCTTTTCTTCTGTTGCAGCACAAAATACACAGTTCAAAGTGCTGATAGCAGATGAACTTGAAGTCTTTGCTGTTGCTGAGACTTCTTGAACAGGGGGCAAGCTCTACCTCAAACGCTTGGAGAAACTCAAACAACAACTCAAACAAAGAAAGTGTAGAAAGTTCAGTCCAGTCCTTTCTCGCACCCAAGACAGAAGCAGCTACTGCAGGCCAACACAGAAAAGCACACAACAAAGTGGTAGTTCCTCCTCACAGCTTTGCCAGCTCTTCTTGTTGGCAGGTTACTGAGACCAAAAGAGTTCTCAAGTCCTGAGGTCAGGGCCCCAATATTTATACCACATTTACTTTTTTTTTTTTAGAGTTTTATATAGCGTGAACTAGACCCGAGACATCGGGTATCAGAGCGCTTTACATGAGTACCAGTTTCGTTACGGTAGGACACATTCATTTTTGTTAGGCACAGGGAGATTAAGTGATTTGCCCAGAATCACAGGATGTTGAGCGTCGTTGCCAAGACTCGAACCCAGTTCCCCAGCTTCGAAGTCGACCGCTCTAGCCGTAAGGCTACATCCTCTCCCCTTTGTTCTCTTGTGTGCTTAGTTTAATCCAGTTCTGTCCTCTGTGGTCCAGCTTCCTGTCAGGAGGTTGAGACAGCATTGTGTAAGGCAGAACAGGCCTATTCAGGTGCAAGGACATCTCCTCCCACTACTCAAAATGCAGCCCAGATCTATTCAGCCCATCCCAGAATCATCCAGGAAAGGCAGGACACACTTCGACCCCCCAGTGGCTGTCTACAGTGAATGCACATCCTCAGCCCTTGTCAGTCCAAAGCCAGACAGTCAATCCACAACCCAACAGAGGCACACAGGATGGTTAAGCAAGAAAATGCCTACTTTCCAAAAGTGGCATTTTCAAACACACAGTTTAAAAAACATCTTTACTTAAAGATGCATTTTTAAATTCTGAGTTCAGATGTTACAAAGCAATTTTCATTCATTCCTATGGGACAGATAGCCTTTCAATAGTGAAAAAAGAAATACACTGTGTTTCACTATCAGGACATGTCACACCCACCAGTACATATCCTACCGTTTACATACACTGCACCTTGCCCATGGGGGTACCCTGGGCCTACCTGAGGTGTGCCTAACATGTAGGAAAAGGGAAGGTTAGGACCTGGCAAGTGGGTGCACTTGCCAGGTTGACCTGGCAGTCACAACTGCGTGCAGACACTGCAGTGGCAGGTCTGAGATACACATACATGGTCACTTCTGTGGGTGGCAAAACCAGTGCTGCAGGCCCACTAGTAGCATTTGATTTACAGGCCCTATACATACACAGTGCACTGTACTAGGGACTTAGCAGTAAATCAAATAGCCAATCATGGAAAGACCAATCCATAACACAATTTACATGGAGAACATGTGAACTTTAGCACTGAATAGCAGTGGAAAAAGTGCCCAGAATCCCAAAACCAACAAAAACAGGGTCAAAAATAGGAGGCCAAAAAGCTAAAAAGTCTGGGGGTAAACCCACTAAAAAAGAAAAGTCTAACAGCCCCTTAGTGTCAAAAGGACAACATACCACTTGGCCAATTCCTCTGGTTGAGGACGAATTGTACAAATATGTTTGACTATGACAATATTGCTGAGTTATTAAATGAAAAATTCCGAGAGTGAGTATACCCTGAAAGACTGATTAGACTGGCATACAAACGGGCCAAATGTTTTAATAGCATGTTTGAGAAAAGAGTGGCTAAGAATCAGGACCAACATCTGGTTTGTAAAACCATTACTCCAATGTAAGCAATCGGGTCTAAAATTTGACAAATAGGAGTTGGTCTCTACTAGAAGTAGAAGGCCAAAGCAAATTACAGTGGCTAATGTTTGCCTAACAAAACAATAAGGAATAACTTGGTGCTCACGTACAGATTTAATAAAAAATCAAAACACTTGAGCCCAGATGTAGGATCCCCTATAGTGGGAAATTTCCCATGTGGAAGAGTGTAACTCCTGGGGTCAAGCAATAAAAGGTAAAGAATTTAAAGTAGGTAATGTGACACATTACATAGATTTCATAACGGAAATGTCAGTCAGCAAATGCAATTACTCATATTTTGCCCTGGCAACAGACGATAATTAGGGAAACAAGTAGAGAATTCATAATGAGACTGAATAAATATAAACCAGCGACATATATGAAGAAAAAGAGCGCCCCACTTGTAGAACACTTCTCTGAAATGAATCACTAATAGCAGGATACCAGATGGTTTATAGTAGATAAAATCATAGCTACCCTAAAGGAGGGATACATGGGTCTGAGAAGCAAACAAAGAGAGCAATTCTTTGTGTTGAAGCTCAGCACATAAAAAGCAGGTTTGAATAACCAGGAGGAATGGGAAGAAATCATAGCCTAAATGGTTGAGTTTAGGAAACAATGGGAGAACTATGATTATCTAACAGAAATATGTGGACCCATGATAAGTGAAAAGTAGATATCAATGAAAGGTGGAAAAAATAACCTAGACTTGAATTAGAGCTAGAACTAGGACTGAATGGAAGATCTGAGAATTATTTTATAAATAGTGAAACTGAAATTGGGGAAAAAGGGACAGGCATGTTATTGCAGAGGAACCATTAATAATATGCTATATGTACTCGGAATATGTAGTAAACAAAAAAATGAATTACTCATTGATGTATGTACATTTAATAAATTGGAAACGCTCAGAGCACCCATTTTTCTATAAATAAACATAGCATTATGGATTGAATTTCCCTAAATGAAATTTTAAATATACATTTTAATGAGTTGGTACTGAAAAGGAAAATCGTAGATCAAAATGTATAGTTTGTTTGCCAAGTTACAATTTAAATGTCCCGAATAAATATGATGATGTGTAAACTGAGAGGTTCAAACATACTGGATTCAGGAAGTCAATATGCCCAACACACTTAGGGTCGGATTACCAGTTTGAAGGACGGGTTACTCCATCACAAACATGACGGATATCCAGTCTGCTGTATTATGAGTCCCATTATATTCCTTTGGATATAATAGAACTCGTAATAGGTCGGACGGGATATGTGTCACATTTGTGATGGGGTAACCCATCCACCAAACGTGTAATCAGGCCCCAAGTATTTGTTTCTTTGAAATAATAAATGCCCAGAAAAGGTATTGTTGGAAAAGAACAGCAACGGGATCCAATGGAAAGTTATATAGGAAACGAGAGAGGATGTCTATGATTGGGGAAGATAATAAACCAATGGAAATAAAGATATGCATTTTGTATTTGCTTCTTTGAAACAATGACATACCACAGTAAATATATGAAAGGTGAGAAAGGAATTGGTAGAAAAGAATGGCAATAGGAACCAATGGAGTCATATAAGAAACAAAAGAGGATCTCTCTGATTGGGCGAAACAATAACCAATAGAAATATAGATACAACTTTAAAAATGGTGAGAAACCACAAGCATGGCATTCCTCATTTTTTGTGCAGCGCCATCTTCCCTCCATGCTGGTAGCAGGCGGAAGGCCCAGTAGTGGATATACCCTGTGGAAGTGTTGGCTGAGCTGGGGTAGGGTGCGAAGGTCCGTGCGGTACACCAGCCAGGTTAGGCGCACTGTCCAGCAGCTGACGCACTGCTGGGCGGATAACCTTGTATGGCAAACAGGACCTGTTCAACCTTCTAGGCATTGAAATTCCATGGCTTGTGAGTATTCATTATTTGTTGTTGTGTTCTACAATGCTAACATTTGTTTTTCGAATAGCATGCTGCTCACACTCAAAGGTAAGTTACGTTTAGTTTGAGTTAAAATATTATTGGGTGATCCAGTTTCTAGTTTCTGCTAGGCAGGTGCTCAGCGCTATCTAATCATAGTCATCATTGGTGCTTGCTTTGGCTGATTAATTAAGCCATTGCACACTGTCCTCCTCCTCCTGTCACTATAGTGAATCAGTGATATCAGTGAGTAGCGCATTCTCTCTGTGACTTTGTTTGTATAGCTTGTACAGTTCCAAGCTATCTCACAAACGATGTGTAGTATGCATCTATGCATTGCAAAAAAGAGAGACTGAGTTGGTCCATCAAGGGAGTTGAGAAATGGGAATAGAATCAAAGATCATTCACTGTAATGCGTTAGTTCCAAATTTAGTTTTTGTTAAGGAAATTTGGAAAAGGGATTTCAAGATTAGTATGGGCAAGTCAACGATAGTCGATAGCTTTGAAACTAGTACTGTAGGCGATCTGTTTTAGAGAAGTACAATGTGACTGTGTTTGCTTGTCATAAACATTTTGTGGAGATTCACTGAATCACTAATCTATTTTTTTTATCTTTCTCATTTCTTACATCAACACCCAAGGGCAAGAAGAGGGAAGTTCAGGAGACAGGCCCGGAAGTATCTGGCCAGCTGGAGCTGACTATCAGTGCTGCTGCCAGGGCTCTGATGGTCCCAGTAAGGCCTAATGTTTATTATTATTATTTCCCTAATGTTGAGTTTTATGATTGTTGTGGGCTTAGGGTAGAATCTTGGAGTATTGGAATGTTGGTGCTGGGTTCCAGGATTGGAGTTGCTGCCTGGAAGCTGGTTTTGCTGGTGAGAAATAAACTTTTTCTGACACTGTCCCTTACCTCTTCTCTTCCTTCCCCATGGCGAAGAGGACTGGATACAAACCCAATATTGCAAAGCACAATAGATTCAATTTTCATTTCATTCTTGTTATCCCTGCATTATCTTTTTTTTACTTATATTCCATGGTTTTCTATTTTGGTAGCTGACTTTTTCTGGTCTCTACTCTAGTCTCTAGTTCACTTTTATTCTGCTTTGTTAGTAATCTTTCCCTCTCTCCTATATATCTTGTGGTACTGTAAGAGTAAGACTAAGAATAACACATGTTGGTACTCTATTGTCTACTGTGAAGATTGCAGGCTCAAGTAAGCTAGTATTATAAATGTATGTTTGATGATAAGGCTTTATTTTTCCTGCTCATGCTCTAACAGTTGAGTTCACAAGAGAGTGGCCATGATCATCATGCACCGCCCCCACCAATGTAGTGTGCTGCTGTCTAATTCATTTATACAGTATACCAGCAGTTTCCCAGTGTAGCATGGCTGAAAAAAGTGTGAGGTCCCACTCTGATTGCTTTTGACAACCAACACCATATGTCTTTTATTGACCATTGTTCCACCTCTTGCTCATCTAACTTTGTGAACCAATCAAATGCCCAGAGTGATATTTTTGTTAGAAGATACTGCAGTGCTAACTGAACTGTAGTGATGTATTGCAGCTGTATTTGGGTGGCATAGTTTACATCTAAAATATGTATATTGTTTTATTCTAGCCACACAGAACACCAGTGATTCTGGCTCCAGTGCTGCTGCAGGAGGAGAGCCAGTTGGAGGGGGAAAAGCGGCATCAGGGACAGGCACTGGTAAGTCACATAATTTCTTGCAATTATTATACTCACTAGCTACTACCAGGGTGTGCAGCGGTGGTTATTATGGCCTTGTCTATCTGCAACTCACCAAAAGCTCACATAATGAGCATTGATGGATTGAGAGAAACATGAAAGAATAGAAGGTTAAAAGAAAGGAAATGGTATATGAGCGAAAGGGTTGAAAGGGTGCGTCCATGGCTAAAGGGATGGATGGGCGAAAGGATGGTTTGAAGAACGGGTGGATATTCGCATGTGCAGTCAATGGGTCAGTGCAACGTCTAAAAGCAAACACAGCACTAACAGCATGTGGCACACAACTAGATGAAGTAGCTGTTGGGCACACACTGCAAACTGGACACATGTCCATGCAGAACTACAAAAAGGTATGACAAGTTGACACCCTCCATGTGTGGATGCACAAATATCTAACTTCAACCCATCAAACACATATTCAACCTATATCATAGGGAGAAGTGCAATCTAAATGATGTGGAAAGTGGACAGGCAAAGGTGAAATACTTACCATATAACATGTCATCTAATGCAATATCTGCCCCACTTGGATGTCATACCACATAGTCATCCATCCAATATTTCCCCTTCTGTTACTCCAGCACTGGATCCAAGGGCACATAATACTAACCACAACAACTTGATCAGCAATACAGGCTCAGACAAAACCAACAGTAATCACACATCAATAACTATACAATAACATTGAATATTTAGAAACGTGCTGGCAGGATCAATGTCTTTCAAACTAGGACATGTTTAAATGATAGCAGAAAAACCATCAGGGGAAACAAAGGACAATGGAGAGTCCATTGTCATATCATGTGCCACAGCACAAGGCTGTGCCACCAAACGTGCCCTTACTGACACTGCCAGGGAACCTCCTCGCAAAGGGGTATCCATTGGGCATAGCAGGCAACTCGAACATAGTACTTGGGAAGGGGGGCAGAGGTTTAGGGAGGTAGTGGGTTTGTCTTTGGGAGGGGGCTTTTTGGGTTTGGGTGGTTTTGGGGTGAGTTTAGCTTGATGATTTTTTTGGTCTTGTTTTGTTTTGGGCTGGGTTCAGGGGGATGGAGAGGCTATTTTTCAGGGGTGGAGTGGGAAGTGGAAGTGATGAGTTTGGGTGTGGGAGTGGTTTTGGGACTTTGGGAGGGAGGGTCAGGTTTCACAGGGGTAAGGGCAATGTGTGCTGTATTCCAGGTCATAAAGACAATAGGCACAACACAGCAGCATGCACCTACTACCACACTTACACCAACCAACAATGACTCATCTTATGTATGGAACATGGGCCAACACCAATATTGTTGGTGAAATGCCTGTAACACTCAATGTTAGCAATATGACATGTATGACTCTGGCAAGGACACACCCCCTTGTCGCTGCTGTTGGGCCCTCAACTGTCCATCAAGGACTGGGTAGGCCACCACCAGTATGCTGGCCCTCAGGGGGGTCAGGGTCCAGCACGTGCCCCATCCATGTTGGGAGAAATTCCCCAGCTGAACCTTCATGAATTCTAGGGTCCAGTGCCTCAGGTCCTCCCACCTCTTCCTGCATTAGGCACTATGCTGATTGAAGGCCCCCAGGGTCCACACCTTCAGGGAGATGGCTCTCCAAAGGGACTTCTTCTGATGGGTGCTGACCTGTATGAATGCAATAGATGTCAAAACAGATTGTAACTGGAAGGTGGAGGAGGACTGTCAGCTTTATACAAATTAGGGTGACATCTAGTACAAGCCTTCATCAAGAGTCAACATATTACATGTGTCCGTGTCACATGCTATGCACAACTAATGCATGGGTACACACTTTTGTGGGCATCTGATGCCAAACCTCAACGCTGGTCAAGACCTACTCTGACTGAGCCAGCCCACTACCATCATGTAGGCCAGGCCCATCCTACATGGAATGTGATGTGAGGTACCATGAAACATAACACACCATTTTGACCTTCTAAAGGGTAAACTACCTGTGCATGACTGTCCAGACACATGTCCTGCCAGGTACATTGAATTGATGCATATGGTCCATAGAGGCAAGTACCATAGTATACACAACATCCTAAGACTAAGGTCACTAGGTAAGGGCAAGTATGTGTGACACTGAGAGCTGCCTCTCTGGGGGCTGTGTGGGAGAGTGGACTACTTATCTGAGTATCCTAATACGTCAACATAAGTCTGTGTTGTTCGTGCAGCCATCACAGGATACCACTTTTGCCATATGAGGCACTGTAACAGGGATGACAATCAACATACCATTGCATGTGATGTGTGATAGGGAATAGTGTAGCCAAGCAGATGATTCACATTTCTAAATCTCTTCAAAAGTAACCCACTATCTACACTGTTCATGTCTTAGATGTGCAAAAGGCCTGTACAGTGGAAGCAACACTATTAGAAAACAGATCTGAGTGAGTAAGAGTATAGTCAGAGACAGACACACTGTGGGTCAATGGAAAGAAGTATCATGTCACGTGGTCACCTCAGTCACCATGCCTCATATTATCCATTTAACAGCTATCAGGGCTACTAGTGTGAAAGAGAACTCTTTCTGGGAACATCTATGGATCATCAGGTCTACAAGGACATAACTCTGCATCAGTTATCCTGCCACAGTAGCTCTGGCTCAGGCTGGGCCATGGCCCAGTCTGCCCACGTATAAAATGCCAGGCCTTGCTCTCTGGAGGCTGAGGCTACTTATCCCACATAAACCTCACATTTCCACCAATTCAGTACTGAAAAGTCAATCTTCTGGCTATTCCATATGTGAACATATGGTTGTTTGGCACTCTGAAGGGGTCTGTGAAGTATAGCTACCTCCCAGACACCTGTTTTTACAAAGTCTGATGTGGGCTGGTTGAGCAGTGTGATGGTACACTTGGCTAACATCATTCTCAAATGCTTCTAACATTATACGGACATGGCTCATTGTGTGAAGCCTATACATAACAATACACATGTTCCATGATGTGATTAGAAAACTAATTGTAGCTACTATGAACTTGAGCCCTGCATAGAGATATGCATTTAACACAAGTAGAAATCACCCTCATCACACATTCTAATGGTGGCCTTCTCTCCACAAAGTCCAGAGTCCCATAATCCATTACATGTGTGCCCTATGTAGGGTCCAGACAAAGTATGAAAACAACATAATGCTTACACTCTGACATTCACAGGCGCATTGTAGCCTATGGGTATAGAAACAAAGCAGGAAAATGGAGTTAAATATGTATTTGAGAAACATACCTGTTCCTCTGCTGAGCCATAGAGCTGAGAACACAGGGGACGGACCTCATCTACAAGGATGTCCAGCTCCTCTGGAGTGAAGGAATGGGCCCTATCCCCTGCAGTCCATTTCATGATTGCTCTCGGAGGTGACAAACATCAGCTGAAATGGAGGAGATGTTGATAGCAGCAGTGTCAAAAGGCAAGTGAGTTTTTTTCCAACAGCCGTGTACATGTATGCCACATACGCAGACATCAGCATCAGCGCACAAAGCCATTGGCTTGCGACCTTTACTATCCCCAATGTTAGCCTATGGCTGTGACTGTTGTGCATGCGACCGCCCACTGCGCGGTCAACTACCACCAGTGATGTACATTCAACATGTCCTATTAGCGAGGTCAGGCATCTGCCATGTTAGCGGTTGGGAAAACTGTAAATAGGTAAAATGTGTGCAGCGCACTGTACACCCTGGTTCGTGGTAATACATGTTATGCTACCCTCACTACAGTGGCAATTTAAATTCTTTGAATTGATGATGTGCACAGTTCTGTTACAGACCTGTGAAGGCCAGCTTGGGGATGACAGGTAGATGTTCAAGATCAGACACAGGACTTTAGCCTTACTGTCCACATATGTTTCTCTGCACACTGTGACCAAGATACATTTTTGTGTTACTCGTTACATAGGTACCCTGGGAGAGGGAGGAGATGCCAGCCTCCAGTCTATCACCCATTTCCAGACCTACACGACATGGATGAACGGCATATCATTATGAATTTCCATTTAAATAGGCAAACAATCCTGGATCTATGTCATCAGTTGGAGCCTGACCTCCTACATATCATCATAAAGTTCCATTAAAATAGGCAAACAATCCTGGATCTATGTCATCAGTTGGAGCCGGACCTCCTACCTCACCTCAAAAATCCTACATCAATACCACCACTAGTTAAACTCATGTCAGTTTTGCATTTTTTGGCCACAGGCTCATTTCAATTCACTGTTGCTATT
Organism: Calotriton arnoldi; assembly: GCA_963921515.1. Classification (NCBI taxonomy): domain Eukaryota; kingdom Metazoa; phylum Chordata; class Amphibia; order Caudata; family Salamandridae; genus Calotriton; species Calotriton arnoldi. The sequence continues at coordinate 181,260 of CAWUFW010017435.1, forward strand.
TCTTGTGGAATGTCACAATCTATGTTCTGTCGAGGCCTCACAGAGGAGCTAGCAGCACTTTTGAGACAAGTGGGCAGCTACATCCAATTCCCCAGACGTCAGGATTTAGCCACTGTGAAGTCTGATTTCCATGGATCTGGTCACATCCCACATATAATTGGATCTACTAATGGCACCCATATTGCCTAACTGCCACCACATGACAGGGAGCAAGTCTAGCGGAAGAGGAAGCACTTCCATTCTATCAACATGCAAGTTGTCTGCTTACCAGATTTGTACGTCTTGCACGTCTGTGCCCGGTTCACCATACCCCAGCTGATGTCACAACTACCCCCGGAGAGGGCTTGGCTTGTAGGTAAGTGTGATCTTTCCTAACTGTGTGGGAAATGTCAGGTAGTAGGATCTAAAAGTGTATAACTAAATGTTGCCCTTCTGTCTATCTTCCATCTAGGAGACTCAGCGTATCCCAACCTACCAATGATGTTGGCACCATGAGGAACGAGGAATCCTACAACACCAGGGGAAGTCTGCTTCGATGAGGCCCATGGAAGAACGCAGCAGCCAGTGGGGCGGGCTTTTGGGCTCCTGAAAGACAAATTGATATGTCTGTCCCGTACTGGGGGAGCACTCCTCTACTCACCCCGGAAGGTGTGTAAGTTCTCCATGGCCTGCTGCATACTCCACAACATTTCCCTGTGACAGACCATACCTTACAGCGCAGAGGATGCAGGCCATGAAGACCCACCGGGTAGGGACCCTAAAATGCCAAATGAAGATGGTGATAGTTGTGAAGAGGAAAGAACTGACTTGGGTCAGGATCTCATCCAGAACTACTTCTCCTGAGTGTAAATATGGTGTGAGATGTGATGACTTTGACTAGTCTTGCAACTCTTGTAGTGATAATGTGAGTCGGATTAATGCTACATACTTTTGAAAACATAGGTCTGGAAATATCTGTGGAAAGGTGTTTGTATTGTAAGTGTACCTTTGTTCACCTGTAAATGTTGTTTTGGACTGTGTTCTCTAGAAGTGGACAATGTGGAGTGTCTCATATTTATGTTTTCTTAGCTAATCTCCCTGTGTTAGTCTGTTTTAGGTACCTTCACCGTGGCATCTTTATTTGTTCATTTCAGAGCTGTGACATTAGTAGGTATATGATGCTGTTCAGACGTATGAAGTGGACATGGATTGGTCCTGGGAATGTCTGTCACAGAGGTTGGGTGTACAAAGCCGGTACCAAGACAGCTTGCACAGCGATAGAATGGAAGTTACCTGGCTTCCATTGGACTTGCAATATGTGTGCCATCACGTGATCCAATACAATGTTGTGTTGTGCCCAATACATGCTATCCTGCCTTCACATTGGCAAATTTCTCATTGTGTAAGAACTGAACTGGATGTAGCTTTTGATCTGTCTCCTAATTTTATTTCAGTGTGCTTGTAGCACATCACTGACAGTTGTTTGTGACATTCCATTAGATGCAAGCAACACTAGATTGAAATTACCCTGTCGTCGGAAACTGTTGTACTAACATGTGTCTGTTTTTTTCTTTATTTGATGTAGGATTGTTTTTGTGAGGTAGGCAATATGGCTCAAGCTGATGATGTAGACCTAATTGATTTTTGCCTATTGTGTAGGATATTGCCAGATGTATCTCCTTCTTCCATGTTGTGTAAGTCTGCAAGTAATTATGTGATCACTGACCCAGAATAAGTGAGTCATGTCTTATTTGCTATGTTTCTGACGTCATGTCAGTCTATGATTTGAACAAAGAAATAAAGATGTTCTCAGTCCAGACATTTGTATGTATGTGTTGTTGTGACATGGTAGTGATCCTGAGCTGAACATTGTTTACATACAACATATCCATGCTTTCAGGCATCCCTAGTAGTCCCTGGTAGTACATTCCCATTGTTATATGTGAGAATTACAACAGGAGACAATGCGTTGGTGACATGTTTTTAATGAAGTGAACAAGGATACAATAAAAAATGTAACTTATGGTGGAACCATTGCAGTAGAGTCCAAATGGTCAGGAGTCCAAATTCCATCATACTCCTCCCATCAGATATGGCAAAGTGGGCAGAAACTGAATATGTTACACACACAGGAGGACATTAGGGTCAAGGTCTCTTACTGGCGGTGGTGGGTGACTTGCCATCTTGAACTCCTGGGTTTTTGCGTGGATGTCCCCTCTTTTTGCCAGAGGGGGGATCTGGAGCTGCTGAGACAGGGGCGCGTACAGGCATGTTGTCCTCTGACAGGGCCTCCCTTCCTGTGGCTAAAGAATATGTTGATGGTGTGGATGCACTTGGACGACTGGAAGGGGTAGATGCAGGTGGAAAAGCCCTGCAGAGAGTAGTGTCAATATCGTGCAGTGCCCCAACCAGGGAGGCCACCTTGGTGCGGATGCCGGCTACCTTGGTGTGGATGCCAGCCACCTCGGTGTGGATGCCGGCCATCTCAGTGTGGATGTCAGCAACCTCACGGTATCTGTCCCTCTGAAGCTCCTTCAGTTCTCAGATTTTGGCCAATACCTGGCCCATGACAATTTGGGAGTCCTTGTAGACTCCCAGGACTTGGGTGATGGCAGCCTGGGTGTCTGTGGCCTCAGTGGGTTCACTCTGGGGGCTCACTGGCACAAACTGCACCCTCCCACTGGGTCTTGGTTCCTCAGTGACTAGGGTGGTGTTAGCCATCAAAGAAGGAAGAACTGGAGGGCACAGGATGATACTGACTCTGCTAGGTGTACAGGTTTGGGGGACAGTGGTTGGCTGTGATGTTGCAGAAGTGGTGGGAGGTGTTGTAGTGGGTACAGTGATCCCCACTGTTGCCATCTGCTCAGGCTGACCAGATGGGCCAGGACGGTTATCCCTGTCGACCTCTTCAGGAGCATTGTCATTACTGAGGGCTTCATCCTGGAGTGGATAGGAACTCTGGTCACTTTCCAACCTCTGTGTAGGTACAGTGGTGGATCAAACTGTTAGGAGATAGCGAACATTGTTAATGGTGGAAGTGAGGTATCTCCATCCACGTTGCTTGTGTCAAGGTAAACGAGGACTTAGAATGGCACAAAATAGACAGAGATTAGTATTGTCATCTATATATGTGGAGTTGAAGTTGGTTACTAGACATTTATAGATATTCAATAGATGTAGTTGATTTCATCAGCTCAATAGCTGTGCAGATATGTTGCGTTTTGACTTTAGGGATAGTTATGACATCTCCAAAACTCTACTACACACACAATGTAGTCATACCATGTGTATTTGTCCATTCCAAGACCTATTTGCGTCTAATACAGACAAACACCCAGCTTGGTTGTATATTTAGTTTTGTTTATTATCTGAGAAGTGCAGAATCAGGGGTCAACTGGCACTGCTAATCAGATAAATTTCCGCCATGGCCGGCATATAATAGGGGTACACCATTGTTAAGGTGTCACTCATGCCATCGATAGTTTGAGTTGATGGGGTCAGGACACCAGCAAACAAAGTATTCAGACGTATATCTGAGTGGAGCATTGTCTATACATTGCACAGTCCATGAATAGTGTAGATCAGTATTGATATGGCAAAAAAGTGAGAAGGGGCAAAAGGAGTGTAGCATCTTGGTTACAGTTGGAGTGACAAGGCCTCATGGTAGTTGTAGTCACTTCAATGTCACTTTACCAACACTTGACAAATGGTAACCTGCATAATAGGTCAACATCAGCAGTAACATGGCAGACAACTGAGGAGGGGCAAAAGTAGTGTAGAATCTTGGTTATAGTTGGAGTGACAAGGCCTCATGTTAGTTGTAGTCATTTCAATGTCATTTAAACAAACACTTGAAAAATGGGAACCTGCATAGTAAGTTAACATTAGTAGTAACATGGCAGAAAAGTGAAAAGGGGCAAAAAGAGTGCGGCATCTAGGTTGAAATTGCAGTGACAAGGCCCATGGTAATTGTAGGTATTTCAATGTCACTTTAGCAAAACGTAAGTAATAGTAAGCTTCATGACTAGTGAACTTCAGTAGTGATATGGCAGACAAGTGAGAAGAGACAAAGGGGCATATTCTCAAGGACTCATCGCCGGTTTATCGGCACTTCAGCGCCGCAAAAGTGGCGATAGATTTATCACCCCATTCACAAGCTGGTGCAAACTGCCGACATCGCCAGTTTTCCCGCAATAGCCACAGCAGAAAACATCGCCATGGATGAGAGCAACAACTAACGCTAATGATATGTGAGTAGGCATTCCCGTGCAAAAACACACGCAAACACCACTTCGCGAGATTCTCAACGACTAAGCCAGATCTGCGATGCGATCCAAAAACAGGCGATAATGCGCGTTAGCAGCAGGGATTTAACACCTGCCTTCTGCTGGTGTTAAGCAGGACGACAACCTGCAGCACAAAAGGGAGCCCATCCCCGAGCCACATCTGAAGACCAACAGATGCCATGGAGCTACTGATCATGCAGCTCGGAGACCCCAGAGGCCCACAACACCCACCGCCACCACTCCCAGCCCCCCCCTTGGACCACCCCCTCTGGACTACCACCGAGGCAGCGCAGAACAAGACAGCGGAACTACAGAAAATGCACCAGCCTCACAGACTTAAAGCCAGAGGAAGTCATTGCCCACTACAGGCTCAAAAGGACAATCATCCTCCGCATCCTGACCCACATTGCCCACAGGCTGACGGTACCAACACAGCGGACAACCAACATCCCTCCACAGACAAAGCTGCTGGCTGTGCTGCACCTGTTGGCCTCTGGTACCTTCCAACCAACAACTGCCAGAGTCGGAGGAGTCTCACAGCCAGCCCTATCAAAGTTCATCACACCTGTCCTGGATGCCATCATCAGTCTCATACCCCAGCACCTTCACTTCCCCCACACTGCACAGGAACAGCTGGAGACCAAGCAAGGCTTCTACGCCATAGCTGGCTTCCCACATGTGTTGGGGGCAATTGACTGCACACATGTCCTACTTGTGCCCCCTGCCGACACTGCACACAATTACCGCAACAGAAAGCACACGCATTCCATCAATGTGCAGGCAATAGTGTACCACCCGGGACTGTTCACCAATGTCGTCGCCAACTACCCAGGCAGTGTGCATGATTCCTACATCTTCCGACAGTCCATCATCAACCAGCGCTTCCAGAATGGCACCTATGGAAATGCACTGCTCGTTGGTAAGTACCAAATTAACACTCCACACACCTCGACTCCACAATCATGCAACTCACAACTGTGGTAATGCACATACAACATGCCAAACAACATGCCCACCTACTAGACACAACAACACAAGGAACTGTGGTAACAGGGGCCAGACATGTAGACTAACCATCCACGTCATGGCACCTCTGCCACACAATTGCAGAATGTGGGGAGTGGTGGGGACCAAGTCTGTGCGAAGGAGGCAGGAAACCCATGACTTAGAATGTACACAATGCCAAGTGTGGCGGTGATGTGCTGGACAGACATCAGTATGCAGAGCACAGACATGTCCATGTGGACATATACTGCTGTAGTTTGTAGTGTTGTGGACAGTGGACACAACCATGTTACCTCAGGCAGTGGGGAAGACCTTGGACATGCAGCTATGTCGTCCCCCCTGTAAGGATACGTGTAGTGGGCTGGGCCAGCGTAGGGGTGGGAATACATAGCCCGGGGCTCTGGGCGTGGTTCAGTAGCGGGATGGCCACCAAAGCAACTACTGCGTGTGTCTCTGTGTCCGCCATATCCTGACCATAGGCCTACACACACGATGCAGACCACCTTCAATGGGCATATTCACAGTGTTGTTGTCAGGCTTGTGGACATGCGCAGACAGCCATGACAATGGTGTGTCTTAGGAGTGCAAGAGATGCAACCGCGCAGCGCACCCAAGTGAATAGGCTCGGGGGTAGTGAGGAGCAGCTGTGAGGCAACGTAATACACATGGATGCCGCTCATCTGCCACATGCATGACATGTCATTCATGAATCCCAAAGTCGCACACATCACACACCACTGAACTAATCAACCTGCCAACACAGAATGCAGAACAACCGATTGACACATGTCTCCCCCCCGTCACAGGTGATCAAGGATATGCACTCTGTCCATGGATGATGACACCCCTCCGAGCCCCAAACACCCCGGCGCAGAGGCAGTACAATGCGGCCCACAAACGCACTAGGGGCATTGTGGAGTGCTCATTTGGCGTGTTGAAGTCACGTTTCAGGTACCTGGCCATCACAGGTGGAAGACTCCTGTACAGCCCGGTAATAGTGTGCAAGAGGATCATCGCATGTTGTGTGTTGCACAACATATGTGTACGCACCAATGCCCCATGGATCCAAGTGCCAGATGCACCGGATGATGATGAGGAAGATGAGGCAGGTGGACCACATCCCAGTGCAGCTGCAGCAGGAATAGCCCGAAGGAAGACAATCATTGACAATTTCTTCACATGAGCACGTCACATTGGGACTGTCCTTGGCAGTCATGGGACTGGACAAAATGACCACAGGCACGGCATGTGCAAATGTATTCATTACAACACACATTCCCTGTGTGCATGTCACTCCTCTGCATTATCACATCACTCTGACAAGTGTAAGTGCAACATTTAGTGCTGACATTCTCACAAATGGCAATTAGATGGTGGGTGTATCACCTCCGTTATCAGGATCCTGTTTTCTTGCGGACTGAACCGCGTCTTCGTCTTCTTCTTCTCCTTGCCCTTTCCTGACCCGAGGTACCAGGCTGGTCCTCCGTGGGGCTTGTGGGGTTCTGGTTGTCCTCTGTACTTGCTCCGGCTACCTCCATGGTGCTTCGCAGTTGTTTGTGTTTTGTGTTGCCGCTTTTATTGTGCTTTTTGCAGCCTGACTTGTGGGACTTGCAGGCCTGGCGCTGCTTGTCGCTGACTTTTTTATCGCAGTTTGGGCACATCGCACCTTTTTTCACGTTCGGCTTTAGATTCTTATCGCCGTCATGGGACTGTTGTCGCGGACATTTGACGCGTTATCGGGTAACTATAGCATGTTACCGCCGTGTTGAGATCACTGAGTTATTTTCCCGCGATAGACGGCGATATGGAAAATTGCGTTGGCCTATTTTGGCGATGTTTATCGCAAGTTCTTGTGATCATCCCCCAAAATGAGTCTAGCATCTTGGTTAGAGTTGGAGTGAGAGGGCCTCATGGTAGTTGTAGTCACTTCAATCTCACTTTACCAACATTTGAGAAATGGTAAACTGCATGACTAATGTATATCATGGCATACAAGTGAGAAGGGGCAAAAGGAGTCTAGAATCTTGGTTAGAGTTGGAGTGACAAGGCCTCATGGCAGTTGTAATCACTTCAATCTCACTTTAGCAACACTTGACAAACAATCAGTATTCCACAGCTGTTGGTAACATGCATTTGGGATGGACCATACATTTACATTTTCACACATATAATGGGTCCTGGATCAATATTTTGATGATAATGCACTCACAGATAGCATTGCAACATGTGGCATGTCATGGAGGTGGATACATGTGGTCTTATATACAACAATACACATTGCCACAATCAAACCATCATCTTAAATACTTGAGTATTGCATGTTAGAAAAGTAGATAGAGAACACAATAGCAAAAGCAGAGTTGAGAGCAAACAGGACTTTGTGATATTGTGGCAGTTATTGTAGTGTAGTCCACTCTCCCATCTATTCCTGTCAAGCCCTCAGTATGCAGGATGGCCTAGACCTTCTCCTCCCAGGGTACAAGTTGTAAAGGAGTGCTGGGAGGGCCCCCCACCAAGTTGTAATGGAGTGCTGGGAGGGCCACCACCAGTCCTTTGAGTGTCCAAGTGGTGGCTGTTGTACTTTGTACGTACCCTCAGCCTGAGGTCATTCCACCTCTTCCTAATGTCACCATCTGTGCGCAGAGTGGTACCAACAGCAATCACTCTGTTGACTATCCTGTCCAACATTTTATTTTTTCTACTGAGAGGAGTTTGCTAGACTTGGGACCCAAAAATGTGTGGCTCTACTCTAATGATTTTATCCACCTTGACTGTCAGTCTTGCTCAGTGAAGCTTGTTTTTTTCCCATGGTGAAAAAAAAGTGAGTGAATATACGAATGAATGAAAAATAAACATGTCATAGAGGTAAAAAGATGTACAAAAATATTACAGGTTGTGGAGAGTGCTAAATAGGAAGATGAAGTAAGAGGTGCCTTATCTCAAAATGCTGAAAATGGTGGTGCCTGTCTTGCTGTGCTGCAGTTTGAAAGCAAGGGATGCTGGTCAGTGATGGGGTGTGTTTTATAGTATGATTTGCAGATGTGTCCACTTGCCAACGCACATCAGGTGTGTAGTTTTTAATCCATCCAGTGGTCACTGTTGTGTTTTTGGTGCGTACTGCGGTGGTCAACCACTGTTGGGTAACTGCTGTTTGTTGAGCACCGCAGTGAGACCGCAAGTACAACTGTGTAGTCTTAATATGCTCAGCGAGTGGATCGCAGACCTGGCAGCATCGTTGGGAGCACTGCCGACATTGCAGACAGCTACGGTCCTACCAGGAAGACCGCCGTGGCTGCGGTCGGTGTTTCAGACAGCACAACTCATAATAAAGCGGCGGTAGATCACCAGCGCAGCAGTGGCATTGACAACACAGATGCAGTTCTCGAGCAGTTAGACTGTCAGACTTGTAAGGTATCATTTTCAGGTGACTGAGGGGAATGCTGGGTGGTAGGAAAGTTGCGCCGGCGCGGTGATCCCACAGAGAAATGTGAGAAAAATGTGGGTTTTATTTGGTGAAATTTGAGGTTCACAAGGGATTGTGGGTAAGAATACGCAAGCCACACCTCCCTGGACTCCCCTGGGTGTCTAGTTTTCAGAAATGTCTGGGTTTGGTATGTTTCCCTAGATGGCCGCTGAGCCCGGGACTAAAAACGCAGGTGACTCCCTTTCAAAACTAGTTAGTTTTGCGATCGATAATTTTGAAGTCTCCACAGAACATATTGGGCCATTTCTTGTAACGGGCACTAGACATACCCACACATGTGAGGTACCATTCTTATCGGGGGACCTGGGGGAAATCTGGATGGTAGGAAATATGTAGCGGCCCGGTGATCCCACAACTTTCCCACAGAGAAAAGTGAGGAAATGCCTGTATTGGTAGGTTTCCCTAGATGACTAAAAACCCAGGTGACCCCTTTGCAAAACCAGGTAATTTTATGCTAGATAGCGGGGCACCTGTGTTTTTGGTCCTGGGCTTGGCAGCCATATCACCAGTGGAAAACTTAAATAAATGACCAGCAACAACAAATATGTAACTGTAAAATGTCAAACAATTGATGTTATGTTTTATATACATTAGCAAAATAAAGACAAAACAAAATCTATAACTATGTTATTATACTATTTTGTCATATTTTTTTTTAATTACTGTTTTTACTTCTCCAGCAAAAGGCTTGGGGCGTGGAATTATACTGCTCCCTCTATGTATGCGGACTGGTTGAATGCTTGTGAGTGTGTTGCATAACAGAATATACAGTTATTAGTATTAACCGTTTAACCGCAGCGCGAATTCCGCTGCGGTGCGGCGGTTTGTAAGAGTGGGCGGGGCCGCGTCGGCCAACGGACGTGCGCAGCACTAGCAAGGTAGTGCTCACGACGGCCGTTGGCCGACGGAAGCACGGAAGGGGTTAGACTAGTGGTTTTGTCCAAAGGAAACACTTTCTGTTGACATGACTGTTTAGCACCCTATTCCTTTGGTAAAAGGGGTCCCTCTCTATTTTTTACAATTATACTATTTTCCCACAGATTGTCATAAAGAGCAAAATATATAACATCACAAATAGCCACCCAATTGATCTTGCATGTGGAATACACTTACAAACGAAAAATCAGAAGCACCAAGAATGTCAATTTGGAAATTTGCCTAATACTAATCTAACGCTTGTCATGGGAGGGCAGCACGACAGGATCCTCGTCCGGACCAGAGCTGTGGGAAACGTGAGACACCGACGCGGTGGCTTCGAGGGACCCTGGTGAGGGCTTGCATGCAGCCAATCTGCCCCCGCTCCTTTTTCCCTCCTACGGCCGCGCAATAGTGAGACTCCGGGAGCTGGGCTGGTGAGGTAAAATCGAATGATGCCGGAGACCCGTTGCGGCCACAGCACCGTCCGTGTTGGGGGCGTGGACAGACAAAGACTCGGGAGGGAGCATGGAGGAGCCCCGGGTCTATTGTACCAGGAAGCGGTGAGTCGGACCGTAATGGTGGCGCGTGGTGGGGGGCAATGAATACAGGCTTCAGACCTCGAAGAAAACAGCATCCTGGACCCATCCCAATCAGGGTTCCGCAGCAACCACAGCACTGAGACTGCCCTCATCGCCGCAACCGACGACATCAGGATCCTGCTGGACAACGGTGAGACTGCAGCCCTCATCCTGCTGGACCTCTCTGCCGCCTTCGACACTGTCTGCCACCGCACTCTACGCGCACGCCTCCACGACGCAGGGATCCGAGACAAGGCCCTGGAATGGGCCACCTCCTTCCTCGCCGGCAGAACCCAGAGAGTCCGCCTCCCACCATTCCGATCCGAAGCCTCCGAGATCATCTGCGGCGTACCCCAGGGATCATCCCTCAGCCCAACACTGTTCAACATCTACATGGCCCCGCTCGCACGCATCGCCAGACAGCACGACCTCAACATAATCTCCTACGCCGACGACACTCAACTGATCCTCTCCCTCACCAAGGACCCCCTTGCCGCCAAATCCAACCTCCATGAAGGAATGAAGGCCGTCGCCGATTGGATGAAGATCAGCCGACTAAAACTGAACACGGACAAGACAGAGGTCCTCATCCTCGGCTCCAACCCCTCAGCCTGGGACGACTCCTGGTGGCCAACGACACTGGGAGCAGCCCCGACACCCACCGACCACGCACGCAACCTGGGAGTCATCCTCGACTCAACGCTCTCCATGGCCAAGCAAGTCAACGCAGTCTCCTCCTCCTGCTTCAACACCCTCCGCATGCTTCGCAAGATCTACAGGTGGATCCCGACAGATACAAGAAGAACAGTCACCCAGGCCCTCGTCAGTAGCTGACTTGACTATGGGAACGCCCTCTACGTGGGAGCCCCGGCCAAGCTCATCAAGCGACTGCAACGCATACAAAACGCCTCCGCACGCCAGATCCTCGATGTACCACGCCACAGCCACATCACCCCCCACCTGAGGAACCTGCACTGGCTCCCCGTCGACAGGAGAATCTCCTTCAAACTCCTCATCCACGCACACAAGGCACTCCACAAGACTGGCCCAGCCTACCTCAACAGATGACTCCTCTTCTATGTCCCCAACCGCCAGCTCCGCTCCGCCGACCTCTCCCTCGCCACCGTCCCTCGCATTCGAAGAACAACCACCGGCGGCAGATCCTTCTCCCACCTCGCCGCCAAGACCTGGAACACCCTTCCACTAAGCCTACAACAGACCCAAGACCTGCTGACCTTCAGGAGGCTACTCAAGACCTGGTTGTTCGACCAGTAGCAGCACCCCCCCTTTTTTTCTCCCCAGCCCCTTGAGACCCTCGCGGGTAAGTAGTGAGCTCTACAAATTCTGTGATTGATTGATTGATTGCCCCCTCCCTCACTGAACAGACTGGCTTTCATCCATAGGGGCTGGAACAGGAGGCAGTGGCCGGTGCGGATGGCAGTGAGCTGCCCTTTGCAAAGCACGAGAGCTGCCCCATTCTATTTGCAACTTTCACAAGGGGGTCCATGAGTCAAGACAAAATTCAACACTCAGTGGCAGAGGGGGACAGTTGCATTGCACGAGTTGCGACTGCGACGTCGGTGCAGGGAACCGACCGGATATATCCAGCACGCTGCCATTTTGAGAGAACAGAGAGAGAGGGTAAAGAATAGACGGTAAATCCTGGAGTGTCAGAACCCTCCTCCCCTCCTTGCCTCACCAACACCTTGTTGCCATCGGGACTGCAGGAGCCAGCAGCCACAGCCAGCAGCTCCAGCACGCGATCATGCACGTCACCTTGAAGAGCCAGGAGGCGCTACAAAACCCAACGCGGGCTCCAGTCCTTGCCCGGAAGAGGCTGGGCTGGGCCAGCCCCCTAACATCGTCAGCTCGAGGTACTGGACTGTTAACCCCTGAGGTACTGTGGAATATTTGACCATCGTTTAATTGTTGCCCTTTTTTGTTTCGTCCGTGTCCTTGCCTTAACCTACTCAGACTTGATCCGCGGATGTATTGAATGTGTTGTTGTACCCGCTTGGAATGGGGAAGAGAAAGGGGATTGAGGCTGGGGTGGGCGGTGCATCTAAAAAGAGATCAAAGAAACGGCCTCACGCCGCAGGACACAAAATTGAGACCGAAGAGACTTTTGAGGAGAAAGTGCTAGACCGCATTGAGACTATTGTCGCTGATTGTGAGGGGTTGCTTTTGTCACCTATTGCCCCTATTGCCCCCCTATTGCCCCCATTGATGCCCCTACCTCTGAAATAACACAGAAGCCTTCCCAAGCATCCACCTCGATTGGGTCAAAAAGCATTGGGTATGGGAAAATTTTAAATCTCTTTGGAAAAGTGTCTAACAAACCTAAGCCAGTATAAATATCAACAACAGTTCCAGAAGTCCCAGCAGTTTGTTCTTGAGATCCTCGGTGCATTTCGGGCAACACATGCCCCCCTGAGCTTGCTATACTAGTCGACTTCCCCCTGAGCAACCGGTTTGCTCCACTAGCTGACCTTTCTGCCACAAAAGCTACAAAAGATACATGTAATGTTATGGAGCATATTAGTATTCCTGCTCCTGGACCGACATCGCACCTCCTACGGGGAGAAATGGGGTGTGTTAACGACTGTGTACCCTCTAATTTAGATCTGCAGAGAGAAATAGCTGTTTTAAAAAGCTCCATAGAATCTTTAACAACACTAGTGCCTAAAATCTATCGCAAACTGGAAGAATGTGTTATACCTCAGTCCCCTTCACCAGTGCCCACCTCACACAATTATGCTAATTTGAGGACAGGACTTGGTTTGCCCCTCCTGAAGCAAACTGACCAGAATGCCCCAACTAGGAATTTTACCCTCGAGTCCGGCCCACTTGCTTCTAGTGGGAGGGCACCAGTTACTGCATCGATTGTCCACAATAGGTCTCAGAAGGTCCTGGGCGAGAAACACTCGGATGTACCATGGGATCCAGCAGGGCACAGGCCATGGTCCAAGCAGATGCCACAGAGACTATGTAGAGGTCTTAGCAGGGCATTTCCATCTCCTCAACCTCCTCAACTAGCTCGTCCTATGCACTCTGCACCCCAGTCGAAATCAATATACATGATCAACATTCCCAAAGTGGACAACAATAGTTCCAAACATGAGAACACAGAAAACCTTAAAAACAAGGCCATACATTGGCTGAGGTATACGAGGGGTTGTAGATCCATAATAAGGGACAATATTCTACAGGCAAAAAGATGTACCCTTAAAAATAGTCCAACTGATGTCCTAGAACTTATTCTAGTAAATTACCTACAGGTCCAGAATCTAGTCGATATGGAACTGAGATCGCATTCCCCAACCCCTACCAAGATTAGGCTAAAATTAAACTTCCTTTATGCTCTGGAACAAATTAATACTTTACCCCAGATTCTTGGGGGCTCACCCATTTCATCACTCTCCCAGAATGATTGACTTTTTGCACCTGGGGTAAAGGATCCTAATTGCACTCCTAGTATAACTCATAAGCACACTCCTTTTACAGCCTATATGCACCGAGAGGATCCATCTTCAGAGCTTGAGAGCATGCCCTGCAATACACAACCAGTTCTAGATATTGCTCCAGTCTCTGCATTAAGTGACCGTGCGCAGGCTCATATTCCGGATACACTTGGCCACTCTTCAATAAAAACAAATACCCCGCATACCTCACTGTCTTCCCAGTTCCACTCCCTAATACCCTCTGGTAGGACGCTGAAGATAGTGTCATGCAATGTGGCAGGCATAAGGGGGAAAATCGACCACCCGCACTGGATTGAACTTATCAATCACCATAAGATTTGTTTAATTCAGGAAACATGGAGTCTGACCCCCAAATTTATACCTGGGTTCATGACTTTTCATAGACCGGCCATCCCATCCAAACATGGCCGGCCGTCAGGTGGGCTGCTCATCCTAATCAACATCTCACTTAACTGCGGTGCTAAGGAATTGGACACTAACAGCCCTGACATTTTAGGGGTAAGACTAAACAATGACAAGGGCAAGTCCATTGACATCTTTAACGTGTATGCCAGAAGTACCAGAGGAGGTAGCTCTCCACCCTTGCATGTCCTGGTCCAATTATTGGAAGTTCGACAGGATGGCCATTCCCTAATAGTCGGTGGTGATTTTAATGTGACATTTGAACCATTAGATTGGGCAGAGTCCCATGATGTGAGCGAGGAGGATAAAGCATGGATGGTGCCACCTCTGGAGCTTACCCCTATTAAAAAATGGTCGAAAGCAGCACTACAGCTGAATTCCATTACTTTAGAACATAGGCTAAGAGCCGCAAATGGGAGAACGAGTTCCGATAAAGGAGGAGGGATGACTTTTAGCGGACCAAATGGGGGGAGTAGGATTGATTATCTCCTAGTAGACCTTGCATTATGGCCCCTGGTACAGGACATGGTTATCATCCCGTCCTGTGACAGTGACCATAATTCCCTTAGCTTGACTGTCAAACATCCATGGGGAGAGAGGGTGAAGGCCGGATTGATTCCGTTGAGCACTCAGGAGGTAATCCCCTCCAATAACAAACGTCGGCTCAAATAGTCTGCTGTCATGGCAGATGAAACTAAGGCTAGATTGATTACAAATGACTTAGAAAAGCACCTAGAGACCCTGGGTGCTGAGCCCGACGACTCTTCCAAAACATTTGCCTGCGGCAGCTCACATAAAGACTTTTTTGACCATCTGACCAGTTTCTTTCTTGTCCATGGCCATAAGATCGGACCAAAGCAGGGTAGACCATTAGGCACCAATTTATGGTTTAATAGGGAATGTAGAGTGTTAAGAGGGAGACTGTCCTTAGCCATTAGAAATAGGGACGCATTAAGTATTCGTGATGCCAGGAAGAAATACAAACAAGCATAGGTCAAAGCAAAGAGAGAATGGGAAGAAAGGAGGTGGGAAGATCTTGGGGAGGCCACCCGTCAGCCAGATGGCAGGACGTTTTGGACCCTCTTGACCAAGGGCAACTTTGAAAGATCACCCCCTTTGGCCAACAATATTCCAGCTGTAGAGTGGCATAAACATTTTAGCGACCTCTATTCTCTCATTGGAACATATGATATAAACCAGTTGTTCCAGGAGATGGGCTACCCAGCGCATACCCTTTCATTTTCTAGAGAGGAAATCCTGTCCTCACTGGACGCAATTGTACCTGCGAAGGCCCCTGGCCCGGATGGCATCTCAGGCGACCTTTTCGCAGAGATAGGGAAAATTGGGATACTTATTTTATGATGTTGGCCAACGATATAGCTGGTGGGGGGAGGATCCCTGATTCATGGAAAGGGGCTGAAGTAGTACCCATCTTTAAGAAAGGGGACAGGTCGATGCCCTCCAACTATCGCCTGATCAGCTTGATCGATTGTGCCCAAAAGGTCTTCCGCCGTTTCGTCCTGGCCAAAATCCAGGACTGGATGGATGAGAATGACAACCTCTCTCCACTCCAAGCAGGATTCCGGCGGAAGACCGACACAATGGATCAAGTATTTCGTTTAGTTATGTTATACTGGAAGGTTGTTGTCTTGGGCAAGGGAAGCCTATACCTCGCCTTCATTGATTTAAAAACTGCATTCGACCTTGTGCCCAGGGACTTACTATGGCGGGTACTTAGGGATATGGGAATGCCTTTGGAGATCCTGGAAATATTAGTTAGGCTGCATGATGGAAACTATGCCCGGGTGAGGTGGGGAAACCAGGGACAACTTACTGAGCCAATCACGATCCAACAGGGGGTCCGCAAGGGATGTCTATTGGCTCCAACCCTTTTCTCCCTGTACGTCAACCAGGTAGCAGACCTTTTGTGCTCCCAATCTGCTGATGCACCATCTCTGGCGAACCAAAAAATTGCTACACTGTTATTCACCGACGATACCCTTCTAATTTCCAAAACTCCCATGGGTCTCCAAAAGCTTTTAAACCACTTCAAGGCATTTTGCGATGAGAGGGGCTTGGTCATTAATACCACGAAAAACAAGCTAATGATGTTCAACCCGCACAAATCTTTCAAGGGAAACATACTCCTGGACAATGTCCCGCTTGAGAGGGTTAGCTCCTTCGATTACTTGGGTATTAAATTATCGGAGGGAATGGCTTGGAAGAGACATTGAAGTTCACCCAGCTTACCGGGGCTTTGAGGAGGGAGCATTGCCTGTCGTACACCGTAGCCCCTGCCCTGAAACTGTACAACTGTAAGGCTGTGACTAGCACCCTTTATTGGGCGGAGCTGTGGGGCATAGCACCCTCCAATGAGCTCGTAGCTGTGGAAAACATGTTCCTTAGGAGCCTGATATCCCTCCCCCTAAGTACACCCCTTCTCCCTCTTAAGCTTGATCTGGGTGTCAAGTCCATCAATGATCTAGCGAGGCTCCGCCCACTGTTGTTTTGGCATAGATTGGCCTCCACTTCTGATTTGGCAAACTATGTAGCTGCTTTTTGCGAGGTCTCCCACTTGGACACCGCTAATAAAATTGGCTGGATTAAACAGGTAAACGCCCTACGGTCTAGTATTGGCTTGCCAACTCAGGCTATCGTCCATCCACCTTCATACTCAAGAAGTCAAGTAAAACATCTGTATTGGGCTGTGGGTCGAAGAGAACAACCTTCGGAAAATTCAACTTGGCAGCCTAACAGATGCTTTTACTTATTTGAAATCGAATTGTTATTTAGAAAGTTACCTCGACATGATTAAGGTGCCAGCCGATAGGAAGCTGTATACACCGTTTAGACATGGCAGCTTACCAATTAATGCTTTTACTAATTCTTGGCAGAACAATAAACTTCAACCCAAGGGCTGTCCTTCTTGCCCATGGCCACATGAAACTATCGGGCATGTACTTTTTGCCTGTAAAGCATACTCCAAGCCAAGAAGCAAATGGTTAGCTCCTGTGTGCAGACAATTAGGGACACGAAGCTTTAAAGATGCCCTACGGATACTAAAATCAGACTCTAGACCCCTTTTCGCCTGTGCCACTGTGAAATTCCTGGGCCATTCTTGGGCGATTAGAAGGAGGGCACAGCTGCCAGGGCTGATTGGTAAGAACAGTTAAAATAGATTATGCCGACCAATCAAGATTACATTGACCAGTTAATGCTGCTATTTTATAATTTTAAATAATTGTTTTTATCGTTGTATTTTATGTATTTTATTCTGTCTTGTGACTAGTGCTAGAGCCTTGTTCTTAAACTAGGGGCAATCCAACCCGGAAATTGATTTGTACAAATCTCGATGATGCACTTGCACTTTATTCCCATAATCATGTTAGAGAGACCGAAGTCATGAATCGTGTGGAATTGTTTTACTCATATGATGTCATTGTCATTTTGTTGTGTCAACTTGAGCGTTTTTATTCCCCATTTGTACATTTGCTTTCAGGAATGCTCTTTCAACCTAAAATGACACACTCATGATTTGTATGGTTGCTTCTTTTATGGTTTGTTAAACCGAAATAAAGAATTTTGATTGATTGAGAGGGCTACTATGGAAAATTATGTTGATATCAATGAAAGAGAACACAACCGCCCCCCAAATGTCACTGAAATCAAAGCAAGACATACATTTCAAGATTTAAAAGAGGCAAACACAATTTACCAGAAGTGCACTACTAAAAAACTAAACAATGTACTAAGAAAGCCATCAGCAACACTCCTGCTGCTCCTAGAAAATACAAAGCCATTGAAATTCTTGAACACTACACCACTATAAACAATAATTAATCCTTCCTCCTACATGACAACCTTAATAATGCCAAACACCTAATTATACTTGCTACTGCAAATATTTTTTTAAGACTAAGCCAACGTGAAACATGGATGATGGATGGAACATTCAAAATGTGCCCTAAACCATTCACACAGATATACACCATATATGTTTAATAGCAAAACACCAACATACACCTCATATATGTATTGTTAACTAATAAACAACTATGAACTATAAAACCACATAAAAATAAACATAAACAACTACTCCTCACATTAAGTTATAATGGACTTTGAACAGGCAATGATTCAAACAATACTTAAGCCATATCCACATACAGCCATACAAGACTTTTATCACCATTTTAACCAATGCATTTGGAGACATCTCCAAAAATCTACACTAAGGGCCTGATTATGAGTATGACAGTCCTGGACTTCCGTCCCTCCATTGGCAGTCTGACCGCCCGATCACAAGTTTTGAGGTGAGACCACCGCATTCTCGCCTAGAGACCGCCGTCTCCACCAAGAGCTGAGCTCCCGCAACAGTATGGATAGCGGCGGGCAATGGAGGCGGTGCCGGAATTGACACCGTCATGCCCATTACAACCTGCCCTTCTGCCGAGCTTTTCATGGCACGGGCACCACCATGAAATGATTGGTGGAAAGGTAGGTTTTGAGGGTAAATTCATGTATCCAGGACGAATGTGCCCTGAAGACATGTTAATGGTGACACCTATGTGAGCCCCATGCCATCTGCATGGTTGCTTGCACTGTTCCTCCTGTAGACCGTGCTGAAGGGAAACAGTGCGCCCAACCACCCAGATGCATTGCAGCATGGCCGGCATTTGCTGCGTCTCTTTCCTAGAACGACAGCATGCTGCCACCATCACTGCACTGCCATAAAACCATAGCCCTGTGATTCACTTGTAAAGCGGTGGTTGGGATGCCGGGATGCCACGGGCTGGTGGCCGGACCGCCAATGTCATAATCAGGTCCTAGGTGTAGAATATGAAGCAAACTGCCAGTTTTGCCTACAAATTAAATACTTTTATTTAACTAGCATATGTCCTTGTAACAGAGGTAGCTAACTACCACAACATGCTTATAGAAAGTCCATTTTATCAATACAGGGCCCAATTCACACAGAGCCTTCCCATTTGTGGCAGAGTTTTCACACTCGTGGTGGAATCTCTGCACTGCAGTTTCCGTCACAAGTATGGGGACTTTGCCGTGGCTGTGGAGCCTCTGCCATGACTGTTGAGGATCTTTGTGAATCAGGTGTAAAATGAATGCAAATTAACTTCCTTAATGGACTATTTTAATACCACCTGGGTTGGCTGGCAGACTATACCACTCAGAACACAGACTCCGACTCAAATTCCAAATACCATGGTGAAATGTCTAGGACAGCATTAAATCTCAACAAGCAAAAACCAACAGTGCAGTAGAAGGATGACACAACGCCTGCCAAGCCACACTTGTAAGAATCCAACCTAAATGCTACAAATTCATAGAAGCCCTCGAAAAAGAGCAAAGCTACTGACAACTAAAGATAGAGTAATCAGTCATCCAAATTAAGCCTAAAATAGGTAAACAAACCAGTGAAATGTAGGACGTACAACAATGCAAAGTTGGAATCTTTATTAACAACCAAAGAGTAGACTACTTGGACGTAATTGCAAAATCCCTAATGTGAAACACATACCTACCTACATACTAACCAGCAAACCTTAACAAAAGAAAACACTACCACGATTTAGCAATTTTTTAATAAACATCAAACAATGTATTTATATAAATTAGGCAAAATAATAATAATAACAGAGAAAAAAGATTGATAAAAATATTAATATGTTTTAATAAGCAATAAAAAATCTGTACAAAAGCAACCACAAAGCACAATATTAGAAATAAACAAAACATTAAATCAATTAAATCCCACACATAGAAAATACAAATATGACAACAACTGTACATACATATTAAAATATAACATTTCGCACTCAAAAATATTCATACTTACAGTTCTGTAGCTGTAGATTTTCATCCACGTCCATGTTTACAAAATCCAATCCACAAAAAGGTAATCTAAAAATCCAAAGAACCCAAACAAATCTAAAAATGGAAAAGTCCAAAGTAAATCCAGGGTACTATAGTATCAATAAACAAAACAATATTTAGTTGTTTTTAAATTAGATTTTATTATTTTTTTAAAGTTACATATACAAATTCTATATATTATTTAAAATGAGTACACAAATTATTTCTAATTCTACAATGACATAAAAAAATACTACAATATTCTTGAAATAATTTTAACACACAAAATAAAAACATATTAGTAATTATTTCACATAAAAACAAACCTTAGACCATATAAACACAAATATAAACTATCATTGTTTTAACTGCTATTTCAATAAAAATCAATCACAAAAAACAAACTACAAAATAATCCGAAGTAATCAAACAATTGTTAATCTGATTAATATAAGAAATATCTAACAATCAATAATTGATATTTAATCTATATAAAAGTTATACAAATATATTTCATAGAACAAAACAGAATTATTTGAAAAAGACATAAATATTTTTTATACTAAGTCTTCAGAAAAATGAAATTAATTCTCATGCAAAAAAATATGAAATATTGAATTAAAAATGAAACAGTTAGTGTATCAAGTTTACATTTATCTCCACCATTATCCCTCATAAACCCAAAATTATTAGAAATTTTAAAAACATCCTTTTTATAAATCATATTTAAATAAATAATTTAAAAAATCTATAAAACAAATTAGTAAAAACAACACAAAATCTGTACCTAATTAACCCTAAAACAATATTTTTGCTAACATTATTTTTTACAACAATGTTATCAACACTTAAAATGATATTCTTACCTTTGAAATTTCACTTGTAAGCCAGGAAGAGAGGGTTGGTGGTTGTGATTGTTTTGTAGTGGATGCCGCTTTGCATGTAGGGAACAGGAATCACTAGAGCTCCATCGGAGAGGAGGTGAAATGGTCATAATTCTTTGGACCATTGATGTGGCATTTGGCAGTGTGAAACATGGTATGATCAATATGAATGTATATTTAGGTTAGCAATATTATTATTGGAGTGTGCTTTTTCTATGGGCAGTGCATGAAGTAATATAGAATAAGATAAAAATGATCATGGTCATGATCCTCCACCAATTTGCCCTTTTATTTACAACTGATGAACAGGGCAGGTCTATTATGAACCCATGGTTGAAAGTGTAATTAAACATTTTTCAAATGCAGCTGCATACTTTGTGAGAAGTAGTAATCATTGTGAAAAACATTTGTTTGCCAAATTGCGAAAGAGTAGTAAAAAAACAATTCTGACCTCTCATCATCATACACTACATTCAAAGACCATATTCTTTGTAACTGGCATTATAAAGTTGGGCTTTGACTTAGTGTTCATCTTTTTCACTCCTAGATAGACCACATACCTCTAATAATTTGAGTGGTGCTAGAACACTGCAGCGTTCAGAAGTTTACACATTCTTGCTTCTCTTTTGACCTCATAGATCTTATTAAGTGTGTAGATTTAGGAAACTGATTTTTTAATACAGGTTTTTGAACCCACTCACTTGTGGTGCTCCCCTTACCTCTAATACTGCGAATGGGTGTAGAAAGCTTTATCTTCCATCAGTTTGCACCCCAAGGAAACACTCAATTCCTGTTAACCTAGGTGCTTTTAGGAAGCTTTTCCAACTGCTGTTCAACATCTTAAGCACTCTTGAGTGGATCACACAGCTCCTCTACTATGGAGCAATTTTTGAGGAAGCTCAACCTTCCACTGATTTGCATTAATCTCATTCTTTGTTCTTGAGTGGATTACATAGCTCTAATAAAACCTAATTTTACCAAGGTGGATACCATACCATAGTGAGTGGTTGTAGGAAGTTCCATCTTTCTCTGGTTTGCACAATAGCCTGGTAAACCATATATGTTGTATTAACTTGCAAGTTTATGGCAAGAGCCACAGCTCCGGTTATACTTTTATTTCTTGATTTATTTAAACAGCAACACAAATGACTTCAAAATGAAGTGAAGAGTCATGTCAAACACTGAAACTACAATACCCAGCAGTCTCTGGGCTGGGATCACCCAACAGTCAACACAAAGATGTCTCAGTTAGTCCTAGGAACACAATATATACCCTATCAGGAGAAGTTGTTCTTCTCACTTGCTGCTGTCACAGTCAGATAGATGCATTTCATACTTATTTACTCAATATTTTAACTGTTTATGAATTAGATCAGCAATCATAATATATTTTTTCAAGTTTATCAATTGTAGCTCACCTGTGTATTTGATGCAGATGATCATAGTGTTTGATTTGGTACTCCCAACTTCAGAACCAGTGTGTCAATCAGCGTTTTATTCTTACTGAATATAAATGTTTTTGTCAGCAGTGGATGCAATAAGAAGGTAATTTTCTTTGGGGGTCCGCATCACTCTGCTTGATCATACTTTCTCTCGTTAGACAAATGGAGGTTGGTAGCCCTGCCTGTGTAGTCTTAGAACCAGGCTCATTTGCATATTTTTTAAGCTCCACAGTTAACACAAATACATTTTATTCAGCAAAATAGGCTAAACAACACAGAAAGGTTAGCTGGTTCTGAAGCACATGGGCTAATGTGAGTCTGGTAGAAGGCCAAGCCCATTGACCAGAGCATATTGTACAAGGGCTACAAACATATGTAGCTCTTACATTGCTGTACCGGCTGGTACAGGGTGAGTATGCGGGTCAGGCTTTTTACTTAGAACACACTAGGCCATGTTCAGCTGGTTCAGTGGCACAGGCCAGCTAGTTTGGTCTTGTCTTGTGAACTCATAAATAGCTTGGCCTTCCCTTTATCCTGAGATTGTTATGCAAGGCCAACGGCTGTGCGCAAGCAGATCAAAGGCAAGGGAGTGGGCTGGCATAGGCATGAGCGGAGGACATATGCAAGGCCTGGCAAAGATCATCTCTGCCTGCTGAGAGAACAATGCTGTAGGCATGGGCAGGCTGTCCAGAGGCACTGGTATGTCCCAAGGTCAGTCCAGAGCATAATGTGAATGATGAAAATAATAACAATAGACATCATGCAGTTACAGAGGACCTGCAGCTCCATGGTAGATATACAAAGTGGACATTTGGCAGAATGATAATTTGGAGCAAAAGTAAATGGGTGCAGATCCTGGATGTAGGCATTGTAGACACTGCACATCAGGGGTTGGGGTCAGAGGTTGGCCAAATGTTGGCATTGAATGTTGGCCAATGCCAGACAGCAGGCTCTGTGGCCAACCTCTGCTACTCATAGTGAAAACTGTGTACAACAGTGGTTAGATTCACAGTGGGTTGGGAAGGGTGCAGGGAGTTGGGCTTGGCTACAGCTCAAGCTCTGCAGTCAACCCCTGTGCAGCAGTAGTTGATCAAATATGAGGGTGAAAGAAGGCCCACTGGCTTGCTGCCAAATTCTGTGTTCAATAGAGGAAGGCTGTATTAGAGGTCGGGTGCAAAATCTTGCCATAATGCTGAAGGCCTTGCAACAGGCTGTGCACAGCAGAATTTGGCCACACAGTGGGTTAAGTGGGTGGGTGATTAACTTCACAGAGTGTTTAGAATAGTGTAACATGAAAGCATTAGTGTAAGACATGGGGTTATTAGTTGTGCAGGATGTGAGTCCACAATTGTTTCCTTACTGGGAACCAAGTACCTCATTGTAGCACTTGATTCTCTAAAGGTAGCAAAGCAGAGCAATTCAAGGCATTCCTGCTGCTGCTCCTGCAGTGGAAGCAGCTTGTGTGGCTGGGCCTCACTCTTTCAGGGCCCATCAATAATGTGCCAACCCACCTTGCTTTGTCCCAGGGGATGGGTTCCCTGGAACTCCACTAATCCTGCTTGATCCCAGGGAATGGGGTGTCCGATGCTGAATGTGTGTCTGAGGAAGGGGCCCCATTCACACCCCATCCCTGAAAATGTTCATTGCATCAACCCCTTGGCTCTGGCCCATCCTGGGGGTAATTAAGAGAAGTAGTGGCAGAGCGCCATGTGCTCCGTTTTTAGTTTTAGTTTTTAACTGGACAAACTTTACAATGTGCAAAACTCAGGCCCTGTGAAACCAATTTTCTTGCCCCTTGGTTGATTTTGCTCCTGGTGGCAAGTTGTAGCCACCTGAGCATTTTAAGCAGTCCCTTCTGCCTCTAAAGAAGTACACTTTGTGTAGTGCTGGTTCCACTGGCTCCTTGCATCAACCTTCCCCTGTGCTTTGCCATCCACATGCCCCATGGCCTCCTGGCCATCTTGCAGGGCATCTAGGAGCAGTATAGTCCAAGTCTTTACCCAGCTGGTCCTCAGGGGACATAAGGGGGTAAGCACCACTGGCCCTGGAAAGACCAATCTCCTCGTATGATTCAGCTGTAGGAAAACTGCTTAACACATCAAAGGCATTAGATGATTTCTCCTTCTAGCTGTCCATGATTCTGGTGTCATCGCTATCCAAGTCTAGGGTCCTGCTCTCTGCCTCTCCTTTGTATCGGGGTTTATATGTGTGGGTGGAAAGCTCTAGATGCCAGGCAGCACCATTATTTTTCCACACCATCCCAACCCTCCTGCACAGCATTCTGAGACAATCCAATATTTTGGAAACTTCCTTCCCTTGTTGAGAGCTCCTGTGCACATCCCTGAAGTGAGGCTATGGTGATGGGCAATCCCTGCCTTTTGGTCAGTGCAAACCAGTTCTGGGGCAGCTCCCACTGGTTTTGGACCCACGTTGGTTAGAGGAACAAAGGAAAGGGGCAGGCCTGGTGCCAGGTTCATCTAATTGTGACAGGATAGGCCCCTTTTAAGTTTGAATTGTTCTTGGGCATACCCACCAGGGTAATCATTTTTTTAAACACAAGCTGCATTCAACTTTACAGCTAAAAGTAATTACATCCTGCCAAAGGAAGTGGGCCTCACTACTTGCACAAGCTGATGCGAAAGCAAATTAAACGCTCAGACTGATGGTGGCACAATGAAATGCTTCTACAGTACAACAGTGTTTAAAGAAATGTTTACAATGGATGGCCAAGCACTTTCGGTTTTCAAACAACAACAACCTGCCTCATTTAGAATCCTCTAGCTCTGCCTACAATAACAGGAGCCACAAGCCTCACGGTCAACAACGTGAATAAATCGGGCACCTTACAATTGTGAAGAAATATTCTTAAAGAATAACAGACCCCAGTCACAGCCCTGAAGAGAAGCCCTAAAATAAAAAGGGTTTCAAAACACGTTGGCACATTTTCACCAACAGGGAAACAGTTTGTTTTATAAAAAGTGTATAGCAATTGAGGAGAATAATGGTTTCAAAATATATATCCTCTCTTGTATGAAAACTAATTTCCCCTGTTGGACGGTATCCCAAATTTGTTCCATTTAAATAAGTCTTGATGGTTATATGGGGTACCTTTTTGTCTTTTTCCTTGACTGGTAATGTTTTCAATTGATATATGTATGTTGTGTCTCCACTTGATTTTGCACTTGTGAAGCATTCCTTTGTGAAATCACGAATCGAATTTGTTTTATTTGTGTTTATTGTTCACTTTTTTTAACCTTATTGTCAAATAGTGTAAATTGTGAAGTGTTGCCCATTTCCGCCAGGAGTATTTCTAAAACATGTATAATAAATTTCCAAATAAAAAATAATTAAAGGATGTAGACCATCTTATTCATGATTTTGGTCTTAGTCTGTTCAATAGTTGACAGCCAAATTAAATGGTCAGCTAGATATATCACTTTTTTGTAATTTATTGGCCCAATCTAGCTGTGTGGTACATGACCCCCCACCCCCATTTGGTATTGTACCATTCCGAATTCAGCATTTATTAATTGTAACAGTGCAGTGTTTCTCTATTGAAGCAGCTATCCTTGCAACAGTAAAAGCAGCTTATTGGGATATTTCACTGAAAGGACATGTTCAACATTAACGTCTAAATGTCCTACCATTTAACACAATGCACCCTGTCATTAAGGGCAATAATTCCTTCTTAGGGGTTACTTATTAATGTTTAAAAAGACAGTTTAGGCCTGTAAAAAGAGGATATTTTGACAGTTCAGATTTGCAATTTGAAACCACCACAGGCAGGTAACCTTTGCGTAGCTACCAGGCTGCGCACAGCGGTAGTTCCTCTTGTGCAGCCTGCACACATGCTCACACATGTGTGCACACATATTCACATGTAACCAGCCCAGTTCCTTTTACCCTTGCTGAGCTTCAGCAGCATTAGATTTAAAGTAAGGCGCCGGTGGTAAACACGCTCCATCCAAATTACCATGAATTTTCTGGGAGTGAGACTCATGTAGTGAGACTCATCCATGGTAACGGTCCAAAAAAACGGATGACCGAAAGCAAATAATCCTGGTGGACTAACTAAGCAGAACCGGTCTGCAATAATGAGTATTAGATGTGTAACATCGTGAGGCTATTTCAAATTACATTAATGATGTCACCAATTAGTAAATCACATATGGAATCACCAGTGACTTCATCAATGATATTACCGTTCTGGAACTTTTGATTTCAGTAAATGTTTCCACAATTATATCAATACATACTTTGAAAATCCTTTTTTGAAAGAATTGTCAATCTCTCACACTATCCACATTTAAACTTTCACTTCCCCTGCTGATAGTAAGGTAGGAATCTGACAGAATACTGTATTGTCTAAATTGATGCTGTACTTTGTTTTGACTTTCACCCATACCCATACTTCTAACTGCATGATTAGCTTAGACAATAGCCTTCAAAGACTTCTTCCAATGATTCAAACACTCTGACTGCAAGTATGACATAATCTTAATTCACAGTTGACACTCCATGCTCCCTATGTTATCTCTAGATCACACCACATCCAGACCGTCATAGCCCCAGTCAATGTTTCACTTAATGTGTCATTTTTAGTCAAGATTTTTCTTGGTTGACCTCTTCCATGAAACACTGACCATGGCTTAACAGGTGAAACATACAAGGCAAATGTAGCTGACCAGACCATGTATGTGATTAATGGGGTTACAACTCCATTTAGGCCACCTATATTTTTTTGCATTTGGACCTCCTGGATTTTGGATCTCTGCTGTGAATGAGCCTCACTAAGCGGGTCTCACTCACCATGAGCACTAGTTAAACTATCCTGAGTGCTAACCACCAGTGCCCACCTTTTAAAATAATTTTTAGTGCTGCGGAGCTGGGGTAAGGGGCTCAGGGCTCACTAGAAGTGATCAGGTATAATTTCGAATTCAAACTGAGCAAGTGGGTCTACTTTTTCCCTAAGCCTTGTATCTGTGCACAGGCATCCTGTCACAGATGGAGCATTTATTAAATTGATTGTGGCTAGTGAAGGTCTTATAATTAATTTGACATTCAAAAAGAAAAATCCTCACCTGTTGTTGACCTCTATTGAGTCTGTAGTGCTTGACTTACTTTTTAAGTGCTTTATTATATTGACAATGTAGGTGAAAGCTTCACCAACATATCCATTTTGCAATTGCTCGACCTAGAGAGGTTAACATATACTCTCCTAAATTCACATAGGTCCTGGGTGAAATGTAATTTTTTTTTTACTACGCCATTGATATACAATAAAAATAGTGTTGGGCTGGGACGTATCTTTGCCTGAAACCCCGCTGAACCTTAATACGCTTGATTAATTGTCTATCCGTACCCCGCTTTACTCGCACATTTGATATTAATTTGACCATTTTTTCATTGCTTACCATTTTGTAATTTTTCTTTGAATCAGCCCTTAATTTGATTGTAGGGTTGAACTAACGTACTGGGCCAAGTTAATTACTCTGTTGGGTAGTTATTAGATAAAACTCTCCTACACACAATAGGCTTATTTGGAGGTGATTTCGCCTCATCCTGGAAGAGGAAGAGGGCAGGGGCATAATCTGAATAACTTAACAAAAAATTAGAAGCCAATATGCCTCAAATGAACCAATCTGATGACTCAAGAACACACAAGGAATACAGCAAAGCAAAATTCATCAACACTGCCTCTCTCATTTATGTGCAGCTGGCCCAGCAGGTCCAATGATGCTTCTGGGTCTGAAAAACCTTCATTGTGCTAAGCGATTTCCATACTTTACCACTTGGAAGCCTAGGGCTGTGTGAGAACCCCTGGGAGACTATTGAGAGTGGCAGCACTTAGCGCCAACCTTCCCCAGTTTCAACATCCTCTGAAAGGGTTAAGCCCCGGAGCAGAAGTATCTCAATAGTGATGGACTCCCCCTTTTGGGTTACATATCTCCACTGAGGCAGGCCAATTACCTGGGGAGGGAGGTTGAATGCAGCCTTGCTCCATCTTCCTGTGGTTCCTGGAGAGGGTCCCATTTCTTAGGGGGGTGAGGATTACACTGCAAGCATACCCACCCACGCTTGAAAGCCAATGGAATGTGGACACAGAGGGAAGCCAGCTTTCATGGCCACACACAAAGAACTCTGTGTGGGGACCCATCCAGGATCATAAGTGCTCTGGGGCTCCATTGTGACCTCCAACATAACAGCTATGTGTGCCCATTTGGAACCAGGATCAAAATGTAAGCAATAAGGAGAAAAAGGCAGAAATGTCCACTGGCACAGTTAGACCAAGGTTCAGCCCTTAAGGCAATTCAAACCCCTTTTGAGTCTATTTTGAGGGCAATTCTAATGGAAACTGCTAGTGTTCGTTCTCGATTTACCATCCTTGTGCAAAGTGAGCTCATGGACACAACATTTTAAAAATCTCTCCTTCTTTGCTGATTATTTATAATCTCCCCCTCCTGTACATTCAAGTGTATTAACCTCAACTTGAATGCCATCATGACCTTCCCTGAGTGTGCATGCATAGATATGGCTGTATGTTACATGTCTTCATGATTCACTGGGAAATATGGGTTTCATCATAAGCTTTATCATTCTCTGAGCTACTAGGATTATGTGAAAGCGGAGGACCAAACAATTCGACAATGGTCAGCTAATATATATTGCAAGAAAAGCCAAATTATGCAATAAATTCCATGGCAGCATTACTATTATTCATTGGACCTGTAAAACAAATTATTTGATCAAATCTACATATTTTGTAAATTAGGTGGCACATTATGTGAAAAATAAGGTAAATCTATATTTATGTGATATACTCTGCAGTCACAGAATCATGTAAAGTCACTGGCCCTCACCATTGTCCATTGTTTTATCACTAGTTTATTCATAAAAGGTAAAAAACCGAAAGATTCTACTAACAATCAGTGCCTATTGAAGAGTAGATCTTTTTTAGCGTACTGTGAGTGTATGCCGTCCATGCACGACTGCTTGTCAGAGAACAAACCCATCTGCATCGAACTGTGAAATTCATGACATGGTTCCTTTGTGTATTTTTTAATAACATCACTAAGTCCAGAGAGATTAGACTAAAACAATAAACGACCGCGGCAATGTCAATCCATTTGACAATGAGAAAGCAATCACTTAGATAGTTTATGCATGTAGCACTATTATCCATATTACCAATAAGGCTAATAGAAGATAAATACAAGATTTATGCATGTGTTATCCATACAAAAAAAGCAATAATGTTATTCATCGATTGCAATAATTTTTATAAACCCTTCATGCATGGTTTACCATTTGAGTTAGTATATTTGCAAATTGCAGAGTTCCTTTTACTGCATAATCAACCCATTGTGTGCCTCTTCAAAACTCACAGCACTTTTATAAAACAATGGGGCATATTCACAAGCCCCTATCGCCACAGGAACGACACTTTTTTCGACGTACCTGTGGCGATAGGGGCTTCACCTTATTCACAAGGCAACGTTAAGCCACTTAACGTGGCTTAACGCTGCCTTGTGAATAAGGCACCCTTTCACGCTATACTTAGCGTGAAAGGGGAGGGCAATGGGTGTTGCTGTGGGCGTTCCACTGCAACACCCATTGCTTCTGACGCTGCCTCCTATTCACAAGAGCAGCGTAAATAGGAGGCAGCGCCAGAATTAGGACCAGGGAAAACCTGGTCTTAACCTGGCGAAACGAGGAGAAATTTTTAATTTCTCCTCGTTTTTGCTGTTTTCATGTGTGCTCCGTTGTGCAGCACACATGAAAACAGCAAAAGGCCAATGATTGTGTATGTACAGGAAGGTCCCCCTTCCTGCACATAAACAATCATTTTTTGAAAATGCCGTTTTGCAACTTCTGTGAATGCTGCATTAAGCAGCACACATAGAAGTTACAAAACGGCATTTCAAGATTGTTTATGTGCAGGAAGGGGGACCTTCCTGTACATAGAGGGACTTATTTACAAGCCCCCTGCGCCACTTTTGCGTCACTTTTCCCATGTTAAAAAGGACGCAAAAGTGGCGCAAGGGGCTTGTAAATCTGTCCCACACAATTTTCCCTTGCACGCAGACACACTTGCCCCATGGTGCAAGGGTGCCTGCGTTGGCGCTAAGCTGCTACACTTAGCGCCAGCACAGGGGGATACGCAAGGCTGCACCATATCCTTGTGAATATGGTGCAGCCTTGCGTTTCTGAAGTGGCGAAGTGAGGTGTTAAGCCATGACGGCTAATGCCTCACTTCGCCACTTCCTTGTGAATATTCCCCACTGTTTAGCCAGTAGGTTCTGATTTCGCTTTGTATTTTGACCAGGTTTACACTGATTCATTGCTACTATATAACAACAGAGTTCGCCACATTTGCACGTTCATTTATTTCACGTTGATAATTTTTTTAGCGAACTTGTATGATTTATAATGTCGGCATAATATAGCATATCACTGCTTTGTATTTAGAAGAAGGGAGATAAAATGAAATCACTTAAATGTAACTTACAATGGATGCCAAAAGAAATTACAGTTAGAAATGTGAGAACAAATGCATACATTTCAAGATAATCACATCCTTAGATTAAGAGTGGTGCTTAGTGATGTTCAAATTACTATAAACTGTAAACAAGCCAAAGATCTAGCGTTAAGTAAATAGCTACTTCAGGCCATAAAGATATGCTTAGTTACCATAGCACCGGATGGATCGAAGCCTACAGCTACAGAGAATTCGTGATTAAATGAGAAACGAGATGTTGGGAATTGTCATTCCATATGAGATATATAATCTGTGACATATGTTATACCCATTATCAACCCCGGACAGATGCAAGCATTTATTTAAGGAGCAAAACGAGAGTTTTATCTACAATGTACAATGTATTATTTAAGGATCTGGCACGAGAAAGCCCATGGTCATTTTCCAAGGCCTGTGCCAACTAATGAAAAAATAAATATAATTCACACGCATTTTTTACTAACCAAACAAATTAAAGAAAATAAATAATGTAAGAGCAAGTCCAACCTTGTCCAAGGACAAAAATCCAAACTGAAAGACATGTTTTTTTCACCTGAAATTCCCCTAATGTGTTGTGTAGTTCCTATAGTACCCCTGCAGGACCTGCGCGTTTGGATAACATAAACTGTGGGCTTGGTGGCAGACTGGCTCTGTGCACCCCCACCGCGTATGTTAGTCGGATATGCATTAGCTAGCTCACAGTGCCACTAGAATCTCCTTTTATCGGGAAGAGATTCGTTTCTGGCAACCTTAGATCATGACAACCCTGATCCCTCAGAATCGTGGAAACAATGTCACTCGTGCTTACTTGTTCG
Source organism: Calotriton arnoldi (assembly GCA_963921515.1). Taxonomy (NCBI): domain Eukaryota; kingdom Metazoa; phylum Chordata; class Amphibia; order Caudata; family Salamandridae; genus Calotriton; species Calotriton arnoldi. The sequence continues at coordinate 212,924 of CAWUFW010017435.1, forward strand.
GTTTGTCTCAGAGAGTTACACAGAATAAACAGTCTGGGCGTTTCAATAAGTATTTATTGAACAGTTGTTATTCTAGTGTAAAATATATGTGCTGCAGCAACCAGCAGACAATAGCAGAGATATATTATCAGCAGTACGATGAAAGTAAAGGGGTAGTACAGTTCTACCATATTGCAATAATAATGGTTACATACATGAATATATGAAATGCATTATAAAGTGCTTGTACTCCTACGATGCCTAACTAGATGTACCTAAGTGTACCTAGCATGTGTGTAGGTCTAAAAGCCTAAGAGCCAAGAATCCTTCTAGGACTTAGTCGAACCCCATTACCTGAATAGAGAGATTGTGGGACCCCGTCCTGGTGTCGAGTGGACACCCCACAAGGGCTGTGTTAGACCGCTGTCAGCTGGAGCGACTGTATGCAGGAGCCTCAGCGTCTCTGGTCAGTGTGTCAGCATGGAAGTCTCGGTTCCCTCTGTCTTACCGTGGCAAGATGTGGTGTATTTATACCCTAAAGTGTATCGTCCCTCAGTATGGTTTGTATTGGTCTTTGTTAGACATGAGGAAGACGTGAGGGGTGAACTTTGTACATACATATTATGCGGGAGATGTAGCTGGTGAATGCTCATGCATAATTTATGAGTACATTGTAGGCCTGTGTTCGGGAAAAACCCTGCAGTGTTCTGACCACAGACTAGATAACGTTCAACCCTCAGAGTTCGTGGTGTACTGTAGGGAACTAATGTAGGTGAAAGATCATGCCTATATTAGGGCATAGGAGATCATGACTATAATAGGGCATAGACGATTATGACCATAATAGGGCATATACGAGTATGACCATAATAGGGCATATACGATTATGACCATATACGGCATATATGAGCGTGTCTATATTAGGGCCTCTATATGAAACATAACACTCACTCCACTTTCGAATTGGATGACAATGACCATACTTAAAATCTGGACAATAATTTTTTTTTTCTTAATAACAGCTAAAAACATGGTTTTAAAAAGACAATTAAAAAATGTTTTAAAATGTTAAAAATCAGCTATTCTTTAGTTGCCACTTGAAAAAGTCAATTCTGTCTCACTTATAAAAGTTGCATTACTACAAGCAGAAGAAGGCCATTCTTTCTCAAGTGAAAGTGTCAATTTAGGAAATGTTCCAAATTTAGTTCATTTATTTATGAAACAAAGTGGAGAAGCCGAATTCTTTCCCAGGACGCGATGAGCCAATTCAAGATTAAGTGTCCTGGCTTGGAGATACAGCATTATCGGTGTTAGCTACTGCAGACTGACAAATCCAACGCCTCACAGAGAACGTCAATCGCACATAGATGGAATTCAGCACTGCCAACAGTCGGTGCTTCGGCAGCTTGTGCGGTAGTTGTTAGCTGAGTGCCTTTGGAGGAGCCACCTAACCCAGCAGGAGCAAACGGCACCTGTGAATTCTCAAGGAATGCGTTCATCAGAAATGGAAGACGCTGGGGACAACGCAGAGCATGGGCCTTTAGGGGGTCCAGCATAGCATCCATGTCCGGAGGCGTATCTGATGGAAATGTTAGACAGAGATCCAACGCGCATTCTTCACCGCAAAACAGGCATCGAAGAACAGGTAAGATGCAGTCCACCCAGACTGGTCTAAACGATAGGAACCAAGAGGCGTTCAGTTCTCTTAGGCAGGGTATACCCAGAAGCTGCACCTTGCGTTCACGGTATTTCCCCTCCATGAGTATGTTCGCCATTTCCTCGGAAATTGGGCCGTCCATTGCGTAGCAGTAAGATTACAATTAGGACTCCTGCAATTAGGAATAGGATAAGCGGGAGACCTCCAAAGAGGCTTCCCAATACGGAGTGTATATAATTTGGGATTACTCCGAGGACTGTCTGAAAGGTGCTTAATAGTCCTGACCCTATGGTCTTAAATAGGTGTACAATACCGCTCGTATCAGACATGTTGAAGATACGACCCACCATTTCTGCGAAATGAAAGGGGCAGTTCGTACGTATAAGCGCATGTATCTCAGTCGAGGTCCTTGCAACTTGAAGTTCAAAGGTTTATCGAGCGGAGGTTAAGGGCACGGGTTGCTGTAAAAGCATGTCTTTCAGTCTGCTCAAAGTATCAAAGTGTATAAAGGAAACATTCAACGAAGGCCATAACGACGCCTCCCTGACTGTGTTCAGTGGCAGAAACAATACTTGCATACAGCAAGTAACCTTGAGTTAACAGTGGTCAGATAGGCGACGCCCGGAAGCATCCCACAGCAACCTTGATCGTTTAGCATCAAGTAACTCCCATTCGAGAGCAGCTGGAAAACCGGCATGATCATGGCCGCTGGGGTCCCTGACATGTGACACGATAAGTTCGCTACCGAACCACTACATGCTCCGTGCAGAGAAATATCCTGACACATGAGAGAACCGCTTAAAGCGTTCTTGCAGGTTGTACCACTCAGATACACTTCTCGATCCCCATTCCGGCATTGATATCTATATGGTAACTCCCAAGTTTCCTTAATGTAACCCTTACCCATTTTTTCATATCTGCCTGCCTGCCTTTGCTCAAGGCAATATTGAAACTGAAACGTAGTGACCGGCAGAGTGATTTGGCCATGAATTAGCCATTCAGTTGATGGTAATTCGGCTACAGTGAATGGTAACCTTTCCAGTTTCTCTATACGCAGCATTGTATATTTGGCTCCCCTGTGTGCCATTTCTGTCTGTTTATCAGTTAGATTGTATTCTGAAAACAGAGACGTGGTGTTTATAAAACACCAGGGCACATAGCCTGCACGCAAAGATTGCAGCATCCAGCTTAACATCATAATAGAACGTAATTGGGATTGCCCGTGTTGTAACAAGGCCGGATCTTGTTCTAATATGTTGATTGCCGAAGACACAATGTTGCCCAAGGAGTAAATCCTGGAGGTCAAAGTTGTTTCCATTATTCACTACAGCTAATGCCTTCTCTAAGTTAATACGGTCTATTTCCCGTATTCTTTCTGCGGCCTCCTGTTGGGATATTTTCCAGTTTTCATTATAATAGGCATAAATGCCAGCATATATGAAACGTTTCTGATGTGTTTTCCTTGGGCCTGACAAGAAATCCCTAAGGTCTACATCAGGTGTGAGTAAGGTCAAGTGATGTTTTACTTCTGTGAGTGATGAGGTCTCTAGCCAATCAAGGCACAACTTCCCAACACTATAGGATGTCACTACCCCTGGGTGTTGTCTTTGTACATAGCGTGTATCTGGCCTACTGATACTAAACCCTCGGTTATACCTAGGAATCTCTGTTGACATGTGTTTGTGTCAATGGGCCAAATCAGCCATTCTGTCCAATTGGGATCTGACCTGTTGTACTGGAGAATGTCATCTAATCCTACCCCATGTGTAGTTGAATTCTGCCCCCACCCATCTGTGATGGTGCTGGAAACCCAGGTGTATTAATTTCCTTGTTCTTGGCCAGTCCAAGACAGGATGTCTGTTGCACAGTGTCATTTAGAAATATCATCTGCTGTGGAATGAGGCATGCTCTAAAAAGCGCATCTGTTCCCTGGACCTGCCAGTCCCTCGAGCCCCAGATTGATTTTAAATCTATAGTGTCCTCCCATAGGTCAAAACCCTGTGTAGAAAACTGGGCCATAAAGGAAGCAGAGTAAATCTGTTTGGTGTTAGTCAACATAATTTTCTGTGCTGATGTTGTTGCCACTTTGTAATAAAATGACTTCGGGTCAGATGTATTAATCCCTGAAAAGTATGTGAATTTTTGTGCAAAAGTTTGCGAACTACCTTTCGGAGGTGTTGGGCAGTGTTCCCACTGGTGGTATTCAAATACATTTCTAGGTGTTATAGATTTGTGCAAGAAATCTTACAGTACAATGTATCATAGTCTGAAGTACCTTCTAACATTTCATTGTTCGGAAATGCTGCAGTTTATTCTAAATCAGACATCATATTATTTACAGTTTCAGTGTCCCAATCATCAGACAATGTACTGGAGGTAATGATATCACTTAAAGAAATTTTAAATACTTGTTTAAGCTTTAAAAGTTCAGTCGGACCGAATATATCGAAATCAATCTTGTCCCATACTATACCGTCCGGTATAGGAACTGCTGTGATGTTCACTGAATACAAGTCTCTCGGTTCATGATGTGAAGACTGGTGTGGCTTTAAAATCAAATTGACTCTTTGGGCTGTAGAGCTCTGCTGGAGATATCGTCCATTAATAAGCATACTAAAAGTTATTGTTAGACCTAGCCAGAAAAGAAAAAATAGAATCCCAGTGATATACCATAGTTCTATCCAAGGTGACACCAGGTAAGTCTTTCTAAAAAAGTGCAAAAAGTCAATGAGTTTCTGTTTGTGTGATTTTTGGCTGGCGTTGTTTCCGACTCGCTTGGATCCAGTGAAAAAATATCAAAGTTCATGAAATAGCCAGAAGCAGTTCGATCAATTGTTGGAATTGCATCGGGATTTGTTGAAATTGGATTTTGCTCTTGACGAGGCATGTTGACGTAGACGTCTGTAGTCAGGCTGATTGAACTTGGTTGTTAAGTTGATTTTCTTCTTGAAGTTGAACTTCTTGTTGAAGTGGAACGAGTTCCATAGCATTGTTGCTTAGTCCTTCATTCCGTACAGGTGGCTCTTCAAACGTGATGAGTCTTTCTGTTTGAACTTCTTGGATTGTAGCAAGAGGAGGGCGTCTGCTACTGTTTAGTATCGGCCACATAGTGTGGTGTGGTTAAGTCGATTGAGACAAATCTTTTCTCCTTTTTTCCGGCAAGAGGCGGCAGAAGTACAATTCTTGTGCCTTGGATTGCTAGGACCGGTACATCTGTTCTGTAGGATGGTCTGAATTCTTTCTTGTCTGCAATCTTTTCTCTGACCAGATCCCCGACTTTTGGGATCCAGACAGGTCTTGCCGTTACTGCCTTGACTTCCTCAGTGGTGGTCTGTTTTAAGTGGACGTTGCTTTGTTGTGTCCTGGATTCATTTAGATCCTGTAAAACAGCCAAACTATCATGGATATCAAATGGTTTTTCATCCGCCACTGTGCCTTCACAATCAAGATCAGGTACCCACATTCTTGTCCCAAATAGGACCTCGTAAGGAGTGACACCCCCTAGAGAGCTTGTTGGCTGATTGTTTAGGGCTCTTTGTACCCCATATAAGTGATCGACCCATCTACCGCCCTTGCCTAATACCCTAGCTGTTAAAGGTTGCTTTAAGTCCCGGTTTTTCCTCTCCACAACCAAATTTCCCTCAGGATGGTACGGAGAGGAGTGCCGCAATGCTACGCCCCTTCCATGGCCTCTTTGTAAGCCAGAGAGCTAAACGCCGGGCCATGGTCAGAATGTAACGTGGCAATTGCGTATGTAGCGATAAAGACTCGCAAATCTTTTATAACAGTTCGAGCGTCAGCACAGCGCTGAGGCCAAACCCATAGGAATCTAGAGCAGGAATCTACTGCAACCATGATATATTTCTTGGCCCTATCTGATTGTAGGGGTCCGCAGTGGTCCAAATAAACACATGCTAGAGGTTTGTCTGATTTCAGTAATGGTGTCTGTGCTGGGCGTGCTACGGTGGAGCCTTTCATCTGCTGGCAGATGTCGCACTTTAAGACATAGTCTTTGGTCTGCTTTGTTAACCCTGGCCACCAGTAGCGCTGTTTCAGTAAAGAAATAGTCGCTGTAACGCCTGTATGCGCAGAACCCAAACCCTTGTGTGCTGCTATAATTAAGCCTTGACTATGATCCATATTTGGTATTACTCTATCCCCCACTCCAGGAATCTGAGCATATGGAATGTTTTGTGCATCTAACTTGTAGGAGTTATGTTATGTTATGTTAAGTACTCTTGTAACGCGCAACAGCTACTCTGAAGAGTGTCCCGGCGCGGATCCAAAAGGAGTCACTGAACTACACCACCATCATTCAAGTAGGAGTACTTGAGTGGAAATTTTTTAGGTACTGCTGTGCTGCCTTTGCGTGAAGCATTGACAGCTACCAAAATCTCGCTGTCTATTCTCGTTTTTGAACGAGTGATTGCAGTTATGGACGCTGTGCGTACAACCCCCTTTGCAGCTTCATCAGCCAATGAATTCCCTTCAACGTGAACGCCATCACGCTGATGACTCAGTGTATGTATCAGGTGAGCCCTTGGTAGTTCGTTTCTCAACTCCACTACCTGTTCCCATAGCATTTTATGCTTAATTGTGCCACCTTTTGCGTCTTTAAACCCGTTTTGTTCCCAATGATGTAAATATTCATTGTATGACTGTACACAGTAAAAGGAATCACACACAATTAGTGTGGGGAATTCGTGTTCTGTATTTACCAGTGCCAGTATTAGTGCTTTTAATTCTGCCAACTGAGCTGTGCAGTCTCCTAGAGATTGCGTTTTAGTGCAACTTGAATGGAACTTTCCATCGCGCATGCGACCTTTAACGATTGCACACGCTGCGCTGTAAGCTTGCTTACTCCCTATGGCCGGTTGAGCAGATCCGTCAGTGTAAATAATGTATTCATACTGATCTAGTGGCAAAATCTCATTTGGTAGAGGATATTCTTGTTCGTATTGCAGAAATGCTTGTGTTTTTAAACTTGGATCAAATCTGTATTCAACATCCGTTGCAGTAAGAGTATTAGCCCATTGTATCCATCTGGGATGTAAGGCTTTTGCATTTGGAATGTTAGCGTTTGTAACAGCCTCTAAGGCTGGTACTGGGGTCACGACGATTATGCGCTTTCCCTGAGCCAGAGCTCTTTCTCTTGCTACAGCGGTCTGTACTGCTGTCAGGATTTTTTCTGTTGAAGTGAAACGCATCTCTGCGTTTGTGTACAGGTGTGATTTGTATGCAATTGGTACCGTTTCGCCTTCATTGAATGTTAAAAAGTGTACCCGCATTGACCCGCTATTACTCGGATCACTAAGTTGCGTACGTTTACGCATGTCTGTAAATGATTTGAAGCTATCATGTCTTCCTGTAGTGAACATAGGATGTTTGTATGTTCCTGTGTCCATTGTCTGACTGAAAAATCAGGTTTTATTAAGTCGTAGAAAGGTTTTACTCTTTCTGTGTAATCCAAAATGTATGTTCGACCAAAATTTAGGAATCCCAGAATTGATTGTAAATTCTTTAATGATTTTGGAGGTTGGAGCAGCGCACACTTTCCTAAAGAGTTAGCTGCTAGGCTTTTTCCTTCACTTGACAGCTCATACCCTAAAAACAGGACATTGAGATGGGCAATTTTTGATTTTTGAAATTAAATTTATAGCCCTCAGAGGCGAATCCCATAATAATGGTGTTCATCCTGGTCAAGTGCCTAGGTAAGTCATCGTCCATCAGATAAATATCATCTACATAGGACAATGCTTCTTCATCCAAATTTTGGAGTAACTCTGTTACCCTTGCTGAAAACAACCCCGGGCTATTCTTATACCCTTGGGGCAAACGACAAAATTGCCGTTGAGACCTAGCATTGAGAATGCGGTCAACTACCTGCTTTCAGGCCCTATATTTTGGCAGAAAAATCCATTTGAGATATCAAGTGTGGTTTTGTATTTTTGTCGCACAATGTTATTCATTAATGCAGCACTGTGTGCATTTTGAACTGCAAATGTCTTTGTGCAAGTGTTTAAATGTCTGTAATCTAAAACTAAATGATATGTGTTGTCAGGTTTTGATGCGGGGAGCAAAGGATTGTTCATAGGTGAAGTGCAATTTTCTATCACTCCCTGGTATTCAAGTAGATTTAGGATCTCCCTGACTTGTTATTTAGCTTCCTGCTTTATAGGGTATTGCCTTTGAGCATTTGGGGAAACTTTTAACGGGATCACGTGGTGGGTTGAGTCTTCATCCCAACCAGCATGATTTTTGTACAATGCTGGAGCTAGGGAACCGCCCACTCCTGCGCATATGCATGTTTTAAATGTATGGAAACGAAGTCGGAAAATGCGGGAAAAATGACCTTTTCTCCCTTAGGGCACTCCATGACGAATGCTGGCGGACTGTCTTGCTCTGTTAACAGGATGTCATATCCAGATGACAGATTTTTCCAAAATAGACCTTTAATTTTCCTGGGCTTGTCCCCCTCCATCCGGAGTGTTATCTCATGTAACTTATGGGGGACACTTACCCGAGTATCAGGTGTTTCCACTGTGATATACTCACTCAACTCCGCTGTCACCAGAAATTCCTTCAGGTTCTGGCGAGCTATTGTTACTTCTGCCGCGCTGTCTAGCATCGTCAGAGTCCATTCCCTGTTCAGAAGCTGTGTCCTCAGAATTCTGGGCATGTCTGATCTTGAAACCTGCTACCTTCTTCTTTTTGAACTGAGGTTTTTGTTTATCTTCTTTTTTAGGTGCGTAGTCCGCAGTGCGTTGCGTGTCTCTGGACTTTGTACGCTCCTCTGACCGTCCTTCCCTCTTGGAGTTTTTGGATGAACCCTGAAAGGAACGAGAGGAACGTTTATCAGTATCCTGATACCTGTCAGGTTTTTAAATATTATCCCTATTCCGGAGGTCATACCTCCTTTCAGAGGGCTCCTTTTGAGGAGACCTACCTCTGGATTGAGATCTGCTGTCTTTAAACTTTTGTTGTTTTTTATTTTCCCACTTCTTTTTAGAAGAAGTAGGTGTCTGCTTTGTAGTGTCCTTTTCAGGACTGCCCACCAGTTGTGGTTTTAATGCTTTCCCACCTAGACTGTCTCTGCCTAGTTCTGCATATGCAGTTTCAATTATTTTGGGTAGTTCGTGTGGTTGATCTACTGGACTGAACTCCCTTAGGCATTGGCGGATCGCCACTGAAGCTGCTTCCCCCTTAATGTTAGCTAGTATTATGGCTGACACCTGTTCATAGTTACCTACTAACTTCATCCCTAAGTTAAGGGCAGGCTCTGCTCCGTACTCATTTTGTATCTGTCTCAATACATCAGGTACTACTGCTAATGACGGGATACCATGCGTTCTGGTATACATGGCAGCAAAGACTGTACCCCAAGAGGTGCAGTCCTCTATTTGTGGTGTAATCCCCATGGGCAAGCAGATTGTTAGTATTCTGTGTTTATCACAGGTGATAGTATTCGGGAATACCGCCTCAAGCTGAGTTATTTTCTGAGCTATCCAGAATGATATTTGTTCGTGTTTTGCGGGCATTTTGCCCATTACCGCGTGTAATGTTTGAGGAGTAATTTTATTTCCTGTTCCCTGAACTGGAGTACTATTTGCTGCACCTGGTGCAGGTGGGATTGTTAAAGTCCTCATGACAAATTGTGTCAGGTTTCTGTACATTTTAATTAAATCTCTGTGTTGTATGAGTAAGTCTGGCTGTGACATTGTGTCAATGTTAGGGTGCGGTGTGTAAGCCGCTAGTATTGGCCATGTGGCCCCGTCTCCTCCAAGCGGGCCTAATCTTACTCTTCCTCGTACGTGGGGTAGGGTGCCATTAAACCAGTAATAATGTTCCTGGTAAGTGAGTGGAATCTCTATGTCCTCCAACGGACAATATTCCCGTGGTGCATCTCCTTCTATATAGTAGTGAAATGTCTTTGTTATTGCATTTGTTGCTGGAAATGTAACCCATGAATAGAATACCTCTGTTTTGTTTGATTCGTGTGACTCAATCACGAAAACTACATTGCCACCCTTGGCTTGTAAGCCATTTTCTAATAGTCTTATGGTGACTGTCGTTCTGCAGGATCTTCTCCTTCTTCTGAAAAATTCAGTTCAACTCTGTCTGCCCTAACCTCGTTATCAGACATGTTTAGAAGAAGTGTTCCAATGGAACTAAGATAAGGTGTTATGCACAATTTTTAGGAACACTATGTCCTTTCAAGCTTGAATAACCAACAGCCAATAAATAGTATTTTGGTACTACTCAGCTGCGGCGGATTTTGTGCCCACCCACTCCAGACATCTCTGGGGTTTTGCGAGTAGGTTCTCTGAGAATAGCACGACTGAACTACTCAGATTCTACTGTTAAATAAGTACCCAACCAACGTTGGTGGCGCCATGTTGTGTAGTTCCTATAGTACCCCTGCAGGACCTGCGCGTTTGGATAACATAAACTGTGGGCTTGGTGGCAGACTGGCTCTGTGCACCCCCACCGCATATGTTAGCAGGATTGCATTAGCTAGCTCACAGTGCCACTAGAATCTCCTTTTATCGGGGAGAGATTCGTTTCTGGCAACCTTAGATAATGACAACCCTGATCCCTCAAAATCGTGGAAACAATGTACTACTTTTCGCTCAGTCACTTGTGCTTACTTGTTCGGTTTGTCTCAGAGAGTTACACAGAATAAACAGTCTGGGCGTTTCAATAAGTATTTATTGAACAGTTGTTATTCTAGTGTAAAATATATCTGCTGCAGCAACCAGCAGACAATAGCAGAGATATATTATCAGCAATACGATGAAAGTAAAACGGTAGTACAGTTCTACCATATTGCAATAATAATGGTTACATACATGAATATATGAAATGCATTATAAAAGTGCGTGTGCTCCTACGATGCCTAACTAGATGTACCTAAGTGTACCTAGCATGTGTAGGTCTAAAAGCCTAAGAGCCAAGAATCCTTCTAGGATTTAGTTGAACCCCATTACCTGAATAGAGAGAGTGTGGGACCCCATCCTGGTCTCAAGTTGGACACCCCGCAAGGGCTGTGTTAGACCGCTGTCAGCTGGAGCGACTGCATGCAGGAGCCTCAGCGTCTCTGGTCAGTGTGTCAGCATGGAAGTCTCGGTTCCCTCTGTCTTACCGTGGCAAGATGTGGTGTATTTATACCCTAAAGTGTCTCGTCCCTCAGTATGGTTTGTATTGGTCATTGTTAGACATGAGGAAGTCGTCAGGGGTGAACTTTGTACATACATATTATGCGGGAGATGTAGCTGGTGAATGCTCATGCATAATTTATGAGTACATTGTAGGCCTGTGTTCTGGAAAAACCCTGCAGTGCTCTAACCACAGACTAGATAACGTTCAACCCTCAGAGTTCGTTGTGTACTGTAGGGAACTAATGTAGGTGAAAGATCATGCCTATATTAGGGCATAGGAGATCATGACTATAATAGGGCATAGATGATTATGACCATAATAGGGCATATACGAGTATGACCATAATAGGGCATATACGATTATGGCCATATACGGCATATATGAACGTGTCTATATTAGGGCCTCTATACGAAACATAACAAATGATTGACTTTTTTTTCTGCCTACCTAATACGGAAAAACAAACAATGAGTTCTTATATGAAAAATGAAAAACCAGGCGACATATATTTAGTGTGATCAGTTGTAGATCGAAATCCTTTGCTGTATCGAAATTATAGAACAAACTGCTTCACCAGTTTTACAGTGTGAACTGTAATGTCCTTATCTGGTTGTTGTTTGAGGAAGACATCAGTCTACCACTAACAACAGCTGCACATTCTGTATCCTGACCCCCTGGATCAGCACCCCGCTTTCTGCACAGTGTGGCATACATGCCACACCATGCAGGAAGGTGCAGTCGGCCAGACCAGGATTAAACTTCTAATCTGGTGGGCAGTCACACCACGGCTTTGGCGGTCCTCCAGCAGATGGTGTGTTGCATCGTCTGCTGTAGGACCGCCAAAGTCGTAATAGGGTCCTTTGGGCCTTAGTACGACTTTGGCTTTCCTTCAGCAGACAGGGCAAAGTGTTGTCCGCTGTAGGACCACCAAAGCCGTGGTGCTGCCTCCCGCCAGATTAGGACTTCATAGAAGAGCCTCACATGCAGGCCGCTGCTGACAGAGCGCCAACTGCACCTTCCTGCACAATGTAGCATACATGCCGTACCGTGCAGGAAATGGGGGTGCAAATACAGGGGGGCACTACATGTGCCCCTCCGCATGCACCCTCAGGCCCAATTCCAGAATGGGGCCCTGTTAGGGCCCCCTTTATTGCCATTCCACCACCCTTTTCATGGTGGGTTCACCGCCATGAAAGGGTGGTGAAATGGCAACTTGGAATATGCTCGACGGTGCCAGCAGGAGCGCAGCCAGCATATTACTGCCGGTGAAAGACCGCTGGCCCAGCGGGATCCTTGATCCAGGCGGTGCCAGTGGTCTCATGGCAGTCTGTCCACCACACTCATAATACTGCAGGTGGGTCTGGAGTGTGGCGGTGGTCAGACCACCACCAGGGATTCAGCGAATAAGGGCCTATGTGTCATGCAACAACACACAACTAATCACCATACAGCAATGTGGCGTAACACAGCTCATTGTTGCGTCTTGCATAGTGTACTTGGAAGGCTCAAGTCATAGTAGCATGATGCAAGATGTCCTTGCGTTTCACTTCACTTTAAAAATGAATGCAAAAATTAGGTGAACTCTCTGTAATTCTATCAACAAGATTGCATGTTAGAAAGATGCTGCCAGCCAGAAAGCCACCCAGAAAAATTAGGTGGGTCCCAGGAGCCTACAAAGAAAGCTCAACTTTTTCCAGGAGGGGAATGACATTCTCATTTCTTAGGTGACAAAACAAGACAAAGATCTGATTGGCACCTCAAATCTCTCAAAATCTAAGAAAGCAGCTGCTTTAACAAGCGCAATAGTTGACACAATCAATGCAGTGGCACCAGCACGCTGGAGTTTTGAGGAATGCAAAAAAAGGTGCAATAATTAGAAGCGCAATAATAATTTAAAGTTGTCAAAGAACTTGATAGCTATAATTGAAACTTGTGGTGGTACAGAAATCCATGAGGACTTGTCACGCATGGTGGAGCAGAAGGCAGCAGTCATAGAACCTGACATGGTTGGTGGAATTGACAGAGGCACATCGCAGGGTAAGAGATGTTGAATATCAAATGTGTCTAATATACTCTAGTTACGTAATGCAACTGTTAACCTTCAAACTAAGAGCCTGATACACAAACGTAAATTTACACTTTTGTGTAAGCTTATGATTGTTTGCCATTCACAAAGGGATTTACGAGTAGTATCTTAACGAGTGCAGAGTCTCCGTACATAAAAAGATAGGCTTTTTATGTGTGGAGACTACGCACCCGTAGAGATACTACTCATAAATCAATTTGTGAATAGCAAACAATCGTATACTTACAAAAAAGTGTAAGTTTACTTTTGTGAATTAGGCCCATAATCTGTTATTTTTAATTATATTACAAAACTTTTAGTGAGAACTATCATACTGAGATTCTTGTTTATCTGTGTTGGGATGGGAATGCCTCCTGCACTGTGTAGAGCCATGCCTCTTGATTTGTGCTACATTGGGCTATGGGGTGTGTTCCATAGGTGGCACATGGCTGTTCCCATGCAACCACCCATGTATTTTGACCCAAATTCCTATCTACTTAAAAGGTAGACGAGACTTTGCACAAAAATGTTTGCAAGCTCAAGGCAGGTATAACATTCGAAAAATGTTTTCTCTTATCTACAATTTTACAACTAGAGGCCCTATTTGGATGTCGGATGGAGAGCCTCAAAACAGCGGTCAGAGGCTCTCTGCCTGATATCCTTAGGTTTCCCTCCGACCGCCGTATTTTAATTATGGCAGTCAGAGGGAAAACCTCAAGGGGATTGAACTCCTCTTCCGAAGGGCTCTGTGAGCCTGTTGGAACAGAAGCGGAATAGGAATCCCTTCAATGATGACAGAGCCAGGCTCGGTACTGCCATCGGGATTACGATATTGGTTTCTGACAGCCAATCCATGTCAGCCTTTCTGACATGGATTGACTGTCAGAAGCTGACTTTGGGGGCCCCTAGCTGGGCCCCTTTAACCCCTGGCCCTGCACATATTGGCCTGGGGGGCACCTATGGTGCTCCCCTCAACATCCCTGCACCGGGTGGCAGGCACTGTGAGGTGCCTACCACACATTGCAGGGATGTTTACAAACTTCCATTATCCAATTGGAGCTTGTGCTGAAGGCGTTTTCAGCCCGCCGCACAAGCTCCCATTGGAAAATGGATGTTTCTGACTGCACTATGGGGCTGATTATGATGCGGCGCGTAAAGGCTCCGACATACCATAGGAGCCTTTTAAGCTGCATCGTAATGGGCCGTTCGGTTTCCTTTCTGACCGCCCCATTATGATGGAGGCCATTAGAAAGGGAACCGGCCGGTCATTCTGACTGACTTCCGATGGGCTATGAGAGTCTGTCCCGCAGTCGGAATGAGGCCTTTAATCTCAAGGGTGGCTCTTTCCAACCTTGAGATTACGATGCACGCTTTCCGACATGTTTTCCATGCCGGTCTGTCTGACATAGAAACCATGTCAGAAAGCATGTTAGGGGGACCAAGCAGGGCCTCCCGGTTGGAGACCAAGGGTTTACCTATGTTGCACCCCTGTTGATCCCTACACCCCATGTCAGGCACCTTGAGGTTCCTGCCATGGGGTGCATGGATGAATTGCACCTCTCATTTTATTATGGGAGCATGCATTACGGCTGGTTCACGGCCTGAATGTATGCTCCCATAGTAAATATAGGAATGCTACCAAACAGTATTCGGTCACATCCTAATGGGGCGGTCGGGACCACCGACCGGGTGTCGGTCAGTCCCATAACCGTTGCGGTGTCGGCCGGAAGTGATTCCACCCGACATCGTAATGACCCCCTAGGTGCGGTTGCATCCAAATTAGGGTGTCGGAACCGCTGACCTATGGTCGGTTGGTTCCTTCCCCGTAACAGTGCATCCACCCAACATCGTAATGAGGGCCTTTGTGTGTTGTACTGTGAAAAGTATAAAATTATGTCAGTGCATAATATTTTGTACTGGAAGTTTATCCAGTACATAACCAACGCTTCACATGTGTTGGCGCAATTGTGTTTTTGTTAGACAGTAGTCTTGAGCAAACCTTGTTATATTTGTCATCGGAGTGAGAGCCTACTGACTCCCTCAGTATTACCTGGATCCTAATAATATGAGCTCCATGCCCGTATGATTATGTGTTTGTATGTGACCAGTGCAACACATACATGGAAGGTGTGTGAGATTACAAGATTTTAGAAGGCCTGTGGGTTCTATTTAAAATCCCTAGGAATGTTCATGTACATTAGATGGAGCTGCATTTGTTTCACACAATGTGGCTTTGTATTGCTGACATTGCTAATACTGGAGTAAGGGGACCTATATATTGATAGAGGAAAAGTTAATAATGTCTTTAAATTTACAAAATTGTTTTTAGGGCCTGTTTTACAATTTGACTGATGGAGAACCATCCATTAGGATGGTGGAGGACATTAAGGGCCTTATTACGAGTATTGCGGTCCATAGGACCGCCTTACTTGCGGTGATGGTCTGATCACCGCTACACTGTGGGCCTGGCCGCAGTATTACGATTGGGATGGTCGGACCACCACAGGACCGCTGCGACCGCGAGTGATCCAGGATCCCGTGGCGGTCATGCAGTGGTCATAGCAGGAATATGCTGGTGGTGCCACTGCGGCACCACAAATTGTATTCTGAGTTGCCCTCTCACCACCCTTTTTATGGTGGTGAGCCACCCATGTAAAGGTGGCACTGAGGCAACACCCCGTAACTCTCCTAGGCCTGGGGTGCATGCAGGGGGGCACATGTTGTGCCCCCCTGGAATTGCACCCCCATTCATGCACGATGTGGCATGCATGCCACACTGTGCAGGAACGTGCTGTAGGTGCTGCCACGGTGACGGACTGCACGTGAGACTGCTGCGGTCCCACTCACCTGACCAGGATTAAATTAAACTCCTAATCAAAGGGACAGGCGCAACACAGCTTTGGTGATCCTCCAGCAGATGGCGAGGTTGCGGCACCGCTGTAGGACCACCAAAGTCGTAATAAAGCCCTAAGTCCACCATCCAAAAAGTACTCCATTTACCACATTTAAAGATGAACTTTGGTCTAGCGGTCATCTCTGTTCGCTGAAAGGGTTCACTGACAATATATCGAAACCCTAAATATCGTGGTAAAAATATTGCGTCAAAAATATCGAGCACAAAAATATCCCTTTCCCATACCAATAATGGAAATTGAAAAAATATCACAAACAAATATCGTTTTACATGAATATTAAGATATATATATAGTTAAACATAGTAAACATTGAGGGCCAGATGTACGATGGTATTTAGTTTGCTACCCGTTTGCGCATGCTAAATACCTGTGGCCAATGTACAAACACTATTTTGCGAGTTGCAAATAGATTGCTACTCACAAAATAGTGTTTAGCGACTCGCTATTAGGAAGGGGTGTTCCCTTCCTAATAGTGACCGCAAAGCCATGTACGAATGTTTTGCAACCGCAATTGCGGTCGCAAAACACTCGCAATTTACCGCCCTCTTCAAGAGGGTGGTAATGCATTCGCAAAAGGGAAGGGGTCCCCAGGGGACCCCTTCGCCTTTGCAAATGCAGGCAAAAATATTTTTTACCTGCTCTTAAAAAATGAAACAAAAGCGTTTCATTTTTCTATTTTGAAATGCATCCCATTTTCCTTTAAGGAAAATGGGCTGCAGTAATAAAAAAGACTGCTTTATTTAAAAGCAGTCCCAGACATGGTGGTCTGCTGAGCCCAGCAGGCCACCATACCTGGGAGGGCCTGCCATTCCGAATGGGGTCGCAAATTGCAAGTGGCTCATTAATATTCATGAGCCTCGCATTTTGCGACCCCATTGGGAATCTCAATCAGTGTCTCTGACACTGTAGTACATTGTAAATTGCGACTCGCAATTTGCGACTCGCAATTGAGCCCAAATTGCGAGGCGCAATTTACAATGATCGTAGATCTGGCCCCAGTATAACAGTAATATAATGTAAATTAAATATATTTAAGTAATATTAAAAAATATATACATATTTAAACAAACACACACATATATGTAGGTATGTATGTTTATTTACACATTTAAAATGTAAAACTATTATTAAAATAATGATTATAATTTATATTACAGTATATATATATATACACACACACACTCACACAATAAATTAAAAACTGTAAAAAATAGTCTGAATTAAATTAAGAAAACTTATCAATTTAATTACACATAAAAAAGTAAGCAATTTAAAGAATACATTTAACTAATAATATATTATTTATCACAAACATTACTAATATTATAATTTTAACCAATATAAACAGAACTATAACATTCTAGGAATAATACATATATTATCACTCCAGTCGGTGCAACAGTAGGGAAAGCTTTGGACTCAGAAGGGGTAAAGTTTACTTTTCCCATTCCAGTCTGTGCAACAGTAAGGAAAGTACTTCACTTCAAACACATAAGTTATTTTAATACAACTAACAATTTCATAAAATTATAAGACTTAAATAAAAATTAAATATATAATAAAAAACAAATAAATAATTACAAGTATTATAATGTTTTTAAATAGTTAATATAAGAATAAAATCCTATTTAATAACTATTCAATTAAATTCCCAAACTATAGTCCCACATACCTAGCAATGCACATTTAACATATATATAAATAAAAACATTATAATATTTACTCAACGTACATAATTAACTAACAATTAATTAATTAAAAATGTATCAATAATTAATCTATTATTATTTAATAAACTTCCCACTGTATACCCCTACACACCCAACAACCCACCCCTAAAATATATATTAAACAATTACAATTATTGCAATAATTACATAATTAATTAACAATTGATACATTTAGAATGTATCAATAATTAATCATTATTCAATTATTATTGAATTAACTTTCCACCCTATACTTCACCAAACCCAACAACCCACACCTAGAATATAACTTTAAAAAAAATACTTACACAATTTACAAACTTAGGGGCTCATTACAATGACGGATGGAAGCCCATCCGCACTTGTGGCGGTGGCGGAAAAGGTTCATTTCCCCGCTCCGGATGCGGTCATTGCGACCACCGAATTACAATGGTCCAACAGAGGCCGTATTCTGTCCGCCGTGGTCTGTCAGGCTCCGCACGTTTCTTGCGTACGCTAGGGTGGTGGATGGAGCCAACAGATCAAGACAGGCGTGCGGAAAAACGTTCCGTCTGCCAACCAGATTACGATGTGCCATGACAGCCCTTCCCACCGCTGTGTAAAAACCACGTTGAGGATGGCGGAAACACAACAACGGAGAGGAAGAGCCGATACAGAACCCATCCAAACCACCGGAGTCACCATGGATCCTGCGCTACAGGCCTTCCCACTGCACTACCTGCTGCACCTCCGGCAGACAAGACGCTGCTGCGCTCAACAGCAGAGGTACGTACTAAACATCTCCACGCATGCAACCCCTGAACAACTACAACTCCCAGCAAGCGTGGCGGCACCACGATGAATGTGGCAACCTGCCAAATGCAAAGTGCGAGGCCCACCCAATCCTCATGAGTGACCGTCGGTGCCCCTGAAGGTAATCGGGGCCAATGCCGAGCCCTGCAGTTGCAGAGCGCGCACACCGCAATGTCAAGAAATGTACGCCGAAGGCCCTCATTGGCTGATGGCCCATTCGCATAGTGGTTGCAACACCGCGGCGGCCTGGAAGCTGCGACCGCAGCCCTGCATCATCCAATTGGGGCCAATGCGTGCCATCGCTGCGGATGCCAGCTACCGCGCATGCGAACACATTCTGCATTTGCATTGGCGCCATGCGAATTACATCACACATCACAACGCATGTGCCGAAAGTGATTGGTGCACCCCATGTGTAATGTCGAGGGGCACGAGGCCCCCATGCATAGAAAGTAACCACACAGACACCGTACATGTATAGGAGAACTGGCCCAGGGCACGTGCGCCCAGCCCCGTTTGTTGGCAGGGTCACATGTCCAGTGACGCCTGTGCCGGGTGGTTGTGGGGTGGGGGGTAATCCAGCCCTCTGAGAGTGGCTGGTGCATCAGAACAACAAGAACAGCAACCAGCTGGTCACTACACTGTGAAGGTATGAGAGAGTGTGACCTTTGAGTGAAGTCCTCTTACACATGTTATGTCCAAGAAAAGGAGAGTGAAATTACAGACATTGTCAGGCCTCGGGGCCAGCATGGACTGAAATGAGGGAAGGAGTCAAAAAGGACAAAGGTCCCTCTCACTGTACCAATGTTTTATAGTGAAACATCCAACCTGTGAATATCGCTTGTATATCCCTTGACATCTGACTGGCGTCCCTTGGCCAGGGGTCGTCTTGTGAAGGGCCAGTGACGTAGGCAGACAATCAGAGGTGTCCATTGTCTGCAAATCAGACAGACTTGTAATCCCTAGCACCCCCAACACACGTACTGGAGTGGCGTTCAGTGTGCCTAGCTGCCATTGCCTGCAAATGTTCTCACACACGTCATAGGAGTGCACACGTGGAACAACCAAACATAGCCCTGACCGACATCATTGTCAGCCATGTGGGCATGTATACACAATCCATGTGCATTGGTGCCTCATTCAGGTGGACATTGCAATGTCTGTTACGCAAATTCCTCACACACTCACGCAGGACTGACCCCATAATGTCCACATGTGTCTGTCCACCGTGCTGTATATCCGTGTTGCGTTGTCCAGATGACACTCACTGCCCTCATCCCGTAATGTTGGTATGTATTGTGGGACTAAAGCTTGCGGTCGTGCAGTGACAGCAGCTACATGCAACTCAGCATTGATGCTGGGAAACACAAGTGCTGTGCCATCTAACCACAGGGCAGCTCATCCTTGATGTAGCAGTGTACTATATGCCAAACACATCAACTTATTTGGATGTCGTAGTGTCAGTATGTCGAGTGAGTGAAGAAAAACAACGTCTGAATGCAGGTCACTTGTGCATTTCAAGTGACCATGAGTCCAGTCAATGTTGTGGTTGTGTGAGTCTCTGGGTTAGCTGTTCACCACATCTCATCTATAACTCAGCCCATGCTTGTGTACCCTGACATACGTAGGAGGAGACCACCCTTCTTCCGACCTGTCCCCGACCTGGCGACGATGGAGGACAACGAAATCATCAGGAAATTCCGTTTGGATCGCCGCACACTACGAAACCTATGTGCCCAGTTGGAGGCCCATTTGAAGCCCAAAAGAATATATCCGGCTGCATTGTCTGCTACAGTGAAGGTTATGGCTGCACTGCATTTCTTCGCTACTGGGTCTTTCCAGTACACTGTGGCCAGCGCCGGTGGGATGTCACAGCCCATGTTCAGCATGGAGTTGCGTGACGTCCTGTCAGCATCAATGCTTTACAAGGAAAGACATGTCCACTTCCCGAGGAGGGATGAATTGGCAGCTGTGAAGGTGGAGTACTATGACCTGGGAGGCATTCCAAATGTTGTGGGAGCCATTGATGGTACCCACATTGCCCACGTTCCACCACATGCAAGTGAACACATCTATCGGAACCACAAACACTACTACTCCATCAAGGTGCAAGTGGTATGCCAGGCAGATCAGATCATCCCACATGAGTGTGCAAAGTATCCTGGGTCAGCACATGACTCCCACATCTTGCGGAACAGCACCATACCCCAATTGAGGGCCAATCTGCACCCCGAACGGGCCTGGCTTGTTGGTGAGTGGGCTGTGTCAATGACTGTGATGTATGTGTGACATGCGGCTCAAATCACATATTCAGATCACACTGTTGCCTGTATGTCTCACAACTAGGTGACCCTGGGTATCCCAATCGTCCATGGTTGCTGTCCCCACTGCGGAATCCAACAATGCCGGGGGAAGTCCAATACAATGATGCACATGGGAGGACACGTCGTGTGGTGGAGCGCACTTTTGGACAGCTGAACTCAAGATTCATGTGCCTGGACAAGACTGGTGGTGCACTTATGTACTCACCACAGAAGGTATGCCAGATGGTAGTCGCCTGCTGCATGCTACACAACCTGGCCTTGCGCAGAAGGATCCCCTGATTCTGGAAGATGATGAACAGCAGCAGCCCCCCGCTCCCAACCCACACATGCCCAGTGACGATGACAGTGGTGAGGAAGAAGGCTTTGACCAGCGTAAACAGCTCATCGTCAACAACTTCCGTTGAGTGTAAGTTAACAATGAGCGACTATGACTGTGTCTGTGTGCCTTGCTGTTGTCTCACAAACTTTGAGAATTGTTGCTGGCATTTTGTACACATTCAGGACTATGCGCAGGATTAGAGAACTTGGGCAGGCAGGGACCGAGCCCCCAGAGGCACCCATGAGCACAGGACCCAATCGCTATAGTGCCTCACTAGCTCTCCTACTCACTCAGAGGAATCCAAGCATGTGTACAGAAGTAGATAAGTTGAAGACAAGAAACGCTTTGAAATGTGCATTTTTACTACAGTGTCAAAACATTCAACATACAAAAACAGTTACCATAGTGACACATCCATATCACAAGAAGCAAGATCTCATATCAATAATCCCTCTGGACGAAGACCCACGAGCATATCCCCCCACCGCTTGCTGGGAGGAGTTGTATGAGATGTCCCAGGTATATGGGCTTTGTCAGCAGACCCCATTCCTCAGCCAATACATGGTGAAATGTACATCCCATGTGCTGTGTTGCTCTCATCACTGGATGGATCACTCTCCAAGTGTTGGGCAACTAGCCCGCCTCCCCATGACATCTAAAAGGCACTCGTGACCTCTAGCAGATGTGACACTTTTTTGAGCCGGGGTGCTAGTTCCTGACCAGAACAGAATGACAACGGACAATGTCCTCCAACCACGGACAGAATGGGCAGGCAGTACTCCTGGACCGCGCAGAGAACAAGCTCTGTGGACACTTCTCATGTGACAGACAAATACTAAGGTACTTGCAAAACGACTACGCCATGTAAATTTCGTGCACTACAGCTGCATGATGGAAGCCGAGCTCATGCCAGTCGACAATGTCCATGACGGTCAGATGACAGCCTCCCCTTGCTCAGGTCTGTGGTACCAAGCAAAACAGACTGCAGAGGTCAGCAGAGTCAAAGCTAATGCAGACAGGGCAAAAGTCAGAGAGCTGAATGACAATTCCTGTCAGTAGGCGTGAAAAAGGTAAAAGGATATTGAATTAGTCACCAACAGTTCATGTTGCTGTTAAGTAGTTACGAATCCAAGAAGGCACAGGCATCTTCGAAGGCAATCAGTTCCAAAAGACGATCCAAATCATGTTCAGCAAAAAGGACCGCCATCCAATCCAGCAGTATGAAGGAACAGATGTGCTCCTCGCACCACGAGGATGAAAGGAGCATCCCATGGCAACCTGGGAGAGGTTCGATGTAGGCCTGGCACAGGAGCCTTTGCGCAAACGCACAGGTGCAGCTGGCAGCCTGCCTGACACATTGAAAGGCATCACACAAACGTGTATCACTGGAGCAGTCCTGGTCGTGGACCAACAAAGGACTCACCCACAGCTCATGATCCAGGGCAGCAAGGGATGTGTTGGAAAGGCAGACATCCATGGCCCAGTGAAAGGGGCATCGTCGACAACAGAACACAGGTTGCACGCAGGTGAAATAGGCATAGCGAAGGGTTAGCCTATAACTGATGCATAGCACAGCTAATGGGACACATCCAAAGAGAAGCTGCATGCGGTCACGGTATAGTTGCAACTGACCGGGGTTCGCCTGGACCACAGGATGGACAGACATGGCGTGAGAGCACTCTTAGAACCAGCGCTCAGCTGCACAGCTACAAATAGTGTTATCAAACCGCTAAATGCAGTCTGAAAATTGGAGGAATGACACCCGGTAGTACTCCAAAAATAGCATGAAACGAAGGGACAAGGCCAGAGCCCACAAGTTTGTAAAAACTGTGCTACGGCCTCCAGTATCGGAGGCTTACAATGATTTCTGTGTCAGTCCCCCGGAAAAAAGTGGGAGTGCGGTGTTCAGCAGTGACTGAATCGCGTGGGACGGTCATGGCACCTGGAATTCGAAGGTCTCAGGGCTGGTGTATGAGCAACTACTTGTTGAAACAGAAGCCCATTGTGCCTGCACACTTTTTGAAGTATGCTTTTGCTGTGGGAATGTGAGGCCACAAATGACTATCCACAATCGCATATGGGGGAGTAAGGGGGACATTGCTACAGCAAGGAACACGGCATGCAACAGTTCCTATATACACAATGCCTGCCCTGTGACCGCAACAGTTGTGCTCATTCAGGAGAAGATAACTTCAGTTGTAAAACAGATTTAGCGTGGGTATGTTGTCAGGGACTGGTGTTCATGTGGGTAAACATGCCTAGATTATACATGTCACATGAAAATCCCTGGGCAACAGTACTTGAGTGTGTGAATGCGACAATGTCACCATCGTCCACATGACAGGATGTGTTGGGATGCTGGCTCTTGTGGGCACACTGCTAAGGATGTCATTGTTCTGCGCTGTGTGAGCTGTGACAACTTCCGTCATGTCCATGATGATGCCATTAGGGGGATGTGAGCACACTGCTTCACCTCCCAGCACAGTTCACCCCTCGGCATTCTGGAAAATGCAGTTCAGTCATGATGCTTACTTGTCAGACCGCAGAGGTCAGCAGAGTCAAAGCTAATGCAGACAGGGCAAAAGTCAGAGAGCTGAATGACAATTCCTGTCAGTAGGCCTGAAAAAGGTAAGAGGATATTGAATTAGTCACCAACAGTTCATGTTGCTGTTAAGTAGTTACAAATCCAAGAAGGCACAGGCAGCTTCGAAGGCAATCAGTTCCAAAAGACGATCCAAATCATCTTCAGCAAAAAGGACCGCCATAGAATCCAGCAGTATGAAGGAACAGATGTGCTCCTCGCACCACGCAGATGAAAGGAGCATCCCATGGCAACCTGGGAGAGGTTCGATGTAGGCCTGGCACAGGAGCCTTTGCGCAAACGCACAGGTGCAGCTGGCAGCATGTCTGACACATTGAAAGGCATCCCACAAACGTGTATCACCGGAGCAGTCCTGGTCGTGGACCAACAAAGGACTCACCCACAGCTCATGATCCAGGGCAGCAAGGGATGTGTTGGAAAGGCAGACATCCATGGCCCAGGGAAAGGGGCATCGTCGACAACAGAACACAGGTTGCACGCAGGTGAAATAGGCATAGCGGAAGGTTAGCCTATAACTGATGCGTAGCACAGCTAATGGGACACATCCAAAGAGAAGCTGCATGCGGTCACAATATAGCTGCAACTGACCGGGGTTTGCCTGGACCACAGAATGGGCAGACATGGCGTGAGAGCACTCTTAGAACCAGCACTCAGTTGCACAGCTACAAGTAGTGATATCAAACCGCTAAATGCAGTCTGAAAATTGGAGGAATGACACCCGGTGGTACTCCAAAAATAGCATGAAACGAAGGGACAAGGCCAGAGCCCACAAGTTTGTAAAAAGTGTGCTACGGCCTTCAGTATCAGAGGCTTACAAAAAGTGGGAGTGCCGTGTTCAGCAGTGACTGAATCGCGCGGGACGGTCATGGCACCTGGAATTCGAAGGTCTCAGGGCTGGTGTGTGAGCGACTACTTGTTGAAACAGAAGCCCATTGTGCCTGCACACTTTTTGAAGTATGCTTTTGCTGTGGGAATGTGAGGCCACAAATAACTATCCACAATCACATATGGGGGAGTAAGGAGGACATTGCTACAGCAAGGAACACAGAGTGCAACAGTTCCTATATACACAATGCCTGCCGTGTGACCGCAGCAGTTGTGCTCATTCAGGAGAAGATAACTTCGGTTGTAAAACAGATTTATCATGGGTATGTTGTCAGGGACTGGTGTTAATGTGGGTAAACATGCCTATATCGTACATGTCACATGAAAATCCCTGGGCAACAGTACTTGAGTGTGTGAATGCGACAATGTCACCATCGTCCACATGACAGGATGTGTTGTGATGCTGGCTCTTGTGAGCACACTGTTAAGGATGTCATTGTTCTGCGCTGTGTGATCTGTGACAACTTCCGTCATGTCCACGATGATGTCATTAGGGTGATGTGAGCACACTGCTTCACCTCCCAGCTCAGTTCACCCCTCGGCATTCTGGAAAATGCAGTTCAGTCATGATGCTTACTTGTCACGTGACTGAGGTGTTTCACCTGAGTTGGGCAAGGAGAGGTACAGAGACCTGAGTAGATTTTGGCAGCTTCCTCAGCAGACACCGATCACAATGTATCTTGCCCCTACTGATGTGGGAGGATAACGCGACACACGTGTCTAGAGATTCACAGCACTGACCTGCACCAACCTTGGTGACACACGACAACGGTAACAGAAGTAAGCTTTTCAACTGAACTGCATCTACCAGGATGCTAAGGGCTAAACTGTGTTGGGAGGTACAGTTGTGTGCTCCAGTCCCGCTGCTGTCCATGTTGATGGAGTTTGCCGGTGTTATCTGTAATGCATATTGCACAGCATTGCCTTGTGATGTGCTTTTGCGGTGGTTCCATAATTTGGCAATTCACTGTTATTTCCTTGTGTCTTTCCATTTCCTCCACTCTCTCAATGGATTTTTGCTTTTACATAATCAGATACATTGCAATGTGAGTCAACTTGCTACTTACTGTGATGAAAATGCTCTTGACACAAAGGCATACTGTTGTGAGTTGTGTTTCTTTTGAAATGAGTGACAGGTGAGGGGTGAAGTGGAAAGTGATGGTACACGGATAGTTAGGGTAGAACACACAATGGTAGAGTTCCAAAGTCTAACCAAACACTGCCATCCTTGTGGCAATGTGGATTCGTATTTACAACAAAGTCAATGCTCGGTGTTACAGTGGTGACATCAGCGGTTGCTCCGAGAACTGGTACGGCATGGTGCTGTGCCACGTGATCCTCCCAGGGTCTTTTTTGGACGCTCCCTCTGCTGTTTGGCCTGGGGGGAACCTGCTGCATGCTCAGAGGTGTCTGAGGAATCGCCGTGGTGTGACTCACCCCTCCCTGTGGCCTCTGCTGAGGTGGTGTGACTGTCATCCTGCTGTCCACGGGGGGGATGGGCAGCTATTTGTGCTGCATGCATGTCCCTCAGGACACCCACAAACTGGCCCATGTACTCCACATGTTGTCCCAAGTGAGTGCCCATGGAGCTCTGCAGCCGGCAGACTTCCCGCAGTTCTTCAAGGACCTGGCCCATCTGTCCCTGGTTCTGCTGGTATGCACCAAGGACAGTTAGCACGGTGTCCAGGGCCGCAGTCTCATTGCCCTCCTGTGGCTGTCCCCCAGTTTTCCTCCCACATGCCCTGCTGCCACAGACCTGTGGCGGCGTCTGGCGCTGCCGCTGCACACTGTCCCCAGCACCCCGAGGCTGCCTGGTGGTATTCGCAACTGCTGGCACAGGTACAGTGTTGGATGCAGCGGTGGTGATGGTGGAGGTGGCTGCCACAAAGGTTGTTGCTGCAGGGGTCTGCGTTGGCGGGGCAGCTGTTGTGGGAGTCGTGGTGGTGGTGGTGGGGACAGTGAGGGCCAGAGACTGAGCTGTCCTGGGCACGCCGGAGGGGCCAGGTCGGTCCTCCTCATCCGAAAAGACCAGGGAGTCTGCATCCGAGGGTTCACCTTCCAGGGGGGGAGACTGTCTGGGCTCGCCCATGGCACGGTCGCCTGCTGTTGCTGGCGAGTCACCTGTTGCAGAGAGGTTAGATTGTCAGCATGTTCAGTACACAGAACAACTTTGATGTTCATGTTTCACACATTTCATTTGAGATGGCCTTACTTTTTAGCTTGGCATTGCAGTGCATCCATAACAGTTTGTCAGCAGTCGACCGTGATGTGGAGGTACATACATTGCTCGTTAGCTATGTGTCATGGCTGAAGATACAAAATCATTTGTACAGATATTGTATTTCCAAGGACATGTCCTCTGGTACCACCTTGTTGCTCATCCGATTCAGGTCATGCTTGGACATTTGTGTCTTTTCCATGAGTATCTGACTACTATGCCGCAACTCCATGATTTTTGTACTTACCTCCTGTGGTTGTGAGGTTTGACAGAGTTTCCATGCAGGTATTGTGTTGACCCGAGTCTTTCTGCTTTGAGGCATTGGGACTTGCACATTGGCTTTTTGTGAACGCGTTCTTGTATTTTGCTTTGCAGTTACATGTGACTTCATCACTGACACTGTGAATCATGTCGATGGTATTAGCTGTATGTGCACTGCCTACAACTTATGGGGGGTTCCAGAGTTGGCTACCAAGTGCAGGATGTGGGGGTCATTTGGCTCCATGCTGTCTGTGAGGGAAGAGCTCTCTAGTCAGGTGTCACACTCTCTATTCCGAAAAGCAGTGAAGACCTGGCTTTTCAAACAGAGCCTCCCCTGAGCATTTCTACCCGGTCTACCACCCGTTGTCTCGCCCCGTTATCAGCGCCTTGACGCCCTTGGGCTAAGTTAGCGCTATACAAGATCATATTCATTCAAGACAGAGGGCCTTGTGGGAGTTGTGATCTTGCTGTCAGGGCTCAACAACCCCCTCCCCAGTGAGATGGCTACCTACCTT
Source organism: Calotriton arnoldi (assembly GCA_963921515.1). NCBI lineage: Eukaryota > Metazoa > Chordata > Amphibia > Caudata > Salamandridae > Calotriton > Calotriton arnoldi. Next base: position 240,324 of record CAWUFW010017435.1, read on the forward strand.
TTAGGAGGCACTGTCGACGGAGTTAGCTGACACATGGCTGTGGGGTGGGGAGGGTTGGCCATGTTGTTTGGGAGGGAGGCCAGGGTGCATGAGCTGACTAACTACCTGTGAGGTGCGCCTGAGTAAGGAAATGCTAGCCTTGTGATCCATTCATATTGAAAGCATGCATTCCACATGAGTTTGATGTGGGCTGGCAATTGAGGCTCACTTGTTGTGCACAACAGTACATTACAGTGGGATGTGATCATTTTGTTTGTACTTACCAGCCTCCACTCCCCCCTCGATTCCTGTGCGACTCTCGGGATACAGTATGGCAAGCACCTTCTTCTCCCATTCGGTGAAGGCTAGTGGTGGAATGGGAGGGCCGCCACCAGTTCTATGGGCCGCCTCGTGGTTCCTCAGGGCCCGATGCTTGATCCGGCCCTTGAGGTCACCCCACTGCTTCCTGATGTCACGCACAGTGCGTAGGGTGGTCCCTACGGCATTGACTTTGCTGTGGATCCTTGCCCACATCTGATTCTTGCGCGCAAGTGGGTTGTGTTGTACCAGGTGCCCAAACAAATGTGGTTCTACCCTGATTGTCTCGTCTACCATCACTTTCAACTCTGAGTCAGTGAAATTGGGCATTTTCTTGGGGGGCATGGTGCAAATGAATGAGGGGTGCAGGGTGCAAGGTAATGGTGGAGATATGTGAAGTGTGTGAGGTGTGTGGGTGAAAGTGGTGTTGTGTGGAGATGGGTGGGTGTGATGTTGTGCAGTGTGAGTCAATGGTGTCCTGTCTCTCTGTCTAGGCTCGTGGTGTGCAAAGGATGCTGGTCCAGGAAGGGGTTGGTTTTATACTGTGGTATGTGGGTGTGTCCACATGAGTGATGGCCTCCAGATGTCTCTTCCATGCTGCGCATGGCTTTCCCTCCCAGGAGCAAGTTGGGGTGTGTCATTGTGGCGTGTGTGTTGTGATTGAGGGCGGCAGGGAGTACAGGCACACTTCGGGCATAGTTGTGAAGTTGGTTCCGCCTGCCATTCATTTGGCCTATGTGCTTGCGCGGCGGTCGGACGCAGTGCTCGGTCCGCTAGCTCCGTATTCTCATCGTAATTAGCCGTGCAGTCATGCCGCGGCGGGAGCGGCCTTTCCAAGCCGTTGGACAGCTTTCCCTATCCGCCGCAGTCAGAATTGCAGCTTTTCCGGTCGTGGTGGAGGGTCTTTTGTGACATCCATCCCCCACAGTCTGATTTTGCGTACATTGCATGGTGATTTGACCGACGGAAATGCCGCCGCTCATGCGGGGGGATTTTTTCCGGGACCATGGCGGTCGGAAGGCTTTTCCGTGCGCCATCGTAATTGGGTCCCTAATAACCAAATAAATATTTAATATTAAATTAAAAACATTATAAATTAGTTATACTTAATTGACTTCCCACCCTGTACCCCTACAAACCTCACAACCCGCTACAACACTATAAATTAGTATTTTACAATTAAATACAAAATTTAAATAACAAAATTACAAACCATATTTAAAAACATCAACAAACAATATAAAACATATACTATTAAAATATTATTTAAACACATCAAGAACCTATAAAAAGATGTTTCTTACATTAAAAATATTTTTGTCAATTATATTTTTGCACATGATATTTCGGTGTCACGATATTAAAAACTCGATATTTCTGCAACTTGATATTTTTAACTCAATATTCTGTCCGAATACCCCTCAAAAGGAATCACCATCGCAATGGTTACCTTCAAGCAATGAAGCTTTTGGTGGATGATCGCTGTTGGTTTTGATGGCCATTCACCAAATGTTTTTACTATTTCAGAAACAAACTTTCTAAGCAGGAGTTTATTTCTGGAAAGCTCCCATGGGGTGTTGGTCATTATTTTTTTGCCCCTCATCGCCATCCTTTTTTTGGTGATGATATTACCATTTACTGAGGACTTACAAGCAAATTAAATGTTCCAATCCAGTGTAAGCCAAATTCTTCAAAATGTTTTAGGAAGAGAGCACAAGCACTTTAACACTGGTTAGTAGTGGTCAATTGCACAGAGTCCTAATGCCAACAAAAACACATTTCAGAAAACAGGAGGTGTGAAGGCAAAGAGTTTGGGGATGACCCAGAAGAGAGGGTCATGTCCACCATTCACTGTGAGGTAAAACTTGGCAGTGAGTGACAGTTAAAAGATTATGGCCCCCACACCACGGGAGACCTCTTCCATGGTCTTGGGGCTATCAGTTTTAAATTTTTCAATAATACACTCCTGCTTTGTGAGTTTTTAAAAAAAAATGCATAACTTTGAAAGCCTCCCATCAAACTTTTACAGCATTGACAAGAACCACCAGGACAGTGATTCCTGCCAATGTTTAGGGAGCCTGAAGGGCAGGCAGACAATTCTAAATTTGGTGGTTGCAGGTCTCTCAGTATGGTGGGGCTAAAGTCCTCCACCATACCAACAAACTTAAGTAACCTGCCAAACTCTACATCAGGCACCATGTCTCATTTTCCCAAACTTTGCATCAATATGCAATTCCATGGGAGGTACATTAGTCTTTCTATGCAATCACCCTTGTATTGTGATTTTAATCTCTATCAACTACAATCTTTTTGCCCCTCAAAATTACTGCCATCTTGAGGCAGGCTCAAGGTTAGAAAAATGTGTGGTTTTTAGAAATGTTCATGCTTTACATATGGGATACACTTTACAGCAAAGGCACTTCCATAATTTGAAAAGTGTTTAGATATGCAAAGCAGTTTTCTTAACCAAAACATTTTTATCAAGTTTCATTAAAAATCACATAGTCAGATACAAAGCCAACAGTGATAGTTAACCATTGTACTTTTCACTAGAAGAGTATATCTTGGATATCGATAAGTGTTTACTTTTATATTAACAATTCCCTATAATCCCCTTCCCTCTCTTCCCATTCAGTGGAACTACACTGCACACTGCTTATATGATCTTGGATTTTCTTAACTTAGATATTTATGGAAGGCCTATTGCTTCCTTAATTAAAGTCTCTGCACGCATAACATTTTAAACATTGTGGGCCATATTTATCAACGACTTGCATTGCCATTGCCTCACACTAGGTCACGCAAGGGCAACACAAGCCCTTAAGGTTGATTTACCGAGTCATTCAAATCAATCTTGCATGGTCCTGCGTGTCTTTGTAAATCTGGATTAACTCAAGGCAGCGCAATTTCTGCCTTGCGTTACTTTCTTCCGGGAAGGTGTTACATGGGTGGAGAGCGGGTGTTCCAATGCATCCACCCATGTATTTTGGGGAATTCACAGATTCACTAACAATACTAAACCTGGAAATGTATCAAAACATCACGCCTTTCCAGGAGAGGTGCAATGAGAAGAAATAGCTTTATTTTTCCTATTTTTTCTCTAGGTGTTCTTCATTCCACAGCACACTTAGAAAGAGGAAAATGCCACGGATTATTGTTTTTACGCTGAAGGTGCCACTTCCTGCACAAAAACTGTCCTACCTGTAAAGCAGGCACCCTTCCACCATAGCCTGTGTTGGCGCTTGGCAGTCACAATTGCACCAGCTCACAGATAGAGCATGCATGCACTATATGTGAGTAAATATGGTGCATTAATGCCCTCTCCTTTTGACACAGTGCAGCAAGTTGTCTTACTGTGTTGCACTGTAACAAATCTTGATAAATCTTGACCTGTGTAGAGAATGTCTCATTGTTCCACTTCCCCTGAAGGATTTAGAATAGTTTCAGCACCTTTTATGTTGGCGGGCATACTAAAGATGGGATGCCTTCCATCAGGTATTTCACTGAAAGGTCCCATATTGCTTCACAGTCTTCGCAGTCATTGGGGATTTCAGAAATGCCCCAAGTTAGCTTCTTCATTGCCACATTTCAAAGGCATGAGTGCTACTGGGCAATATCACTGGGTTATATTCTCTTTTGTAATGTTGCAATAGTGGTCTTCGCATCTCCCAGGCAGTTTCTTGTCAATAATTTATCTCCTTTGTACTGGTGTTGCAAGTCCTGTGTCCCCTCTCCAATAAATATACACAATGATTTATTTAGGAGGGAGTAACCCAGAATAATACACTGGGGTGAGGCCTCTTGGTATCACTTTCTTAATTAACGGCTGTAGAACCCAATCCCTTAATTGAACATAGTTTAACCTCTCTTTCTCCTCCCCTTGCTAATTCACTTTTGTAATTATTAACCGATTTAATTACCCCTTTCTGGTACATATTGCTCACCAATGGTGGTCACCCTATCACCAGGAATCAATCGGTTCCGGGGTAAGTGCTGCAGTGAAAGAGGGATTAAGTGCATGGGGTGTGTGGAGAGGGATATGTAGTCAATTTTAATAGCATATTCACCTCATTCCAGAATGCCAAATTGGTATTCATAGAAGTAGTAAGGTATTAGCCATTTGTATGGCAGAATACAGAAAGAAAAAATAAGAAGATAATATAAAACCAATACTGAAAAACAACACAAACATCGGGGGGAAGAAAGCAATGGAAAAAACATTTATACCACACATGGATCAAGTGGTTTTTAGTTAGTACACACATTCGATACATCCCAGAATGAAAAAAAAACATACTCCTAGTACAGAGAGTAGACTAATAGGATGATGAGATAATAGTACTAATAATAATAATAATAATAATGGTGGTGTAGAATTAAATCCATAGAAGACTACTCCATATCCGTTTAAATCTAAGCCAAGAGCGAGGGCCTCTAGTATGGGCTAACACTAGTTCAGACTCTAACACCTGTCTGAGCAATATCAAAACTTCGTTCGCGTTTGGGCTTGTAGGGTCTAGCCAAACTCTTGCAATGCACAAGTGAGCACATACAATGATGATAGAATTTAATGACCTCTCTTGACTGTTATCCCCGTATTTACACCCGAGGAAGATTTCCCTATCCGTGAGCTGAAACTCATGGCCAAGATGACCTGTAAACATTGCGGATACTTTATTCCAGAATAGTTTCAGCCCCGGACAATCAACAAATATATGTTTTAAGTCTGCCGCAAACAACTTACATTTTGGACAGTGAGTTTTGGTGGAAGATCCAGAGGCTGCCCACCTAGAGATGAGCTTGGGCATATAATATAACATAAATATTGTCCTATGTTGCTGCAGTTTCAAGTTAACAGAAGTTACTGCTTGATCTAAAGTATCCAATGACCCCTGTATTTCTTCTGCAGATATATAAGTTTTAAGAAGACAACTTAATTTGGTGGAAATCTGCAGACTATCATCACAAGCTGTTGTAATAAACTTCTGCTACATTGCGCTAATGGCGCCTTTCCCAGGAATTGAATATACCCCTGTCAATATTTCTGACGTGTATGGTAATTCTAATAACTTCTGTCCATGTAGTAAATAATCCCTTATTTATGTGTATTTAAAAAAGGAGCTGTGCGATAGCCCAAACTCCTCTTTTAATGCAGCAAACGAGCGGAATCCTTGGCCATTGTACAAGTGTACTAGGTTGTTGATACCCTTCCACCGCCATATTCTACCAGCAGCATCCCCGAATATCGCCGGAAATGTTGGGTTACCCCATAAAGGAATATATTGATGTGATATCCTTGATAATCTTGAATCTGACTCGTTTAAAATAGTTAGGGTCAAAGGTCTTATTTAGGGTAAATCCGATCGATGGTCCACAAGCTAATTTATATGCAACTGAAGACAGGCCCGCTTCAAGCCCGTTTAGCAGGGTTTGAATCCGCCCAATAAATGTGGCCCAACAGTATAGCTTTAAGTCTGGGAGCTAAAAGCCCCCTTGCTTATAAGAGAGTTTGATATGGCTTAAGGCCCTTCTGGCGCATCTAAAACCCCAGATGAAACTACCTATCACGCTCTCCAGACACTTGAAAAAGGACATGGTGACTCGTAGAGGATTTGACCGATACAAATATAAAACTTTAGGCAGGATGCACATCTTAATTACATTACACCTACCCAGAATGCTGAGAGGGAGCTGGTGCCAGCTACGTAGATTAGCTACAGCTTGTTTAAGGATTGGCTCGTAATTCAGAGTGAAAACATCCTCTACCTGACTACGAAGTCGAATACCTAGATAAGTGGCTGAACATGTGACACCAAGAGTCATTGGTACAGAATCGGGTTGATAATTCAGAATTGACTGTGTCTCAGACAAGTTAAACTTGTATCCTCAGAATGAGCCGAAAAACTCTGCTGCTTCCGTTATACAAGTTATGGCTATATCCGGATCTGCCGAGAACACAGCAATGTCATCGGCATATGCAGTAAGCTTTAATTCTATACCATTAAGACATACCGGAGAGATCCCTGTATTCTGCAACAGATGTCTAATAAAAGGCTCGATGTAGACGGCATACAGAAGGGGAGAGAGTGGGCAACCCTGCCTTGTACCCCTTTGGAAGGAAAAAGATGTTGACGACATGCCGTTCAGTTCGACCATGGCACCAGGGGTTGTTATAAAACTTTTGCACCAGAGAGATGAACCAGTTGCCAAATCCGAAAGCTTCCATAGTTGACCAAAGAGTCTCCCAGTTTACTCTGTCGAAAGCCTTCTCGGCGTCTAACATGATCTCCCCCATGTATTTATTCAGCTTGCCAGCTACATCAAAAGCAGCTATAGCAGTATTTATATGAGTTGAAGTATCTCTCCCAGGGACAAACCCATGTTGTTGATTGGAGACTAGCCGATGAATAATGGGGGCCAGGCATGTAGCCAGAATTTTAGAGACGATTTTAGCGTCAGCATTAATCAGAGATATTGGACGGTAAAAAAAAAAAGACAAATAGACAAGATATTAAATTCAAGCCTGTTAAAGGTAAAAAAAAAAAAGAAGCACTAAGGTAGACATCAGGCTCTCTGTCCTGTCTAGGTTTTCATATTAGGTCCCATATGGATGGACCCACTATGGGGTCGATTCCGATTCGGGCCGGAAAAAGCACCGACCGACTCGGATCCGGAAAAAATACCGACCGACACGTACCCGTGGCGCACGACACACCAAGTACGATGCAAGGCGCGAAAAATCCGACCGACACGTACCGAAACAAAGTCGACCGACCGAGCCGCACGGAAAACAGCAATCCGGCCGGAAAAACACGCAAATCCAACCGACCGACACGCACCCGGAACAAATCCGACCGAAACGTACACGCGAACTCCAAACCGCAAAGTACGATGCAAGGCGCGAAAACCACGAGCGAGTCGGACGGAGGACAAGCCGTACGACCGACACGCATACAAAACCGAGCCGAAGCAACACAATACACCGCGACTGATGCGTACGCAGCATAGAAAACTGCACAAACACAGCGTGAACGAAACAGAGAACACCGTACGAGACCAATGCAGGGTCTGACTCGGTCACAAGAACGTTTCCAACATACACAAACAGCACAAAGGAAAAATCACCCAAAAAAGGCCAAACAAGCAATTACCAAGCCAATAAATACTGGGGGGTGGGGACAGAGAACAAAGACACACCCACAACTCCACCTATATAAAGGACACAAATCACTACCATGAGCCTTTGCAAATGCCATTCCACTGCCAGCACCCAGAGAAAGCAACCACACACCCACAGCTCATCCCTCACACAAGCCACACACCATCAGCACACCAACAAATACCTACCTCACATACACCCAGCAAAACACACACTCACACACCCTCACCTGCACACCAACACACACATCACTCACCATCACCACCCATCACCATGCCCCCAAGAAGAATCACAAGTTCCTAGATTGTGAATTGGAAGTCCTGGTAGACGAGATCCTCAGGGTAGAGCCACAGCTGTTTGGCACATTGGTCCAACAGACCCCCATGTCGCAGAAAACCAAGATGTGGGAGAGGATCATCAACAGGGTGAACGCCCAATCACCATGTCGGCGCACAAAGACCGACATCCAGAACAGGTGGTATGACGTGCGCAGGAGGGTACGGAAACTGCTGAAGCAAGACTACATCAACAGCCAACACACCGGCAGTGGCCCTCCTGCCAAGCCAATATACCTCAGGCCCTGGGAGGAGAAGGTGCGGGCCATCCTTCCGCCAGTGAGCGTATATGGACTAGAGGACATCCCAGAGCCTGGTGAGTACACAACAAATGTACACAATATACTGCCACAAAACACACACACATCACTGTCATGGGGAGAGTCAAACCATGCACTCATAGCAATTACACAGCAACCAGAACAGAATCATCCCAAAATGTGTATGTCAGTCAGATAAACACAACACATGCCATCAAAAAAGTCACATCCAACTGTGCCAACACATGTACAAACACAACCACAACTACAGCTAGGCAGTGGCACAAATAGAACTAACAAACACATCCACACATGTAGCCACCACAACAACACCAACACACAGTGAAGACCACTCAAAGGAAGGAATTCTGTGTATGCTGGCCAAGTCAGTGTAGCCAATAGCATCATGGGAGTCGCAGTCCCACATATTGCCCCCCACAACTGTCCCATCAACACCACCATGAACCATGCGCACATCACAGGGAGTGGAGAAGGACTCACAAGATGGCTGACACTGGCTACTGCTGTGGGGAGCACAAGGCCCTGCTGGCAAATGTGCACCAACAAACAGCAGGACACCACTGACTGACATCCTGAGAGACAACTTCCACTCCCTGCAATGCAAGCACGTTCCATGGTGGGATATCTGGCTGGCTGGGTGGGAAGGGGGACTTGCAGCACTGACTATAGTCACAAGCACCTCCCCTCACACACACCCCCAACACAAACTCCACAGTACCCACCTGGTAGAATGCAATGCCCTCCATCCTAACACAAGATCCCACAAAGAACCACCATCCTGGGTTATGTTGTGTGAAGCACAGGGACACTCTTGGGACTCTTAGCCAAACAACTGCCAGGACAACACTCCCAGCCATCCTGTCAGCACAGCCAGCCCACCCCACAGGGAAGCAGAGTCAAAAGGAAGGAAGCATGGGCATGCTGGGAAGGGGGTGGAGGCAATAGCATGATGGGAGTCGTAGTCACTGATATTGGTCACCCCCACAACTGTCCCATCAACACCACCCTGAACCATGCTCACATCACAGGGAGTGGAGAAGGACTCACAAGATGGCTGACACTGGCTACTGCTGTGGGGAGCACAAGGCCCTGCTGGCAAATGTGCACCAACAAACAGCAGGACACCACTGACTGACATCCTGAGAGACAACTTCCACTCCCTGCAATGCAAGCACGTTCCATGGTGGGATATCTGGCTGGCTGGGTGGGAAGGGGGACTTGCAGCACTGACTATAGTCACAAGCACCTCCCCTCACACACACCCCCAACACAAACTCCACAGTACCCACCTGGTAGAATGCAATGCCCTCCATCCTAACACAAGATCCCACAAAGAACCACCACCCTGGGTTATGTTGTGTGAAGCACAGGGACACTCTTGGGACTCTTAGCCAAACAACTGCCAGGACAACACTCCCAGCCATCCTGTCAGCACAGCCAGCCCACCCCACAGGGAAGCAGAGTCAAAAGGAAGGAAGCATGGGCATGCTGGGAAGGGGGGTGGAGGCAATAGCATGATGGGAGTCGTAGTCACTGATATTGGTCACCCCCACAACTGTCCCATCAACACCACCCTGAACCATGCTCACATCACAGGGAGTGGAGAAGGACTCACAAGATGGCGGACACTGGCTACTGCTGTGGGGAGCACAAGGCCCTGCTGGCAAATGTGCACCAACAAACAGCAGGACACCACTGACTGACATCCTGAGAGACAACTTCCACTCCCTGCAATGCAAGCACGTTCCATGGTGGGATATCTGGCTGGCTGGCTGGGAAGGGGACTTGCAGCACTGACTATAGTCACAAGCACCTCCCCTCACACACACCCCCAACACAAACTCCACAGTACCCACCTGGTAGAATGCAATGCCCTCCATCCTAACACAAGATCCCACAAAGAACCACCACCCTGGGTTATGTTGTGTGAAGCACAGGGACACTCTTGGGACTCTTAGCCAAACAACTGCCAGGACAACACTCCCAGCCATCCTGTCAGCACAGCCAGCCCACCCCACAGGGAAGCAGAGTCAAAAGGAAGGAAGCATGGGCATGCTGGGAAGGGGGTGGAGGCAATAGCATGATGGGAGTCGTAGTCACTGATATTGGTCACCCCCACAACTGTCCCATCAACACCACCCTGAACCATGCTCACATCACAGGGAGTGGAGAAGGACTCACAAGATGGCTGACACTGGCTACTGCTGTGGGGAGCACAAGGCCCTGCTGGCAAATGTGCACCAACAAACAGCAGGACACCACTGACTGACATCCTGAGAGACAACTTCCACTCCCTGCAATGCAAGCACGTTCCATGGTGGGATATCTGGCTGGCTGGGTGGGAAGGGGGACTTGCAGCACTGACTATAGTCACAAGCACCTCCCCTCACACACACCCCCAACACAAACTCCACAGTACCCACCTGGTAGAATGCAATGCCCTCCATCCTAACACAAGATCCCACAAAGAACCACCACCCTGGGTTATGTTGTGTGAAGCACAGGGACACTCTTGGGACTCTTAGCCAAACAACTGCCAGGACAACACTCCCAGCCATCCTGTCAGCACAGCCAGCCCACCCCACAGGGAAGCAGAGTCAAAAGGAAGGAAGCATGGGCATGCTGGGAAGGGGGTGGAGGCAATAGCATGATGGGAGTCGTAGTCACAGACATTGCTCAGCCTCACAACTGGCCCATCAACACCACCCTGAACCATGCTCACATCACAGGGAGTGGAGAAGGACTCACAAGATGGCTGACACTGGCTACTGCTGTGGGGAGCACAAGGCCCTGCTGCCAACTGTGCACCAACAAACAGCAGGACACCACTGACTGACATCCTGAGAGACAACTTACACTCCCTGCAATGCAAGCACGTTCCATGGTGGGATAACTGACTGGGTGGGTGGGTGGGTGGGAAGGAGGTCTGGCTGTCAACCAAACACAATCAATGCAGACCATGTTCACACCCCAGAGAATACATAGAAATGCCCAAATAATGCAGGACAATGTGCCACACCAATATCAACCCCTGACTGTGACGACTTAGGACAATACAATGTACAGGCCCGCACCCCGAGGCACAGTCACAACTGTCAGGTGTGTCAACCACTGATGCCTGCAGAAACATGACATACATTGTTTGTGTCTCCCAAAAACAGGTGATGATAGGGACACAGCAGCAGACGCTGAGGAGTCCCAGTCCCAGGCTCAAGAGGATGCCGAGCTCACTGGCGTCGTACAGCCTCTGTCCTCCTCGGACGATGAACAACCTGGCACATCCGGTGCAAGTCAACATGCTGCACCAGCAGGACCACCAGCTGCAGCACCAGCAGGTCCACCAGCTGCACCCCCTGCACCCACCCCTCCAACGACTGTCACCATGAATACCATCCCTGCCGACATGGACAGAATAAGGAACAACACCAGCGCAGTGACCCTGGACCAACCTGGGGCCATGGACACCACCACCACCACCAACCCCCAAGGTGGACCAGGGTTATCTGTGCGTGCAACTGCACACACTGCACATGTCAGCAGGGGTGGTGGGAGGGGTGGGAGACAGAGGTCGCTGCTTGCAGACGTTGCTGGTGTGCATGAAGACCCACAACTGGTACGCATAGCTGATGCGTACCAGTCCAGCACCGGAGAGCTCAGCCAGGTAGTGGGGCTCCTCAGAGACATCAAACAGCAGCAGGCTGCCCATCATGCCCGCTTGGACTCCCACATGTCCCAAGTGGAGTCACACATGTCACGTGTGGACTCCCACATGTCACGTGTGGACTCCCACATGACCCGCGTGGAGTCCAAGTGGGATGTACTACATGAGATGACGGCGGTGCACAGGGACATTTTACAATGCCTCCGCCAGATGAACAGCAACCAGTCCACACCTCCCTGTGTGCCAACAACATCTGGTACCGAACAAACTGCAACTGCCACAGGGAGGGAGGAGGACTCTGGCGGAGAGTCCCCTGCACCGCAGCAGCCTGCACTTGAGGGCCCCCCAAGAAGAGGGGTCGTCCGAGGAGGGGAAAGTGAGAGGCTGATGGCCAAGCGCAACTCCCAGGAAGCCTGAACCTGTTCTGGATTTTCGCCTTTGTGCACAGACTGTTCACCCTGTTGATGGCAACACTACTCCCACACATTGCATGGGGAGTATAAGTTGGAACAATGTGTCAGACAACAGTGGCCCCGATACTGGGGATCCTGTCTACCTGGACTTTCTATTCATCTAGGAACTTGGGATTGCAAGATTCATGTACAGCACAATCCATCCTATGCACTATTATCACAATAAACACACTAATACACCATACTTGCCTCTGTCGTGATTCCAACGTGGGTGCTGTTATGGGGATGATGAACTGCAAAATTACACAGTGTATGCGAACTGCAACAGCAAGGACAACACAGGCATGTGAGTACAGGCAACGTGACACATATGAGGGAGACACACCACCAGGGCTACACAACACATACACACCTAGGCCATCTGACTCATTGCCTACACTGATGTTGCCAGGGAAGACGGTGCAATGCACAGACACCACACCCATTCCCAGTTGTAGTCAAGTAGCCCACAGGTGCAGTAAGCAAATGGCAGTCAAATGTGTGACCACAGACAACGCACATCACTAAGTGAAGCACAGGTTTATTACACAGTAGCAACATGCCGTAACCACTACAGATGCAAGGTAACCCCACCTGGTAGCGGGCACACAGTCAACAACTGTAGACAGAAGGAAGTCCATGGGTGTGGCGCACATCACCTGTAGGGACACAACAGCTACCAGCCTGGATGTGCAATCACGTCGTCGGTGGACACAGTTGACCAAACGAATCTGAAAGTACCCTGTGAAGGACAGAAATGACACACAGTCAAAAGCAATGCAGTACAGGACAGAACAGCAAAACTCATGCACAATACATGTTACAAGATACCCACCCAGAACCAAGTTAGCATGTCAACACTGTTGGGGAGTACAGCCCACCTGTCACCACACATCGCAACACACATCCTGTCAAGTAGCCCATGGACACACTCCAACAGCACCAGAGCACCACCCACACATCATGCCAACTCACATCATTCACATGACACCTCAGGATACTCACATTCAGCTAAAGAAGTTGGTGATGAGCTGTGTGCGGACATCACCATCACCATCATCATCATCATCGTCACTGGCATCGTGGTCCAGGCCAGGATCCTCCACAGGTGGCGGATGTTGGTCATCGTCATCCTGGATGAGAGGCAACTCCTTCCGCACTGCCAGGTTGTGGAGCATGCAGCAGACGATGATAATCTTGCACACTTTCGCAGGGGCATATGGGAGGGACCCTCCGGTCTTGTCCAGGCAGCGGAAGCGGCTCTTCAGGAGACCAAAGGTCCGCTCAATCACTCTCCTGGTCCGACCATGTGCCTCATTGTAGCGCATCTGGGCAGGTGTCACAGGGTTCCTGAGGGGTGTCAGCAACCACGGCATGTTGGGGTATCCCGAGTCACCTACGGACAGACAAGTGCACATCAGCTGACTTGGAAAAGTGGGCGGAATACTACAGATCAGATCACACACAATGGCACAAAGTCAGTACACACCGACAAGCCAGGCACGCTGGTTCTGCATCTGTGCCATCAACCTGGGGATGCGACTACTCCTCATCACAAAGGCATCGTGTGCTGAACCAGGAAACGGGCACACACGTGTGTGATGGTCATGTCTGCAAGACACACCACCAGTGCATTGACCGAGTGGTAGTGCTTGCGGTTCCTGTAGGCCTGCTCCTGGGCCTGTGGTGGTACCAAAGCCACATGTGTCCCATCAATGGAGCCAATGACATGCGGCATCCTCCCCAGGGCATAAAAGTCACTCTTCACGTCAGTGAGTCGTCGCAGTCTAGGGAAATAGATGTACCGGTTCAGGAAGAGCAACATTGCCGCCAAAACATCGCGGAGCACACGGCTGAACATGGTCTGTGACATCCCACCAGCAGACGCCACAGTATGTTGGAAGGTACCGGTGGCAAAGAAGTGTAGGGCTGCCATCACCTTCACCTTGGGGGTCAGCGCTGTAGGATACGGCCGGCCAGGCTGCAAATGTGGGGACAACTGCACTGCAAAATCCTCAATCAGCTGCCTGGTGAAGCGGTACCGTCGGATGCTGTCCCGTTCCACCATCGTTGCCAGGTCTGGGAATGGCCGATGGACAGCAGGAGCCCTGCAGTGCAGAGGAGAAGTAAGCAAGATCGTCAGTCACCCCACATATGCGGCATTGAACACACTCAAGATCCCAACATACATCATCATGAGGCACAACTACATGAAGTGTGCAGTACCGGAACGACATTTATGGTACATACATGGCCAACATCTGTCAACACGGTCCTACAGGTGGCATCAATTTGTCCCAGGTTGGCCCATTGGATATCATGATGCTGTGTCACAGTCACCCCCAGTGACATGTGAGGACAGATGTGCCCCAGGCACCACAGCTCAACGACAGGCACATTCCCAGGGACCCTGTAATGCCACATGGACACTGGCATCACCTGGAGTATCATGTGTACACCACAACAAAACAAACATGACCCCCACAGGTAGTGGCCACACTTGCCATGGCAGGAGAGCCATGGACGTCTGTGACACACACGCACAACATCAGAGTCCATGCACACACAACGTGGATGTGGAGACTGACTCCCATTGTGCACATGAAATCAGAGACATTGTAAACACTACATGCACAAAGACTGTGGAGGGCCATCACTATTGTGCCACTGGGACACCCTGGCTCAAACATACCGTCCCACATGGGACTCACGGGGTATGTGACATGACATACACAAACACCACTGTGAAATGTGACCATGGCACATGCACAGATATGAACAGTTGCACATCACAGTGGTCACGTACACGTAACACCCATGATCCTGTCCCCATGAACACGTGCACAGCCTGGGGGTGGCTGCCCACAGGTGACACCCACAGGACAACATGTACACCAACATACACACAATAGGAAATGCAGCCTTACATGCCTTATGATAAGGTTTGGACAGGCTGTCGTGATGTAGGTGTGCCCCTCACTCCCTGGGAGCTATCTGTGGCTGGCATATGTCCATCTGAGACAGGCATGCTGACATATGCCAGTCACATGTACAGTGATGCGTTGTACTGCAATGGACCGATCGGTGCCTCCGGCCGGCCCATTGCATTCAATGTGTGCGGGTACGCGTTGTACCCCTGTGCGCGTTGAACAGCAATGGACCGATCGGTGCCTCCGGCCGGCCCATTGCATTCAATGTGTGCGGGTACGCGTTGTACCCCTGTGCGCGTTGAACAGCAATGGACCGATCGGTGCCTCCGGCCGGCCCATTGCTTTCAATGTGTGCGGAGTACGCGTTGTACCCCTGTGCGCGTTGAACAGCAATGGACCGATCGGTGCCTCCGGCCGGCCCATTGCATTCAATGTGTGCGGGTACGCGTTGTACCCCTGTGCGCGTTGTACTGCAATGGACCGATCGGTGCCTCCGGCCGGCCCATTGCATTCAATGTGTGCGGGTACAGCGTTGTACCCCTGTGCGCGTTGTACTGCAATGGACCGATCGGTGCCTCCGGCCGGCCCATTGCATTCAATGTGTGCGGGTGCGCGTTGTACCCTGTGCGCGTTGAACAGCAATGGACCGATCGGTGCCTCCGGCCGGCCCATTGCATTCAATGTGTGCGGGTACGCGTTGTACCCCTGTGCGCGTTGTACTGCAATGGACCGATCGGTGCCTCCGGCCGGCCCATTGCATTCAATGTGTGCGGGTACGCGTTGTACCCCTGTGCGCGTTGAACAGCAATGGACCGATCGGTGCCTCCGGCCGGCCCATTGCTTTCAATGTGTGCGAGTGCGCGTTGTACCCCTGTGCGCGTTGAACAGCAATGGACCGATCGGTGCGCACCCATTGACAATGGGCTTGCCTGGCAACGGACGCGTTTTCGAATATTCGAACGAGTCGGTTGCTGGAAAATCAGTTGGTCACCCACAACAATGTTGCAAAATCATGTATGTCATGAAGTTGAAGATTTGAAGGATGCTGTGGGCGTGTTTTGGTGCTGCTATTCCATGGATTGGCCAGATTCAGAAGATGCAAACGACTTGGACCTATCACTTTGGACACAAGGGACAGTATCTGCCTCTCCAGCACATATATATTGCTGCATGTTCCCCTGAGAGCCCACTTGCCTGCACTACATGCTCCAGGACGACATCTGCCACAGCACTGCTGCTGTCTCTGCCCCTCTGGACCCTGCAATGGCACGTACTGTGGATAGAGCCCCAGCCTTCAGCCTTGAAGAGAACCAGGCCCTGCTGGACAGCCTACTTCCACAGTACAGCAAGCTGTATGGGACACCAGGGGAGCAGGTGAGTGTTCTGTGCACTGCCTTTCTGAATGTGCATTTTGTCTGACTAGCAAGGCTGAGAGTCAGCACACCACTGGCTAGCAGGCTCACTGAGTAGTTGTCACCCCCCATAGTGTGTAGTGACTTGCACTGGACAGGTATGGTGCAGTGACAGTGCTTCTGAACAGGGTTTTACTCCCCATGCTATGATACCATGTAGTGACTTCTGGAAAACTGTCCATGGGCAGCCGTGCACTGCCTGGGTACACCATGTGCCCCTGTGATTGCGACATGTATATGCAACTGTGTCATGCACGGATATGTTGCATGTGTAGTAATGTCCTTATCACTTTGTCATCCTGACAGGCTTCTGCCCATCGGAAGCATGAGATCTGGAAGGACATCGTCCGGGCTGTCCGGTCCGTGGGGGTCTACAAGCGCCGGATCCGCAACTGCCAAAAGAGGTGGCAGGACCTTCGGGGCTGGACCCGGAGGATTGCACGGGTCCAGCTGAAGCTGTCGCCTCCTCGCAGGAGGGCGGAACACGGACCCTGACCCCCACATGCTCAGGATCCTGGCGGTGGTCTTTCCAGACCTGGATGGGCAGCTGAAGGCCAGAGAGCAGCAAGGAGGGGGTGAGTCAAAGACTGCACTGTGTACTCTGTCTAACATGTTATGTGCCCTCCTCGGGCCAGGTTGAACTGCCACAGTACAGCAGTCATGTTGTCCAGGAGCCATGTCCCTCTATTGTGCACTGCCCACTCCTCATCTGATACCCAGGTGTGGCCCTTACATGCAGGGAATTCTGTCACTTAGGACTGTGTCCTTGCAGTTTGCTTGACTCAAGGTGGGAGACAGCATCTGTTTCCCTGACTCTGTGGTGGGCATCATGGGTGGGTCCATTGCTTACACAATGCCTGTATTCTGACATGTATTCAGCGTGTTACTTTGATCTGTGGTCCAATTGCTGAGCTGATCCACCACATGTGGCTGGGGTACCTGGCACACACCCATGCTGCGGGTGGGAACAATGTTTGGGCCCCAGGAGTATGTATATGACGTGTGTCACACATACTTAGCCAGCTGCCTACAGTCCAGGGCTCATCCCTCATTCATGTGGGGCTGGACAGTCATGCCTACTCCAGGCCATACAATACACTCTGTACTCCCACTCCCGTGTATCAGAGGACACATTGTGCACAGTGATTTGCCCCTCAGGTGTCTGCCTCTGTGTCAGTGTGCTGTGGATTAGTCGCCAGGACTGCTGTGGAGTTTCTTGGTAGGGGCTCAGCATGCCACTGGAGATGTGACCATAGGAGACGATACTTGTGTGACACATAGGTGTCTGATCAGCTGCCCATGCAGACTGGGGCATGTAAATGTGAAGTTCAGGCAGCTGTTCCCCATGCACAGCAGAGTGTGAGGGGCTCAGGTTCAGAGGGTAGTGTCACAGGTCTCCCATATGTCCAATAGGTATGACCTGGACAGATGAGGGTTAAGAGGATGTGTTGTGGGGGGATGTACATGTGCACTTGTGCAGCTCCAGGACTTGCATTCCCCATGACCTACTATTGTGACACAGTGCAGAGTGTTGTTGTCTGGCTGCAAAGTCATACATCACTGAGACAGTGATGTATGACTTTGCAGTCATGCCTCCGCCATGGCATGTGTCTACTGATTGGTGATCCTGCAGGGGAGTGACATGTGCTACATGCACACCATAGTGGCGCTGGCTATCAGGACATGGGTGCATCATGGTGTCTGTCGCTGGTATGCATCACATGCATTTCCTATTTGACTCTGGGCATCCCTTACATCCGTAAACCTGTACTGACTCAGTGGCAAGAGCTGTGATGTGTCCACACCGTGTTCTCTGCACTGTCCAACTACTGTGTACTTGGTGCATGTGTCAACACTGGGGTGTTGCAATCCAACAGACACCAGACAGATGGGTGCAAGGCCATGTGGGATGTGAGTGCCATGCTTGGCATCAGACTGACAATTGACTTCTCCTGTTCAATTAGTGCACTTTTAGCAATGTACAACTAATGATGCCAGGGCTTGCTCTGTGATGTGCTGTGCTCACAGTGGTGTGTGCGTTATGTGCAGGTGACTGATGTCTGTCTGTTTCCCCATTGTTTGCAGATACATCCACGGCCACGGAAGGGGACAGCTCCACGGACCAGGAGGAGCCGGAGAGCCAGACTGGGTCAGCAGCCGAGGAGTGGTCGGAGGGACCCAGTGGCACGGAGGGCGAGGGAGCCACACCGAGGAGTCCTCAGCAGCATCCACCTCAGCTGAGGACCAGAGCAACTCGGAGGATGACTCCCTTGTGGAGGCGGGTGTCAGCAGCCACCACACCCCAGCTAGTGTTGCTGTCCCCGCCACCACCAGCACCACCACCGCCCTCCCATCGGCTCCCATTCCCCAGGTCCGTGGAGGCTCCCATGTCCGGGAGCGTGTCTCCTTTGGGCCAGGCACCGCACCCCCTGCCCCTGTGTCCCCTGCTGCCCTGAGTGAGGAGTCTGTGTACCTCCTTCGCCAGCTCCATGTAGGGCAGACAGCCATGCTGAGTGTCCTCCATGCGCACACCGCGCTGTTGACTCAGCTGGTGTCGTTCATGGAGGGCATCTCATCGGGCATGTCTGACCTACAGAGGAGCAATAGGTCCATGGACTCCTCCCTGACGGCAGCAGTGTCCCTCCTCAAACGGTCCCTCACCCCTCCTGCCTCTGCTCCATCCACACTCCCCAGCACCTTACCCATCCCAGGCACACACACACTGGCACACACCAGCACACACACATCCAGCACACTGACACACACGCCAATGACAAAACGCACACGCAACGCACATTCAGGGGACTGAAGCCAGACTCACAGGGGATGGGGCCCTGGAACACACACACGCATCCACATGCACTGCGCAGTCCTCAGTTCCCTCTCCCTCCAAAGCACCCTCCTTGCCTCACCTGCAACCCCAAAGTCACAGCAGCTCTTCCTCTGTGACCTCGGCCTCTTCCCCACCGATGAAGCTGCTCCAGCATCCCGGGGGAAGAGGAAGCCCACCCACACGGAGCAGAGTGCCCCTCGCCCCCGGACACCCCTCCCCAGGCGCAGACGGACTGAGGCCCCCACCCGCAAGTCCCCCGGAGTGCTAAGAGCAAGACCCCGCCACCGCCCTGCAGCTCAGGCACAAGGTCTCCGTCCTCCATCCCTCAGGCCCCCACTGCACAGGTGCCCCCACC
Organism: Calotriton arnoldi; assembly: GCA_963921515.1. Taxonomy (NCBI): domain Eukaryota; kingdom Metazoa; phylum Chordata; class Amphibia; order Caudata; family Salamandridae; genus Calotriton; species Calotriton arnoldi. The sequence goes on from CAWUFW010017435.1 coordinate 260,039, forward strand.
ACACCCTGCCCCAGGTTCCCCCACCCACAGATATACCATCCCCAAGATGCTCCGGCCTTCTCCCCCTGCCACTTGCTCTCCCAGCACCACACCCCCGCTGCGCTTGTCTGTGCCACTGATGTGGTGAGGGTGTCCCCCCTCTGTCCAACCCACCTTGCCTGTTCCCCATTCTCCTCCCCTGGAGGTAGGCACTGCAGTGGAGTCCACTACCGCCCTGTCTGACTTGGGCACTGCAGTGGCGGACCTGTCCACCCCATCTGCAGGGTCCACTGCAGTTGTGCCGGCACCCACGACATCTGTGTCATGCCCCCAGTTGTGCCGGCACACACCATGTCAGACACCTCCACTGCAGTTGTCAGTGGCTCTCCAGCACCCACCACCCCTTCCCTGACTCCCCTGGTGAGCCCTGATCCTGTCCCTGCGGTGCCTGGCCTGCCCCCCGGTTGCCCCTCCTAGTGGATTGTCCCTGGTATTGTGCAGGCATGCGTAGGGTGACATCTGCCAGTGTCACCCTGTTTGAACTTTGACAATGGACTGGCCATTGGCCTTTGCTCTTTTTCAGGACTTCGTTTGGCCTCAACACATATGCTGAATAAAGCAACTTTCTTTTCTCTAGTGCTCATGCTTCAGATGTACATGTTGTTGGTGCAGCTAACCATGCCCTTGCTGCAGTGATGGTGATATCTGGTCTCATGATTATGAAGTGTTACTGTGCAGGAACCCATGTGGTCCAGGGGAATGTGTCCTATCATGTGGTGTATCCATGTCATCAATAGCAGCATCTGAGGGTGTCATGTGTTCAGTATTTGGCAATGGGTTTCCTACTTACATTGGCAATTTCATATCTGTGGCTTCCACCCCTGCACATCTGTTGTGCCTGCCATCGTTGCATTTGTCTACTTCCCTGACCGTGTTGCCATCTCCAGTGGACATGCAGGTTTGGGCATCAATGGGGAGGGACTCATCCGTGTAGTCAGTGCAACATTGCTATACAAGTGTGTTGGATCTGTGCTGATGATTCCGTTGGCACATCCATGACCAGGCTGATGTGATGGGAGCCCTCATTTGGTGCTAATTGTTGATTGTGTGACCAAGTGCTCAGCTGACATGATGGGGCCCTACTGAGGCAACATATGGCACAGCTTTCCTCACACAGGAGTGGAGTCCCCTCATGGCAGTGTGTACACGTGTGACATTGCCTGCGCCCAAGGTGTGTGTTGTATGTGCATGTCTGTGTGTTCACTTCCATTCATCTGCGCATGCTGTGATCCCTAGTGTTGTACCTGTTTGTGATGCTTGCTGACTTGAGCTATGTTCCCCAAAGTCTTCTCCCTGTGTTCTCTGTGATGTGGGTGCATGGCACATTACTGGTCATCAGGGTGTCACCCATAGGTGTGTTTGCTGTCAGGGCAGAGTTTGTGTGCTGACGCAGATGGGTCACGATCAGGTTTCCCTTTGGCACTTGTTGTTTGCCCCTGTCATGTGATTTCCAGTTTGTGTTATCTTTCAGTGATTGTGACACGTTGTGTGTGTGACTGCTGGCACTCCTTAGGGTCCGGGCTGCAATGTTGGTTGTTGTCTATGTGTGTTCTTTGTGGGTGACCTTGGCTTCTTCATTGGTGTGTGACTGTGGCTGGGATCCCATTGGTCGGTGTGGTATTGCCGTCATGTCCATGTACAGCGTAGTGTGCAGTGTGTCAGACATTCAGGAGTCTTGTTGAGTGTCCATGTGTGATGTGTTTCTACACCTTGGTTCCCACCCACCACCCTGGAATAGTCATGGGTGCATGTGCAATGTCACCAGTGCATGTGTACTTCACTGCTGCACATTGTTGGAGGTCGAGGGGTGTGGTCTTGAGTGTGTGCAGATGAGAGTTGTTGCCCGGCTAGTCCCCTGCCTCCATGTTGGCCTTGGCTTACTGGCCATGCTGATTGATTTGTGCTTGTGTAGGTGTGATGGTAGTTAGTTGCTCAGGACACCTGACTGTGGTTC